>JARKIB010000097.1:0-416321 GCA_029378385.1 Mycena metata
CGCGCGAGAGAGTGTGAGTCCTTGTGCCTATGAGCATCCAGCAAGACTACGCGTCGGTCAGCTCTGACCTGGTGAAAGAATTTGAGGTCGTTGAGGGGTTACAAATAACCTGACGTCGGTGGCGGTCGGAGTGAGATTGAACATCGCGGGGTTGCAGCGGATTGTCGATGATAATGCAACTGAGGTAATCGGAATTATTGCGAAAAAGAATCAGGAGACCGCTGTTGGTTGCCTTCTTACGTGAAGTTGAACGGATGCTGAACGTTAGAGCTTGTTGTTTCAATAATTTGGGTATTGAGGTCAGGCTTGAGGCCGGTGCGTCATCGATGAGGTTCGTTGTCCGACAGTGAAGGCCAGAGCTGCCCACGCCACCGATAGGCCCCCGGTCACTCACCCATAACTCGGTCCGCCAAAAGCCCAAAATTTCTGTCGATTTACCTTACGATTTTGGGCCGTTTGGGCCTTGATTTACCTTACAGCGGACCGAGTTTGGGCACTTAAATTAGCCGACAAATCGATTTTTTCACCGAGGAGGTGAGTTTGGCACATATTCAAGCCGCCTTGTTGTGGTTGACTGCTTTCAACATGTTTGCAACCAAACTCCAGAGAAAGTGATCAAAAGATTGCAATTTACTCCCTCCCGCCGAGTATCCTTGTCAAAAAAATTCTCTCGCACAGAGCGCGATTTACCTTATAACGGACCGAGTTTCCTGGATTTCAGGTTGATTTACCTTATAAGATGGACCGAAAAAGTGAAATTTTGGGCTGTTGATTTACTTTATGGCGGACCTAGTTATGGGCGAGTGACCGGGGGCCTCCACCGATAAACCAGGATATTCGGCGCCAGATGAGCGTCAACACGCGTTGCCGGCAGCCGTGACCACTTGAATTTATCACGGATTTCGACAACGAGGCAGAGGTAACAAAGGTAAAGCAGAGCCTCGAGGCGGGTGCAAGGATAGTGCGAGGCTCCAGGTCGCGGCGAGATCAACGAGGTTGATGATGGAGGAGAAGAGAAACAAAGAGAGTCTGTCACCGTCACACTGTCGATCTCCGTCACATCTTGTTGTCGGCGATTCCCGCCGGTTGTATTGATATCATTACCGCTGCCAATCCGTGCGATGCTGTTGCCTGGACCGCCCGTCAGCCATTCTACCATCCCCGTCAATAGGCAGCACTGGTGCCGCCCGGAGCATAGCTCGCCTCAGCACTATTTAGCCTTCGAGTCCGACTAGAGTCCGACCTTCCTTGTTGACCCGTCGTCCCACGGCCCCACACCACCAAATCGGCTTCATTGGGGCGCTGCGAGCCACTTATAAGTCCATCTTTGGCTCGGTGCGTACATCGTACGACCCACCAACCGCCCTTAGCTTTATTCCTCCACTAGCGGAAACCCAACCACCTATTCATGACCGAATACGACTACTCCCCCGGTGCACAGGCCAAGTTCCAGCGCACGCAGCAGCGAATATCCAACTGGGCGGACGACACCGCTCAGTGCGCGCCACAATATAAATCTCCCTTTGTCCCGCGCTCGGACGTCCCGAGCAACACGTTCTACCGCTCATCCTCGCGCTCCCCCGCGCACACCCCGTCCCCCCCGCCGCGTAGCCACGGCTCGCCCTCGCCGTCCCACAGCCACGGCCGCCCAAGCACGCACCGCACACACTCGCACAGCTCTCAACACGTCCGCTCGCCCCTCCGCTCGCAAACCATCGACGTTGTCTCGCCGAACGACTCCATCTCGCAGGTCTCTGGGCCCTCGCACCGCAGCTCGCAGCGGCCGTCCCACCGCAGCGGCCCCTCCTACCGCTCGCGCTCGCATTCGCCCACGCGCTACCGTGACCGCAGCCACCATCGGTCGGCCCCGGCGTACACTGTGCAGTATGTACAGCCGCCACAGCAGATGGCGGGGTACGGCCAGCCACAGCAGCCCGCGGCATATGTCGTCTACCCCCGCGATCGCAGGGTGCAGGTTGTGGTGAGTTGATCCGTTATTCCTATGCGAATGTTGAACTGACATCGCATTAATGCAGTACCCACAACCTGTGGGCTACCCGCCCGCGGCGTATCCGACGCAGACGCAGAACAGCGGTGGGCTGCTGCATCGCATATTTGGAAGCCAAAGTGGGCACGGGCGAAGTCGCAGCCTCAGTACGCGGAGATAGCACAGGGGGAGACGGAGGCGGTGGCGGTGGCAATGGACGAACGAACGAATGGACGGCCCCTAGATGAAGCGCAGACTTACTTTACTCGGAAGACGTCCGAATAATGGTGAATGATGCTTTAGATGTCCTATCCTACCATGGATAATAGATGAAATCTGGATGTTTCGCGTCGCTTCAAGTTGAACTTCTCGTCGCTTAAGCTTCACGCGATTGCTTCCCAAACTGGTATTCTCACCTCACTCCTCGCTACCGGGCTCAGCGACGACGCCGCCCGACGTACCCGCCGTCATAGCACATCTAAGTGATCTAACTACTTACGACACACCGGCAATGGCATGGCGACCCAAGTATAAGTACTCCGTAATCCGGAAGAAGGCTCAACGAGATCGCGCATTGAAACACGGGGTCACGATGCGTTCACGCCATTACCATTAAATTGTCTTGTAAATTAGAAAGGTTGCGGTTGCGACTCCACCACACCCCGTGAGCACAACTGCACCAACATGGTTCTCCAGGACTCCACACGGCATCCGTACGCAGTCTCGCCGTTCAACCCGAGAGTTTGAGACGAGATTCGAGCTGGATGGCGCCCACCAGCGCCGCTCCCGGCATTTTCCGGAAAAAAAAAACTTCCGTTCTATTGCCTATTGCCGAATCCAATTGCATCCGCGGATCCAATTTCGGCGGTGCGTACCTTTTTTTCTTGTTTCCCACCTTCTGCATTCCAACCTTTTCAATATTAATGTAGTAATTTTTTTTCCCCCTCCTTGCAACCATCTAAGTAGGGAGCGGCCGCCGCCACTGCCACGTTTCTTTTCTCGTATTTTGAATCAAGGTCAAATGAGAATGAGTTTGAATTCCGCGTGGTATGGTAGTCATGCTGATGACTGGTCGGTCGGCAGGAATCGGACGTGTCCGTGGGGTGCGGACGCGAGATTTTCCGTCATCGTGGATATCCGATATCCCTGTGTTCCGCATTTTAGGGCCTAGGCCATTCGCATGTCGAACTGAGTCCCTAGGGTCATGAGAGTCAACTCCCGCTTCCTGAATCCCTTGGGTGATAACAAGTAATCGCAGTCGCACATTGACACGGATTCTGCATATGGACGTCTGTTCCAGAGACGACTCGACGGTAAGAAGTGTCTTCCACCATCCCAAGGTCTGTACATAAGGAAGTTCAGGTCAATAGTTTACGGAGGGGCCTCGAGAATCGAGATGCCGCTTTGACAAGCTCGGGATTCCTTCATCGGCATCGCGGCTCGGCACATTTCGGGAGGGCGATCATTCCGGCCTTGGTGCCAATCACCCCGGCCTCGCTGCAATCACTCTGGCTTCCCTGCAATCACGCGGCTCGCTACGGCTTCAACGGCGCGGCCGTTATCGGTTCTCGTTTGTAAGGCACAGTAATTAATGTAGAATAGTATACCGGTAGCTGGACTGCCCCCGGGTCCTTACGTGTAGAAATAGCGGGACCTCCCACGGAGACACAGGACGGTCCGTGTGTCTTGGAAACTCACGATTCGACGTTCGGGGCGCTCGTGCCTAAAGTTTCCTCGGATCCACGAAAGGACACGGTTGTTCTTGATTCACTGCGTTAAGCGGCGGCGTCGGCACAGGTGCCGACGTCTGACTGTCAATCATGGGAAACATAGTCTGCCGACGCTGATCGGCACAGCCTTGATCGATGCCTACCTTAGGGTCGTCAGACGTCGGCAACACCCTTGGCAACACCTGCCGACGCGGGGGCTTAACGCAGTGATTGGGGGAGGTGAATAGCGGGTTATGCTTCGAAATCAACCATGAAGGCGTCTGGCAGGACCACGGAAGATTACATGTACTCACAGTCCTTCCTTCCAAATCTCCGCAGGCTAGCGCTCACTTGAGAACAGCGACGCCCTTCTGGAACCTAGCTTTCCTGGCGGCACTGTGGACACGCAATCTATGCTTCTGCAGGTCTCCATACGCAACAGTCAAATATGAACATATGTGGAATTATGGTCGGACGCTGCACCTCGAGGCTCGAGTTATGTTAGTTCCTGGGGAAGGTTGACGCTCAAGGGGAAGAAATGTCTGAATCGGGCGTCACTCTTCTCCGCGAGTTCCAAGCCGTGGGATTTATATCCAGAAATGACGCCCAACATACTTTTTGCGTGGCCTAGAAGTACAAAAATACTCACCACTATGCGTTCTCTCGTTATGCGTTGTACACGTCGCCGCGCGGTCTGCCTCGGCACGTACGAAACAGTCCTCTCCGTGGTTGAGGGCCGACATGGAAGGGTCCAATAATAGTCGTGCCGTGGAAGAATGAGGGTAGGACCGAGACTCGGAAGCTGATGAAAATGGAAACGCAGTAAAATGAACAGTGAATTCCGCCCGTCGCCCAAAACCACCGAAGAAGAGTGAGGCAAGAAAAGTTACGTCGAATTCATGATAAATTACCGCGTTTCCTTGATTCATCAACACTATACTCTGCCTTCGCATTTTCTGGTTGTTTCCGTGCGAGTGAGAAGACACAATTCCCCCGCGGCTTCGATGGATCATCCAAGTTTGTGGTTTTAGTTGTTGCGGGCCAGGCCAGACAGAAAGACGAATTCGAAGTAGAAGTCCTTCGTTCAATCCAAGTCGCAGAGATTAAGATCGCGGGAGAAGCTTGACTCCGGGTGAAAGTACTTGCGATGTGACATTGCTGCCGTGAGGAAAATATCATACCACGAGCGCACCGACCGGTCGAGTTCTACTGAAGCGAAGGTATCTTGTTACACTATGGCATCGATCAACCCGCGCAGACCCCGGACTTGTTCCCTCACGATCGGTTTCGTCTTCGCAAAGTCTGTGCCTGCTGGAACACTGTCCGCAATGCGACCTAATACCCGGGCTAGGTCTGCAGACGGCGAATGCATCGAGATCATCCGGAATCGAGCCCTGGCGTCTTGAAGGAAGCGCATAATGGCCACCTGCATCCGACCCTCACTCTCCGCCGCGCGCGAGATGTGTTCAAGCCATTGCGCTTGATAGTCATTGGGAATCGTCGGCACGTCAACTCCGTCGATGGAGAGGATTTCGAGATTGAGCCATCCCGAAGTGTAGTCGAAGAGCAGGTAGTACGGCATGTCGGGGCATTCGTACAGCACTTCGACTTGCTCGGTGAGGACGGGCCCCTGCCTCACGATATAGTCGTGGCGGGCGAGCACACGCATAAATGACCGATCCCGCGTGCTGATGACCTCGGGTTGAGCTGGATACCGTCAGTTTCGTTACGAACGATCGAGTTGGGAACTCACCGAGTCGCAGGGCCCGGAGTCGGGCGCACACGTCACGGTGTCCGCCCCGCCAGTGAGTGCTCTGGCATTCAACAGAACAGTAATTCAGTCTGTGACACGCTGCGCAGCACTTCATGTCTCGTTTATCGTGTATATTGTCGCACTGATGTACAGGTCAGTTCGAACCAGTGGGTGAGAGGCGTTACACACCTTCGGGTTGTTCCAAGCCGCTTTCGAAGGGTATTCCCCTCCGTCGTAAGCGTGGACAATCTTGGCACGTTCTTGAGCCAGGTCGATAAGTCTAGTCCAATCTGCGAACAGAGGTAGACGCTTGAAGTACGGATCGTACCCCCACACGCTCACGCCGACGAGGGCTTCATCCACACACAATATGACGCTGTGGTAGATGAGAGCGGGCGGCAGGATCTCCCGAACAAGGTGTGCCATATGTTCGCGAAGCCTCGGATGGGCTGGGGCGCAGGTAATGATGGCACGGAGGATTCCAGCTCGCAACGCGTCGGGTACGCACATGGGGGCAGGGTACGTCGTAAAAATTCTCGACATGATCGTCAAGCAATTGTTCAGGGTTCCCGTTGGGTCCCGTGGCGATGTACCTCCCAAAAGGCGCAACATCGAGGTAAGTGCTCTCACAATCCCTGTGGCTAGCAAGGCGTCTTTGAGGATCCGGTTATTGTCAGTTTTGTCGAGGATGAGGAGGATTCCTTCCGAGTAGTAGGCTGCAGGGACTTCCTTCAAGGGAGTGAGGTGGTTGAGATGGCGTACTATCACTGAGGCAAGTTCTGTAGTACTTCCGATGCCCCCAGTCACCTCCGAGATGTGACGAGGGTCGAATGGACGCAGGTTCTGGTGCAGGTAGCGGCAAACGTCGCGGAACCCCAATTCTTCAAAGCAGTTGTCGAGTCCAACGAAGAGTGCCCAAGCACGTCCGACAACAACTCTGACGCCTGGTGTCGCATCGATGAGGTCGCTCGTTTCCCGGTCCGTTTGGAGATCCAAGATAGTAGCCACATAGAGCGCATAGCTCTCCTTGTCCGATGCTTCGGGAAATTGCTCTCGATAAGTGTCCAGAAAATAAATCCACTGCCAGATTCGTGGCCAGAGATCGACAGAAGCCGCCTCCGGGAGCTCGAACGATTTTCGCCCCACGACCAAGGCGCGCAGCGAGAGTAGTGCTCGTGCAATCGGAGAATCGATTCCGCGGGATACGAAGTCCAATTGGTCTACGCTTGGAATGCCGGCAGGGTCGAGGTTTGCAAAAAAGACGGGAAGGAACAGTTTTGGCTTGGAAAATGGCGAGGCGATACAGTGGCCGAGAAACTTCTGGAGATCAAGAACAGTGCCATTCACCGCGGCATTTGCGAGTCTCTATAGGATGGTTCGAGACAGTCAGAAAGGAAAATATACAGAAATCTTACGCGATAAGTTAGGGGGAGCTTGGAGAGGTTATCGAGCCCCAGAGAACGATGCGGCATGAGGACAAGGTTCGTTGTGATCGTGACGAGATCGATCAGATTGTTAGTCACACGGGCGGCTTTCTTCCGAACCACCACCACGACAAACGAGAATACAACAGTAAGTGAGCCAATGAACTTTGGAAAACGCACTTACCCGAACTAGATGTCCACTTCCGCCGAGCGCGCTTCGGATCGAGCTCAATTGCAGAAATCGAAATTGCCGACCTCCAGCGCGCGATTCGCGCACTGCGCACGGAGAAACAGGACATCGTTGACCGACTAGACTGCTATCAATACCCTGTCCTGACGTTGCCCACTGAGCTCGTCTCCGAAACCTTCATCCATTTTCTGCCGGATTACCCCTCCAGTCCACCGCTCCGCGGGACGCGCTCTCCCAACATCCTCGCCGCAATCTGTCAAAAATGGCGATACATAGCTCTCTCTTCCCCGCTCCTGTGGAGGGCTATATCGCTGGACTATGCCCCTAACGCACAGGGACAACTTCGGATGCTGGAGACATGGCTGTCGAGGTCTGGCCAGTGCCCCCTATCTTTACAAACAAAGAAAGGCGACTGCATTTCGAGCGAAGTGCTTACTCTCATTTTTCAATACAAACCACGGTGGCAACACGTCAAATTAATGGCGTGCGCCTCGGACCTTTTCTCAACCCCCATTGAAGGCCCCCTTACCCCTGCTCCGGGAGGTAGACCTTAGAGTCGACGATGATGAGGATGGCCCGCTTCATACACTGACCCCCGCCCCTCACCTCCGTACAGCAGTGTTGTGGGAGTTCAAGTTTCCAATGGGCTTTTTGCCCTGGTCGCAACTCACCTCCCTGACATTGGTCGGGAAGGGACAACGAGAATGCATGGAAGTTCTCGTAAACGTCCCCAACCTCGTGTACTGCGAGCTGGTCAGTTGGGGTGACTTGGCGGATTACCCTGACGTGCGTCTCCCCCGCCTCGAAACATTAGTCCTCGTGCACCTGGAACTCGTCGGTTATCCTTGGGACATAGACTACCTGGCCCCCTTCACCACTCCCGCACTTCGCCGACTCCAGCTCCCAGACACATATCTCGGACTTGACCCAATTGGTTGCCTGGCGTCCTTTGTCTCAAGATCGGCGTGCACGATACAAGAATTGTGCATCACCGGGCAGCGCACAGTACCCAAGACCGCATATCGCCGGGCGTTTCCGACCAGTGCCGTGTCTTTCAACACCAAGTTGGTCGACTGGGAATCCGACAAGGCGGATCGAATTCGTAGAGATGGAAGGATAAGCATAGCCGCCTTCGAATCATCTTGGGTGTGATATTCCGTCCGTTTTCGGGAACGTTCAGGTTCACTAAAGTCGACCTCTTTCTTCTTAGAACACACGCCGACCTGGCCAAGCGTAAAACGGCACTCTGTTTTGGGGCCGTTAACCGGATAAATGCTCATGATTCAAACCAATACTTAGGTACAAAACTAGACCGTACTATTTTACCCTACTGCTTGTGAAATCTCAGGTTTCCAGCTCTTTTCGGCGAATAGTGGAAACATCGTCTTGCGATCACACCCGTGGAAGCGCGGCATATCAATTATGGCATTACAAACCTCTAGCCTCTGAACCCACATTCTACTCTTTTCGGCCATCCCTATCCCTCCCTGCCCTCCGCCCGAATGATTAATGTCGATGAGAGGTGTCACCAACTGCAGGTCGTCTACACAGCCAGGTACGCAACCTTCGTACGCTTCCTATATCCTCACGCGATGATTTCACTGGTGTCGAGGACCCAGTCGCACTGGAATTGCAAGTAAAGTATTAGCCCCTCTTTAAGTAGTAGCCGCTGTAGACCGTCAAAGAACTGAAGTTTCTGTACATCTTAAGTTCTTGTAAGGGTTAATTAAGCGGCTGCTTTACTATTAGGGAAGCATTGAAGTGATCGAACCAAATGAAACTTAAGTTGCACTACACTGAACTTAAGTTTGTACAGGTACTTAAGTCCTTGCAGGTACTTAAGTTCAGCACAAACTCAAGTCGTAAGATATATAAAACTTTGTTCAGTCATAAAAAAGATAACAGTAATTGTACATGGTGCGTCGAACTTAAGTTCCAGCGAAACCTTAAGTTGTGTTGAACTTAAGTTCCGGATGAAGCTCAAGTTCGACGCAACTTGAGTTCAATGTAACACCGACGGCGAGGCGCTCGATTGAAGGGTCGACGTGCCACTGAGGATTCAAGTCTGGATGGCGTCAAGGTGATGAACAACTTGATGGCGATAAATGGACACGCGGACCGTGCGGTAAGTAGCTGGGGGAAATATCTCAGCAGAGGATGGGAAGAGAGGGGAGGTGGACTTGGTTGAAGGAGAGGTGGCCCTTACGATGTCAGCACGTCAGCAGCCTTTTAAGTGAAGTAAATTGATGGGATCATTTGCATTGTTGTTTTTCCCATTGTTCGACTTCGGCGTCCGTCGCCACTTGCCTTCATACCACCACCACCAACTGCATATGTGGTGGCTAAGTCTCTTCTCTTCTTTGCCTTCTACACTCACCCACCAAACTCTCTGTGGACGCCAACCCGACATGTTGCGGAGAGCTAATACCGTGTATCGCATTCTACAGTCACGGTAATTATTAGGGTGGCAAGAGTGAGAAGGGGTGCGGGGCACATAGGACTGGAACGGTGTGTGATATCTTGTCTTTTCCTAACCCCTTCTACCGACTTAACCTTCCCTCAGCTCTCCCAAAGCACACAGGTCCGGCCGGTGGCAACGGTGTCGTGCAGAAATCCGAAAATCTGTGAGTGTTGCCTCACCAGTACACCTTCCCTCTCTTAATTCCTTTCACCCAACTCACTCCTCAGCTCCAGTGAACTCCGATCAACAATACCCTCAGGTGCGTGCATTTATGTGGCCACGCCCAATGCGGATGTTGTCTTAGGAAGAATACTCATTGCATACAGGACATACATAGAGCATACAAGGACTTCTAATACATTTCGCTTTAACTGCCCCCACTGCCCCCTCCCCTCCTCCCACCCGTCGGCCAGGTCGCGTCGCTGACCGTCGTTGCACAGCCACAACAATATATTACACTAACCTAAGTTTTGAAAGTCTTTCAGGAACTTCAGTCGTCTGTACGAAACTTAAGTCCTGTAACACTTAAGTGGTGGAGGAACTTAAGTCACCGCCCACAACTTAAGTGCTGGGAGGACTTAAGTTCCTGTTCAGGGGGGGTCTACAGACAGCGTAGTGAGGGCCCTCTGGGGCGCTGAATGTGCAACTTAAGTTGTGCGAAAAGTTGAACGTTGGTCTACAGCGCGTACAACTTAAGTGGTCCTCCTCCAGTTTCATGGAATTGTATCTGCACCGCGCGTGATATCGTTCTGTGTTGGGTTTCCGACTGGCAATCTGCGATGTCGAGGAATCCCTTTTCTCCTTTCTTACTTGGGCGACAACGGCTTTTTCATTATATGTGAGTAACACCCGATTTATGGGTCCTTCACTCTGCGGAGATGCAATTCTTTCTCGTATAACAATGCAGCGCGGACAGTGCGGTTAACCTCCCAAGTAAGTAGTTTTGCGGTACCGCAATGAAATTTATTGATGAATCTGTACTACATCGCGCCGACAACTTTCCACCAAAGTAAGCAGCTCCACAGACACATCTGAAGACCGTTCAGTCACCGCTGCCAGTGTACGAGCTCCATCCGGCAGCCCGGACGAACTCGAGTGCAGAGAAAACAGCCAGGCTCGCATGGCTGAGTCACCTGTGGGAACGAGCGCAAGGTGGAGTTCCATTCGTCCTCCGCTGCGTAACGTGCGGGGAAGGGAGTCGCGCCAACTGAGGTGAGGGTATTCCTTCAGCATTACAGCTACGGGCTGCACGTCTATGCGTGCGCGGCCGGTCAAATAGTCGAAGATAGTGGCCAACACGGCGGACGGATGTGTTCGCACACATTCAAGCTGGAGGGCGAGGACGTATAGCTTCTTTGTCTCGTACTCGTCATTGAGGACGATGAAACGGGCAAGATGCGCTGACAGTGAATTGAGGCTAGCTAAGCTAAAGTATGGGCTAGCTTGAACACTAACACACCACACCTAAAACCTAACACACCACACCAATCCCCTTATGATTATAACACTAAGACTAGCGCGTCTTCCTAGTGAGTTCGGGTCCCGAGTCGTAGTATGCGACTGCTGGTTTGATTCCCTAGTGCACTAGCGATGATTTATGGCCTCAACTATCCCAACAAACACTTCAATCTCTGATGCTAGCTCAACCGTTTGACCGAAACAAGTCTTTCCAAGGGACTGGAATGAACGGGTTGGGGTAAAAAGGGTTTTTACTAAGCGGACGTAGATTGCTACGTCGTCCTAGGCGAGGTGATAAAGCGTCTTCTGAAAACTTCCAGTTACGGACTATGCTGCGCCAGCTATTCTCTCCTCTATGACGATCCCAGATCAACAGATATTTGGGTGCCGACTTAGAACCTTGAATCTAAGCTCTTTTCCTTAACACTTGGGCTTATACTGGACCTAGAGGGTTCACTCAAGCTTCGTTAATCGGCCAATGAATCGACCAAGGAGTTCTACCAAAGTGCTGTGCTGGTCGTAGTCCTTTTTACGGGAGGCGTTTCCTAGTCACCCAATGCGTAGCCCTTGCGAAGTCCACCACGAAGTCAACGACAACTCTCAAACTTTCTCTTTGTGCGCTCGGTCCCGATTTATACGTGGAGGTCGTTGCCGCTCACAAGCTCCCAACGCGAGTCTTTGCTTATTAGTTCACACAGTTACTCGTGGATCCAACAACACTGATTCGATTTCTATAGACTTTACAAACGAAGAAGATACTTTATCTCCGCTAGCTAGGCCTGAGCACACCCTTATCGTCGTAACGATGAGCGGGGCATGAACTGGTCTTCAGCGGTATTTACATGTCCTTTTTATACTAGTTGAGAGAAAGAGATGAGGTAAAGTGAAATGAGTAAAAACTGGTCCGTGCAGCTCCGCTACGGCGAGCTAGCCGGTGCTATCGTGCGCTAGGCTTGCCAGACAGTCAGCTAGCTGACCATCTTGGGGGCCTAGGCTGGGTATATTGCCAATTCCGTACAGCTTTTACAGCTCCCGGAACCTCTGTATTTGCAAAACGACTCGGAAAAACCATTCCCGCCATCGTCTGCTCACCAATCCTCTCCCAACCTCCGTCTCTGCACGGACTGAACATCTAGCCGTTCAGCCATCGTGCCATCTCTTCTGCAATACATCTCCTTTGAGTTTGTTTGGTGCAGCTAGCTGCCTTCAAACGCGTCGCGTCGATCACCTGATCTATCACTCGGCATATGCTCGTGCCGACAGTTTCTCCTAGCCGTCGCTATCGCCAGCTAGCCCGATAAACCCGAAGCTAGCGCCAAGTTATTTATGGAACATGGCCCCTGGCCCGGTGCTATCCCGCTAGCTGCACACTGGCTATTCGTATGTCTCTCCTCTTTACGCTAGCTGGTAACTCTCGTTATCCTGTGCTCTCTGGAAGTCGTCTATTGGCGCGCTAGCCCACACTATGAGGTACTAGACCATAGTAATCCTCCTTAATGCGTATACTCCCCTAGTGTAACGCTTGTTCACGCGCCTAGCACTAAGTTTGTATTACGGTCAGCAGCCGGAGCTCACTCTGACCCTCCTTTGTATCACCAAACAGAGTCCCAATAGGAATATTGCACCTATTAGAAAGCTAGCTTGTTACAACTCGAAGCCTAGTATGCCTTGCATTTAACTAGCGCTAAAAATCGCAAAATGCAGCTAGATGTCGGTACATTGTTGTTGCGCCGTTTCAACGACCCGGACAAAAAAGGTGTTCCGCGAAGTAAGGGCGTCCCTGGGTGCTGTTCAAATTATGAGATTGGTCCACGGAAATAAACTTGGAAGAATACCAAACATAGATGCGCGTATCGCTTCACATTGTGTACGATGTCCGCCAACGGTCCAATCCGCGCGTTGGCAATCGTCGAAATAATAGATCGAGTGACAACACCCACACCGTCGGAAATCCGGCTTCCGCCACATTGCCTGGCACTGGGACGATCAGGGTTAGGCTTATCAACAACGGAGGAAGAGGCGCACATTCATGTTCCCGCAGGTCTTGCGTGTGACGTCTGGGTTCCCGAATTCTGGTCAATTCTATCCGCTGTTAGACTAGGGCGCGGAAGGTCGTCCAGGCGTCGAAGATGGTCGACCCAATGAACAGTGGGTCCTTCGCAAACCCGTCAAGCTCTGGGAGCAATTTGGAGATCTCGGAAAGGACGGAGCGGTAGATAGTCCCCCGAGACAGCGAGGTCCTGAGCAGCTGGACCACATAACCGTCTCCCAGCGCGAGGACACCACAGCTCACACGGCCGCGCAAAAGACCATCGGCAACAGCACGTCGGAGGACCCATTCCTCCTCCGAGTACTCCAACATGTCGTGCAAGAGATGAAGTGCGCCGAGTGTTATGCCGTCTGCCTTCGGGAGCTGCGAGACAGTGAAAACACATATTATGTTGATGAGGGACCCCCCGAATCCTGCGTCTAGAACCGCCATTTTCGTCTCCGGAAAATCCATAATTTTGAGATCGCGCAGTGGATGGAAGATGGCCGGGATCCACAAGAATCCTTCATGCATGAAGGACTCGCAAGACGTCGGGAAGTAGTGATAAAGGGAGCGTGTTAGGAGTGTGGCCGCGTCATCGATACTACCCCCCGCACCCTGGATGAATTCGTTGCGATGGATAGGGCTCGCCAGCTTCATCTTGGTGAGAATTTCTATGACGCACATGAGATAGCCCGATGTGGCATGTGGACCACCTGGCTGGTCGAAGATAAGCCTCCACCCGCCAACGATGAGTGTGCGAACACCATCGGTTGAGGCAATTACTTCGGGACCGTGGTGGATGATTGCTGCAATGAGTAGTAGCATGTCACCGATAATGTCGAGTTCAGATTTGGCGTCCAAGTCGGCGATGAAATCGCGGTATGTATGGAGGAAACTGCCCCACTTCTAGATGTGTGGCCAGCTAGTTCGGGAACCGCCTCCTTTATTATTGCGAATTTGACCTTTCCAAGACCGCGTAACGCGACTATTGCCCTGGAATTTGTGGTCGATAAGAACTCTCGGTGGTGCGGGATAAGCGGGGGCGGATTTAGGTTCGCGTGAAATACCGAAAGGTGTGCCGAGAGATCCGCCGGATTATACTCTGCAGAAATCAGGTGCGTCAAATCTTCGAGCGATCCCTGGCTAGCACGAATCGCAAGGGCCTGAGTCGGAGTCGGTTTCCGCGGTGGAGGTCAAGGGATGGATGCATATCCAATTTCCTGGCGCCGTACAACGTTGCTATTAGAGTGGTGACGGTAAGGGAAAAAAAGATGCTGATGAGATCAAGATGGGATCAGTGATAGTGACTCGTGGGAATTAAGGAATGTTCGTTATTGTTTTGTTTGAAACAATCTCTCCGCCCTGGTTTAGAACAATTTTTTTTTTTTTTTTGCGTCCTGTAGGTCGCTGTTTCAGACCCCACACCCTAGGCTTGCCAGCCTATACACGTCATTCTGCGGGATTTTTCGGTCAGAGCTACGCACTTCGCGTGCTTCCTGCAGTAAGTATAGTGGCAGCGAGGACCCAGCGGCACTGGAATTGTTGCATCTCTGCACCGCGCGTAGTATTGTCCTGCTGAGTTGCTGAGCAGCAGCCCGGATCTACGAGTCCACGTTTCGCAGGTTAAACACACAGTCCATGGCCGGAGTCTATGAACACACAGTACATACACCATTCGGCTTTGATTCCAGATAACTGTAGATCTTGACCGTTGTACACACGAACCAAGACCAACAACGGACGGTGGATCATTTGATCTCGCTTCTCCAGTCAATTCCCGTAGGATTCAACTGTTATTCAAATTCTTCCTGTTGGGTAAATGATATTTGGATAACGAACGACGACAGCTCAAATTTAATGTTCCGGAAGCACCGCAAGGGAGGAAGGAGGGATGCCGCCCTGTGAGCTACTACTGTGCGCCTCGGCACAAACCGGTGAGTCGGCACCAGCTGTTGGGCGCATTGGTTTCACCGGCACTAGGTTTCATTGGCACTATGCCGATGCTAATCCGGCGCGTTCCTTTAGGCCATTGAGTCTCGAGGTACTGTACTATTACGACCAAAGGTTCACACCATGTCACACCTCAAAGGTTCACTAGGATCAAGGCTCATTGATCGGCAATCACCAGAAATTCGCATAAATGGACGGACGGCAGCCTCCGGCAAGTGCCGGCCGAGGATTTTTGACAAATTTCGCCCCTATTTCACGCCAAAAATCGAAATGTCACCGTCACCCATGCCGAATTGGTTCAGTTCACGACCCCCCGTCACCCGTCACCTGAACCATTGGTCGTAATAGTACAGTATTGGCTTCATAGATCTTGCAGGAGGTCAGAAAACTTTCACGGTAATTATCGTCGTTCAATCTGTTCTTGGTCAAGCCGAACCACCCATGGCCGGTGGCCCAGATCTGAACACCGTGCCATGTGCCATCCCTTTCGATCCGTAAGGAGATGTGGTTCGACGGGGTGGCAATTCTCACGGACCGAAATATCCCTCTCCCGTGACGTGTCCTCGCAGGCCCTTGACCGACCTCTTTTCGCATTCGCTGCCGCCCTCGCCTAGTTCTCTGGATTGGAAAGACATCTCACTCTTTCGACCTTTCGCCTTGACTATCGGTTAGTACTATGGAATTCTCAATAGCTGCTGCAAATCTATCGGTCGCCTCTGCGACACCGCGGTCCGTCGTACAGAATGACCAGGGCTTGGTGGCGTTATCAGAGAGTATTGCGGACTTGGAGAATGTTCACCTCGGTGATTGGTTCAGAATACATCAGGCAAGTCGATGCCATCGTTAAATTCTTTGACTGACGTGTTTTATGTGGCGAACGCTGAATAGAGCCTCGCACTGTATATTTTTGCTGGTATCAAACTCCGCGCCGACGTCAACTCTAGCCCTCCGCACGAACTTTTCGAGCTATCGAAACAGTGGGCGGAATGGGACACAATAACCAGCCTCGCGAATTATCATTCCGTGGTGCAAGTCCTGTTCCGATATCTAGGGGCACATCAAGAACCCACGACTTCAAATCGCACCATCGCAATCGAGGTATCGGAGCTCCTCTCGCGCGATATTTCCTCTGTTTTCGAGCAGCTTATCCTGACGTTATGCAATTCGGACACCTACAAACGTTTCCTCAGCTGTCGAGGGGACACCGCGCAAAGATTACTTGATCTTCTCCAGGATGTGAGACGCCAGTTCGCAAACATTGATCTCTTAGAGATGTACTAACTAAAACACCCTTAGCTCCTCGATTCATCGTACGAATCAACGTCTAGACCATTGCTTTTCAAGGCCTTGCTCAGGCTTTCCGGCGAATGCGGCCTTCACCCCACATGTTTTGCACTATCCGGATTAACCAAAGTTGGACCGCAGGTGGGGGGCGGCGGCTTCGGCGACATTTGGAAAGGGCTAGTCGGTGGCCAAACCGTAGCGGTCAAAAGTATGCGACAGTTTCTGGACGATGATGTGAAGGCTTCGATGAAGGTGTGATTTGTTGATCCAGTATCAAGTACCACTAACTCATCTCCAGATGTTTGCTCGTGAGGCCGCGATTTGGCGCCAACTATCGCATCCAAACCTGCTCCCATTCTTTGGGCTCTATACACTTGATTCTAGGTTGAGTCTCGTGTCACCGTGGATGGATAATGGGGATCTCAAACACTTTCTGAGAAGCACCTCAACAGGCATAGATCGCCTCTCCTTAGTTCGTAGTTCTATTCTGCGAGTCAAACCGTGTGGCTGCAACATTAAAAAGATCATAGATGTTGGGACGGGTCTTAGTTATTTGCATAACAGCCACGTCGTGCACGGGGATCTCAAACCTGTGAGTTCAAAGCCCGATGAAGTCAAGTCAATACACTCATCCAATTCCAGGCAAATATCTTGATCACTCCCTCCGGGAGGGCCTGTATTACTGATTTCGGGTTGTCCTCCATAACCGATGGACTTTCATTCAGCTTTACGCGTTCGAGCCATACAGGTCGCCCGGGCACCGTCCGATATCAAGCACCGGAATTGTTGTCCAATGAAAGCTCGAACCATTTTGCTTCGGATGTGTATGCGTTCGGTTGTCTCACCTACGAGGTTAGTCTAGGTTGTTATCGCGAGATGGTTACTAATTTTAAGGCCTACCGAAGATACTAACCGGAAGGGTTCCATTTTTTGAAATCAGCAATGATGTCGCGATCATCCTCAAAGTCATCCAAGGTGTCCGCCCATCAAGGGCAGAAGGAATATTATTGGATTCCCTCTGGTTCCTTTTGGACGACTGCTGGAAACATTCTCCTGGCATGCGACCGGCAATGAACGAAATAATTGAACGGCTCATCAGCCAATCAATTGGCGCTGAAATACGGCGCTCCCAACCTGACTGGGATGAGGCATACAGTGCCAGATTTCGCCGCTCCGTCCAAGAGTGGCCATTGCTGCCATCCATCCTCGAGATTGAGCAGAAAATTCCACAAAGGACAACTTCAGCTCTGCGCACTTATCCGACACCTCTCAGGTCTGCAATCACCAGTAACCGATCCACTCTTGCAAAGTCAAATCAAATTGGATTGGGAACAATTATTGCTTCCTTAAACCCAATTGTCTCAGTTCTAAACGAGCTCAATGATGCCTTGGGACCCCCTTTTGTGGCCGTCATTTCGAACACAATCCTATCACTCATTACAGCACTACAGGCAAGAACTTTTAATTTTGGCACCACCTCTCTGATTTTTGTAGCAGAGAGTCAAACAGAATAAAGAAGAGTGCTTACGGCTCATAAAAGACATCTATGGGCCACTTCATGCCATTGTCAGCCTCCACCTGAAATCTGAAATTATTGGGAGTCTACCTCCCGCAGACTTGATGCAGGTTGGAAAATTCACAGAGTACTTGATTCAACCTTAGGTAGACAGACAGCTAATTTATTTGCTCAGAACACTCCACAAAATTCAGACATTTGTCGAGATGCAGCAGGGTGGAAACAGACTCAAACAGTTCTTTCGCCAAAATGAGATGAACACACTTCTTAAAGATTGTCAAGCTGGACTACAGCAAGCCATCACGGCGTTCAACGTGCGTACGGGCTTGAAGTGTACTGACTAGCACCACTAAACGAAAAATTAGGTCGACCCCGACAATACAACTTCTGACATCCAAACACGGACAGAGAGCATCCACCAGGAGCTGCTCGAACTGATTTCAACGTTAGCAGACGGAATAGCGGTCGAAAGGTAGTGTGCCGTTGTTTCTCGTGCCTCAAAAGTCTGCTCACATGTACTTCAAGCTCAGAATCATTTTCTTTAGTGCCGTCGAGGCCCCTGATATTTCATGGTCGCGAAGTTGAGCTCGAGAAGATCCTCAAACTGCTTGCCACCTCGGAACGACCAGCACGGATTGCAATCCTTGGCGGAGGTGGAATGGGGAAAACAAGTCTAGCAAAGGCCTCCCTGCACATTTCTTCCATACATGTTCAACGATTCTTCATCGCAGCCAATTCCGCGACAACCAGCATCGAACTCTCGGCCCTCATTGGTTCGTATGTGGGGCTGCGACCTGGGAGGGACATGACCAGATCCCTGATCCAATATTTCTTGCGGGCACCATCAACTCTGTTAGTTTTGGACAATTTGGAGTCGGCATGGGAACCCATGGAGTCCCGTGCCGGAGTCGAAGATTTCCTCGCGATGCTGAGTGAAATTCCACAACTTGCATTAATTGTAAGTAAAATCTCTATGTCGTCGGAGTAATCTTGATCCGCTTTCAGATCACACTACTAGGATGTCGGCGGCCAGGGAAGGTTGCCTGGAGTGACCCACTGCTCCCTCCACTTGAGCCACTATCGCCTGGGGCGGCCCGACAAACATTCATAGACATTGCAGAAGACTTTCATGACGAGGCTGACATCAATCACCTCCTCTCCTTGACCGACAATGTGCCGCTTGTTGTCAATCTCATGGCCCACCTGGTGGACTCTGAAGGTTGTGCTAACGTTTTGCGCCGTTGGGAAACCGAGAAAACCTCCATGCTGTCTCAAGGCAACGACAAAAGGTCGAATCTACATGCCTCCATCACAGGCTCCCTCTCAAGCCCCCGACTCAGTATTATCCCTGGTGCTCGGGAGTTGTTGAGCCTAATCTCGGTTGTCCCCGAGGGTCTGTCAGAAGGTGAACTTCTGCAATGCAATTTCCCCATCCGAGATATCATTGGATGTAAGGCTATACTGCTTGAACTTTCGCTGGCATATATGGACGACAAAAATCAACTCGGTGCATTCCTGGTGGTCCGAGAATATATGCAGCATTTCCACCCTCCTGGCCAGCACCTTATACAACCTCTTATCGGACACCTCCAAAAGTCACATCAGCAGGAGAGACTCAATGGAATCACCTCGTACCTTGGACTTTAGAATCGAGAGTTATTGGGAAGAGAACACGGGGGGAATATTGTGGCCAAAGAGGGGACATTGTATGGAAATTGCATTATATACATGGTCAATAGGTTCCGGATTAAATTACCCATGGCGGTATGTACAAAACTTTCCGGCAATGTCCGGTCTGGGCAATCAGGGCGGCTATAGAAGATTCCTAAAAAGGATGCTTAATTCCGGAAGACTCGAGCCTTCACCCCTGGATCCATCCTGCAAGGTCCGGCATCCCGCGAGGCTCAGCTTCAGGCAGGCTCACTCAAACCCTGTATCTCTTTCAAAATCTCTCTTGCACACAAACATGGACATCATGTTCGTTGAGGGATCGATCGGGTGTTGGGAACACACTTTGTTCACCTAAAGAATCAAGGAGTGGGTTTCATTCAAAACATAGGGACACACAAGCAGAACATCTAAACCATGGCATACGTCCGGCCAGAGGCCTCCCACCTCAATGTGCGTCGGAAACCCTGGCCTAGTGAAAGGTGCTTCGAAAACTCGACATTAGTCGTTGGAGAATTGGTCGTTAGCTCAATAGTTCCTTAGTGATCCGAATTTCATATATATCGACGATAGCGTCGGAGGAAGTTGAACAAAAACTAGATGCCACGAGACAAGCCGCGTCGGCTCAAATTTGGCAGCATCAAATCCCGAGGTGCCGGAGTGGCGCATCACGAGGGCCGTGTTCAGCGGCACTCGGAGTTGAAAAGTTGTCAAGCTCGAGTGGCGGCTGCAAGTCAAATGGAAATAGTCAGACCTGTTACTAGGTAAGGCACATAAGAACAGGACAAAGAACTCGAAATTTAAGGCTCATAAGAACAAGACAGAGAACTCAAAACGTACCGCTCGATCGACATCGCCCCGAGGTGAAACTCTTTCGTGCTTGCGGGGGTGTGTAAAAATAAAATTTCCAACAAACACTAAACACAGCAGGTACATAAATACAAAATGGGCTAGGACTGCAAATGTTGATTCAAGACTCAAGCTGTATCAATTCAACATGTTCTTCCTCCAACTCAAGTCTTCAGTATCACTATCGACTTCCTCCACCCACCCTGCAGGAATATTGAGTTCTGCCAACCAAACCAAATTCTTTTGGTGCTGCTCCTTCACCTCCTCACTGATACCACCAATCCTTTCATCAATGTCCTGAATTCTCTTGGCTTGTGACAAGCACTCAAAGAGTGGCCTTCCAGTTTTCCACAGTTCCAGTGCCTTGGGCAAATCCCCATTCTTCTTGGCAATGTCACCGAGTCGAATCATACACTCTGCTCTGCTACGGTGTACATTCATGTATGTGAATCCGTCCAAGGCAACAGTGAATAGGCTGACAGCAGTGACTTCATTGTTTCCCATGAGGTGAACATCTCCAATGAATTGGAGAGCCTTGTGGATTCCCAGTTTCTCTTTTACTTTGAGGGAGTGCACAAGGAAGACCGTACCCCATGAGGCATCATGGTCTGTACCCCAGCAAGTGATATCTGCCAGTCTCTCTAGACAGTAACTTACTACCTCAGAAAACTGTCCCAATCCATATTTGAGAGTTTTGCAAAACAGGGAGCACGACATGTTTCCTTCTCTGAGATTCAGATCTGCTTGAATGGCATCGCAAGCAATCACCATCATTTTTTCCCCAATTTTGTTGAAAATGGTTTGCGATGCACAGATTTTCTCCTGAATCACCTCATATGGAACTCCCATGGGAATCTCGACTTGAGCAATACTCATCAAGGAAAGACCCTCATGATACAGCTGTCCCCCTGATAGGTCTGTAGGAGTTGCCTGTAGAGGTTACAAGCATGGACATGCTCTGATTTAAGTGTATGAATTTCCGCCTGGCAGTGCAAAAGTGAATAACCTATGCCCCCCTGAGACAGGCCACACAGCGCTAAGAGAGCACTGGCCCTTCTAACTATAAATATACATTGATCAAAACAACCGAAAGCTTGGCAGCACAAGGCCTCAATGTATAGTCCTAATGCCTCTCCATGCAAATCTCCAGACATTGTTGCAAGTCTCTGTGCCTCCCGTCCATAGCTCTGGGCAGTGATATAGTCACCAGTAGAGTATTTGATTCATGCAAGGCGAGAAGGCCTGAGATTGTCTTTTGATATTTCCATATGACTTTGCCAAGGAGAGGCCCATTTCACAGTATTTTAGAGCACTGAAAATGTCAACAACTAAGTAATAGTAGCTTAGATGAATGTAAAAGTTGGCTACAATTATTTTTTTAGCTCAGTTTATCTAGAGAGAAAGCGCACATACCCTTCAAATCAGGATCATCAACAGTCTCCAACTACTCGAAAGTCTGTGCAATGAGGGTTTCCGGATAGGGGATTGAATTAGATATTCGGGTACTAAATAGCCTAACAGTGAAAGATGCTTTTGCCCAATTATCCTCAAAGTGTGGGAGGAGGGTGATGACCTTGTCTATCAGGGGTATTGCCCTTTTGCCAGTAGTTACATTGAACGCAATGAGATGAGATGTGCAGGAGATGCTATCTGTTAGATCAGGATGTCCTCGATATAGTCCGTGCTGGATGATGTTTAGAATATTGGTGTACTGTACCATTACGTTCAAATCGACAGGGGGTGTGACGCGTGACTGGTTCGACCAATTCGACATTTCGACAGCCCCCCGAAAGCCGCGTGACAAGGAAAAATTTCAACATGGGCCCCAAATCTTACCCTTCTGTTGAGGGTAATTTCTTGGGATAGCACAGAAATATTTGCACAGTGTATTGAATACCTATTTTGAGTTTCTTTTTCAGGTTATTTTAGGTTGATTTTAGGTCAGAAACCCAGCCACATGCTCAAATTTCAGAGTTGCGGGTACAAATAGCCCAGGAATTTGTTTAAACCACACTTAGAAAGATTAGGGAGTCACGGCGATTTTCTAGGCCGTTTTGCGCAATTTTTCGGCGGCGTGACGAACCGCTGGACCTATTCGACACTGGTCTCCGTGACGCGTGACCGCGACCAAAATTCGATATCGACAGGGGGGTGCGTGACACGTGACTGTCGATTTGAATGTAATGGTACAGTAATTTAAGGTTATTTGTTCAACATAAAGGGCCCCCGATTGTGTCCCTGCAGAAACTGCATACACTTGCAGGAGCTCCTGGAAATGTTTGAAAAGTGGTCTGATTATTTCGTCTGTTGGCGGGACAAACTTGGCCATGTATTCTCGGATTGGTACAAGAGCTTTCAGCCGTTTGTGGTCATCAGTGTAGGCCAGAGCAGTGCGGACCAAGGCCCTTTTACAATCAAGGATACCCGGAATTGCAAAGTTGCTTTGCTTCAGTTCTACCTCTGAGAGCCCATCTGGAAGCATGGAGAGCAGACTCAAAAGTTCCTGAGGGTGAGGTGTTGATGTGATTCTGGGACTTGCAAGTGAAAGTGAGATGGATAATTCGAGATTGGATCTTTGATCATAACCCTCTGAGATGACTGAGGTGTGCTCCTTTTGCCAGCGTGATAAGATTGCAGTGGTGCCCTCCACATCTACTGCATGTGCAAGAAGGCTGACTGACAATGGCATATTGTCGGTAAGCTCAAGGATTTGGTCCATCTCCTCTATCGAGTGTCTGTCTTCCGCAATATCAATAAACATCCTGCGAGCAGCATCTTGTGCCAAGGGCCGCAGAGGAGGCAGAAATGGTTGTGTCCACTGTACTTTGTGGGGTCTTTCTGCTCCTTGCATTGTGATCTTGGACCTGATGAGTAAAATGGCAGAAGGAGACAAGAGGGTACACACCATCAATGCTAGACCGGCTATGTCTGTGAGTAGCGAAAAGAATTCCTCAACCTCTTTGCGAGATTCTGCTGGCTCCCACACAGTCTCAAGGTTGTCAAGAATTAACAAAGTTGGTGATGCCTCTGAAAGGCAATAGAGTACTGCTCGAGTCAGGTCTTTCCCAGGTTTCATGCCCATATGACCCCCAATGAGACCTGCAAGTTCCAGCTTACTTGCTGCAGTGTCGCAGGCAACAAAAAACCGATTTCCTTGGTACTTGTCCACAATTTGGTCATGATGTAAGACAGTTTGTGCCATACTGGTCTTTCCCATCCCACCTGCTCCGAGAATGGCTATCCTAGGGGTGCTTTCTCGAAAATGCTTGAGGATATCAGCAAGCTCCAATTCACGTCCGTGAAATATCTTTGGCTCTGCTGGTAACATCGAGAGGGAGTTGGAGCTATGAATGACCATGAGCAGCCACACAAAAGGATCAGACTTATCTGGGATCACCTTGCATATGAATTGGAATACATCTTGCTAATCTGTGCATCCATTATTATTGCTCTTACCAACAAATGTCCCCACATACAGATGATGCTGAGTCTGAGCTGGATAGGGTCTCAATTGTATCAAGCACCTCCTGGTGTCTGATCTGGGCCTGCTCCTCCATTTCCCTCGCAGTGGACATGATATCCAAAGATTTGATCTGCAAACCACCTTCAGTGGATGGGTCTATTTGCTTGCATGGCAAGGTTCTCACCTGAAAGAACTGGATTCCCTGCTGCAATCCTTCCTTGCAATCCTTCAGCAACCCATTCAATTCCCCTTGCCGAAAAAACTTCTTGACTTTGCTGCCACTTTGCTGTGCCTCAACAAATGTAGAATTTTGTGGAGGGTTCTAAATGTGTTGTGTGAACCATGTGCATATGTATGGGAGTGGAAGGTTACTGGGTAAAGTTTCCAATTTCATTCAATGTGCTGAGTGGCAGTTCGATACCGGTGTCTGACTTGACATAGATACCAATAATTGCATTGAGGATGTTGTGAGTCTGCTCCATCAACTCAGCACACTCAATTTTGTCTTGCTTGATAGTCTAGAATATTATTTCAGAGCCGTACAGGGCCCAGTGACTTCATTTTTGGAACCATACCTGAACCATTCCCAAAAGCGACTGTGTGGTATTGACCATGGCTTCTAGCCCATGGATCTTCAGGATGTTTACCAGGACATTGAGTGTGTTGACCGTGATGGTAACAGATCTCAAGATATTCTCCAAGCGGATTTTAGTTACGCTTTGTTGATGGGGCATGTTGGGAAAGGGTCCTGTCGAGGGGAACCCTTCCACAGTTTATATGTCGCAAGAGCACCGCGAGGGTGACATAAATCTCGGAGCCGTTCAGCTCGAAACAAAGCCACTGAGTTGCAGTAATAGAAACATGTCATGTGTACCTTCGGCACATTGTCGGCATGCCCTGGAATTTTATTGCTCGTGGGAACAGTGGTGCACACACCCAGCATAGGGTTCTTTTAGGATAGATTAAACAGCTAGCGCAATAACTTGGGTTAGTATGCCAATACTTTGTAGTTAAAATTACCTTGTTTCGTTCACATTTGAAAGGGGACTAGACTCAAAAACAATCAAGTGTGAACAAAAGACTGATTGAATCCCATTCGTTTCTGTGACTTCATGAATCTTTTTGTTTTAAACTAGCTTGTGTAAAACCAGAGTTGAAAGGGGATTGGAATCAAGAACAAGGTGCTTCGTGCACCACCACTTCTGTTGAAGGGGTGATATCAATCTCAAAAAGCTATTGATCCATGCAATCAGTCCTGTGCTGGAATCCTCGCCCCCCATCACTTCCATCTGCCCAACCAAGTGCCTTCGTAAATAATCCTCTACCCGGATTTTCAACACCGTCCGTTCCATCATCAGCGCCATGGCAAATCATCAAACCATCTCATCTCGTCTAGGATGCTCTTGAATTTCCGACGGCGTGGAAACCTGGTGGGCAAACCAGGAAACACTAAGACGAATTCACACCAGAGTCAACAGAACCTCGGTATGGATTGATGAGCGAGCGGGCGAGCGATACACGAGCGGTAAAAGACAAGGGAACAACTACTGATGTAAGTACGTGATCGGTCCGTAAGCCGCCGGGCTTACACCCTCCCCCACTCTAAACAACTGAGTATCCGACAACAAGAAAATAGAGTGAAGTACCACAAGGTTCATTCCACCAGAACACGGTCGAGATGGGACACATCAGTGGGAACAGGGCCGAGGCCAGGTGCACAGTGAGGACACCACACGCAAACGCGCCAAGGAAGAAACGAGAGATTGCCCGAAACGAAGAAGCGATATTAAAGAGCCATAGTGTACCAAAGGGGAGAGAAATATTCAGTAGTCACTGTCGTCCGTCCCTTCGGAAAGGCTGTCATTCTCGTCCTCGACTGCTGGAAAAACTGCGGCGACGGCGTGGATCTCCCCGTACAGCGACGAAAACCCAATCGGACCTACAGCGGCAACAACTGAAGACACCGAGCGTGGAGGAATACCGAGCGCAGTGTCGCCCGGGCAGTTGTCGCTACGATGCTTCGTCCAGCCTGGGGACTGGGGTGTCTTCTTGCAGTGATAGCAGCCACCAGCCGCACGGAGAGCCTCTTTTTCGGCGGAGGTGAGCGAGTACGAGAAGGGGCGAGCAAGCGCGGACGAGGGCGGGGTAGGGAGTGATGGCGCGGAAGAGGTCGATGGAAGGGGAGCCACCGAGGAAGGGATGGAAACAACGAGTGGCTCACTCGACTCGCGTACAACACGCTCTGTGACCAGGCTCTCCCATGCGGTGCTCATATTGGCGATGAGACCGTCGACCTTCATATTGGCATATTCAAATCCGGGCTGACCGATTACACAGAGACAAAGGATGGGGTGCGACTGGAAGAGGAGGTGGTTCTTAAGAATGGAGTCGTTGATGGTGTATGCGACGCCGGCAGAGGTAAGCGAGTTGCGGGCAAGTTCGAGCGTTTTAGCGAATTGGCGGAAGGATGTGGTGCCCTGGCCTATGGCGTAAAATTCACCGAGCGCGGCAAGTTTCCAGTTCGCAGGGACAAAACGTTCCTTGACCTTCCCGGCGAACTCCTCGAACGATGCTAGTTTCTTCAAATTCTCCCGGTTCTCGTTCTCGCAGACGGCTCCTCCATCCGCAACCCTGCGAGTGTGATGAGCAGTTTCGGGGCCACGGACCGCTCGGGGTGCATGCCCTGCCATGCTTCATAGGTGTCATGGAATCGACCAATCCAGCCGTTGACAGATGTCGGCGTGGGCTCCTCCGTGAACTTGGGGAATTCGAGCTTCGATGATGACATAGGGGGCGGACGCCGAGGAGGTACAGGCAAGTGTGGTGGAGGGTCGTGGTGGGTGATAGGATCGTCGAGCAGCGGGGTGAGCGGCGAGAGCTCGGGCTCAGCTGATGACATGGCGTTCTCGGCGACGACGGGATCGGTCGACGTGGTACGTGGGCGACGGGTCGGTGGAGGGAGTGGAGGCAATAGCGGGGTCGAGCTGGAGGCGATAGAGACGCGCGTAGCAGCACGACGAGGTGGATTGTGTGCCAGCGTGGCACGGCGACGAGATTTGGTCGAGATTGAAGTTGAAAAGAAAGTGGAAACCTGGTGGGCAAACCAGGAAACACTAAGACAAATTCACATCAGAGTCAACAGAACCTCGGTATGGATTGACGAGCGAGCGGGCGAGCGATACACGAGCGGTAAAAGACAAGGGAACAACTACTGATGTAAGTACGTGATCGGTCCGTAAGCCGCCGGGCTTACACGGCGTTAGTTCCAAGATATCAACATTTCCAGGTCATCCCGATTAATTGCACTATCCCTCCCTGGAGTTCCTGCCCAGTTTGTAAATAGTGCATTCAATTTCATTTTTTTTGTCTGACCTACTTCTTGAACGCGTCCGATATTCACGCGACTGATAAGAACGACCCGACGTGATCTGATGCTTGTCGAGTGCGGCGTGCTCTAAATAGCTCTATGTGGTTCCATAGTTCTGCTATCGCGCGACCGGTCTAACACCCTACGCGCCCCTACGTGCCGCTTAATACAGGGTACCTTGCTTCCGGTCTATACCTAAGTTACTAGATTAAACCGCTCCTCTAGTTTATTAACTCGTTGCGAAACACAACGATGTGTACACTAACTACACGCCATAGGCATTACATTTACTACTACATTTTTAACCCTGCTGGTCCGATCAACGACGGGAATGATTCCCGCTATCTTTAGTAGTGGGTTTTGTAGTGAGGGTTTGGACAACCTTTCAAGCGGATTTTTTGTAATCACGTGGTTTTTTGATGATGTCTGATGATGTCTGATTTCGCCGCTTTTTTTGGCTTCAGCGGCTGGTTACGGCACAATTGGCCATCAAATAATTACTTTCCCCGTCAAATAAGTGCTTGCCGTCCTTGATCCGGGTCCGCAGTTTCATTAATCGATGTCTCGGACTTTGATTGTACTCTTGGCAACTCTCCTATGTACAGCTTCAAAAGGTCGCCGCAGGCTTTGCTTTGCTTTCCCTCTCCCCGCAATGTTTCTCTACGTCGACGGCGTCCTAGCGTGCTCTGTTGGCTTTTCGGTGTTCTAGCATCCTCTGTTGGGTTCTCGGCAGTCCCTCAATCCACTATATCTCGTACCTTTCTCTCTCGACTTCCCCCCCGCCATTCCTCTTATTTTGGAATCACCTCCGTCGCCGGTCCCTATGCTTCCCTATCCACGGTCTTACAATGCGAAATCTCTCCCCTTGATTCCACCGACTTCGTCCTTGGCTTGGACTGGGTCTCCATGATCCGCGAGCACCTCCTTCGTAACGATTATCGGCTGGACAATAGTTTTGACCCCTGGGCCTTTTTCACCCAAGGTATTTGCCCTTCCCCTACACTTTATCCCACTTCTGAGTCGCTTTTTCAGCCGTAATTTCTACTGCCGGTCCTTGTGAGTTGTTACTCTTTCGCTCTTATCCTTTTTTTGCTCATTACGAATAGCCGCTAGGATTCAACCCTTGCGTCTTGCTCATATCTTTGTCTGTTCTTCTCCCACCTCACATCCCAACTCTACACCGCCAATCGAGTCCAGCGTTCCTCAAACCTTGTGGGTAGAATGTTTCGGCAACATGAGGCCAAACATGTACATGTATAATACATTTATTGAACCTTCCTTGAATGTTCGGAGTAAAATATTGAAAAAATATGCTCTCAATGTTGAGAGGAGGAGGAGGAGGAGGAGGAGGAGGAGGGTGTATTACTGCAGAGGTCCCTATAAGGAACAAGCAGGCACTGTACCTACATACACGCGTCCTATGTATGCTACAGTCATCAACGGCCCTATCGCTGAGGAAGCATAGGCACCCATAGCACCTACACACCGCACAATAGGACCTGGAAGACGGGTAAAAGAGAATGCTGCGTGAACACCAGCTGTGTGTCCTTGCCAAGATTAAATCAACATGTCGCAATCCTACTAAATTGTTCTGTCACTTGAGTGACCGAGCTTTTCAGCCCTCAAGGCTGGTTTACTGACGGAAGAGGTAGAGTGCTTAGTGTCAAAGTAACATCTCGTATTCACCGGGCTTGACGAAATGACATCGAAAATCAAGCGAGGTTCGTGGACCTGTGCATCGTGAAAGAAGGAAAACATGGAACCTCCTTCTAGAGTACCTACTACTATGCCTGGAGAGCTCTAGAGAGCTTGTCACTTCAGGGGGCCCACTCGGCAAGAAGCTGTGATTAGCAACCAAGGGGGCACCGGCATTCAAACCGGCGACTAAGGGCCGGTCAGTTAGTCCGGCCGCCAGGCCGGAAAAAAATTAAATTAACTACCATTTTTTTGCCCGAAAACCGCTGTTTGACGAGTTCTCAAGAGGCTAATTTGGGACTCTGAGTGTTGTATCCCTTCAATCCAGCATGTTTACCCATCTGCACTTGTTGCCTGAGTTCAAGTCCATATGTGGTAAGAGCGATGATAATTCTCGAAAGATCGAAAATTGTCTTGGGAGGTTGTTTTGAAGGTTTGGATACTCCAGTTGGTGTCCTACATTGAAAAGGGCTCGATACCGATGGTCTGCATTGATTTCCAGCTTACCGGCGACTTGAACACGTAATAAATTACCATATATGGTGCGTGGGAACGTTACGTTAGTTAGTTAGTTCAGTGGTCGAGTCGGTAAAAAGAAAAACAGCCCTATATAGTTTTTTTGAATGCCGGTTCCCCCTTGTTAGCAACGGGTCCGAGCCGCTTGGGGGGAAGGCCAAAATCAGTTTGGATTTGCACAAATTTAGTCCAAGAAGCAAATCTTGAGTAGAATGAGCACCACAAGGCCGATTTCTCGTTCCATGCTTCACGAGAGCCGAAGAGGTCTGTGCGCATCAAACCAAACAAGAGCAATGTTGGTGGACACACATGCACAGCGTCGTCCTCTTTCCTTCCTGCTCTCGTCTCTTCCCCTCGGCTTCCCCTGCCTGACTCCTGCTGGCCCACTGCTCAGCGACGCTGTTTCATCAACCCCACAGCTTGCTTGGTGTCCTCCCTCAACACCGCCTAGAGCAGACTCGCACCGGCAGAATGTCGCTGATGGCAAAGACCGTCGCAAAGTTGTCGAGACTGGAGACTCCAGACCTGACACACTTGTTGCGCAAGCTCAATGCCCGTGGGATGGACGCAAAAGCAAGTCCCTGCTCCTTCATGTCTGTCCAATCCCAAGACGCAAATCTCGCCAATCATGTCCCACCATTCGTTCCATGCATCCGTTGTCAACCAACATAACACACAAGCCATGCGAAACTCCGCAATATACCTTCCTCGTAAGCACCACCCCCAATCTCAGGTACCTGCGCCAAGTCGTCTTACTTTCAAGGTCGAATCAACGTGACTCAAACCCATGCAACGCTCAACAGTGCATCAAGGACGCGCGACTTCTCGGCTCGACACACAGCAGCCCTGTTGAGTGCCTCGGGCAGTAAAACGGTGTACTGCATACATTGAACCCATGCGCGGTCCACCCGCCGTGGCCTGTGAGGTGAAGCCCGTGCGTTACATGTCTTCCCCCTCATCTCGCAGGCTTGCCCTCGCATTGAGTGTCTCTCTTTCTTTTTTCGTAGTCTCCACACGATCCACGTTGTACTAGAATTAGAATATAAAATTGTTTTTACGAAACTTTTGGCATGATTTGACTGGAGGTTTATCCAATATCTTTAAAATGTTGAGAGAATGTTGTGGGAGATGTTCCCCTAATGGCATATTTCAGAAGGCTTGAGGGATTTGACAATTTATGTTCTGGCAATGTTCCGGCGACATTTGGTGATGGTTGATTAACGGTCCATCAACATTTCCGCCGAAACTGCACAAAACATTTCATCCAACTGGCGGTGTAGTGCCACCATTTGCCCCCCCCGTCGTATTCTTCTGGTATTCTCCCCAAATTCTCCCCTGCGGCGCGACCGAGCCGACCGCAGGTCGGGCGAGGTCGCGTCGCCCAAAATTCCTCGGACCTCGACCCATTGCACCCTCCAACAGGACTCAGTATTTAGTGGCACTCGGGCTTCTCGGGCCCAGCAACCCTCAATGTGTTCCATTGTGTAATGTATTATTTTTGGGTTGCGGATACCTCCCTGTGAGCCTCAGTTTCGCTTAGATTTGTCTCCCTACATTGAGTAACAGTCAGTGTAGGCACATAATTTATTTGAAGTCAAACCGATGAAAATTGTGTGAGAAAAATTGGGTCTAGGTTTACTAATTTATGTTCGAGTAACCTTTTTTCTTCTCCTTCAACTTTGCTCCGATTCACTTCACATAAATTCCGTACTACTACGGAGACTCAACGTAGAGCTGGTTACACAGCAACTCCATTGTTCATTCATCCCCGAATCTTTGCCCGACCTCTGTGACTTCGCGCATTCATGCCTCGAAACAGGCTTAGGCAAGAGGACAGGTCCGCAATGTAGCCCGTAAGCGGGTACGGCCGTCTATTAGATTGTTTTCAAACAGATGTGGGACGGTACCGCAAAAAGCCAACAAAAAGCCGGCCCTCAATCCCAAATTGACGGGGCGGCGGCGGCGGGATCGATTCTCTACTCTGTGGCTGAAATAAAGACGTCAGAAGGTGCATATCATCCAATACATATCCCGCAATTTGTCAGAGGCCTTTAACCACTCACTTTGGCTTCCGTAGAGGTTTCAACCATGGTTGAAAAAGAAAACTGATGGGATGCACGTGAGCAGTTACGGTTCGAAAGTGTGTTTTCAACCTTAGCGGAGGGAACCATGGAATTTTTAGCAGTTAAAAAGCCTTCAGATGTTGTCAGGAAGACATTCCTTGATAATTTAGGCCAAATCTCTTCCGGAAAGGCGCGACACGAATGCCCTGCGTATGTGTCGGTGGTCAAGAGTAAACATTGCTTGTCGTGTTGCTAAACTTAAGATAGTGGGCTCTGCCGCGGCACGCGGGCCTACAACGATTATATGATAACTGACCGCAGTCCCATGAACAAAGACGAGAATAAGGTGATAACTGACCGCGATGGTACACAACCAGCAGACAATTCACTGCCTGAATTTCGCCGTAAGTGATCAAAGTCGGGAAGGCAAAAAAGACAACTCACATAAGCGTGAGCGTAACGTTGCCACGAACCCTGGCCTTGATCTGCACCTCCACGTCGAGATTGAGGTCGAGGCGCAACTGGAGTGCGGTGTGACCACCGCCCCCGCTAGCGGCGACAGGCAGTCGTGCTTGAACGGGAGCAGGCTGAATGTAACTTACTGGCTGCAGTTGCCATCCGTCTGGCGGCACCGGTTGGGTTTCAGGATGATTCCTGTGGCCGGCATTCCGATGCCGTGAGGACTCGAGATGTTCGACGGGTTCGGCGATCTGTGATTCGGGTGAAGCAGACGGAGAACGAGAGTGGGAATCCAAAGGAGGGCTGGCCAAAGTAGAAGAGGGCGTTTAGAATAGGGTTTTGGATACGGTCATGATTATATTTGTAGGGATGGGGAGAGGAGTTTCTGTCCGCGCTCTCTTAAACGACTTTCCTATTGTGGAGAAGAAACCAACTCGTCATTGATCCTAGTTCAGGCCTCAGGCCGCGGCCATGTCGGCTCGTTGGTGCCAGTGGGCCTGGGTGGTTCTCGGCCCCATGACGCGTTGATCGTTCGGCGGATTCGGGTGGATCACGATTTGACTTTCTCTTCATCTCCCGCAATCAAACCTGCAATCCCCTCAGCCTGGATTTCGCGAAGTAAACTCGACACGCTCACCCTGAAGATACCAGTACTCGAGCGCCCGAACCTCCGCGCATCAGACCAACACATCGAGACCGTTGTCAATATTTGGTCAATCTCCTGTGCAGGCTTTCCTCGGGCTGTGTTTTGCTGCCATCCGCGTCTAGTCTCTTATAAACAGACGCTACAACAATTTTCAACTCGTACCTCGTTTTGTTGTAGTCTGTCGATTCCCGTTGACAGTTGATCGGAGGGTCCCCTTATCAAAATTCTCAATGCTGGACTACGATTCAAGCCGCGTTTTCAAGCCGTTTTCTGGTGGAATTGTACTCACTAAATGACGTCCGAAAACTTGCTCTCCTGCAATTTTCCGCCAGAGTCAGGGAACGCGATGCCGAACGTTGATGGCTCTGCCGCTGACCAAGCCATACTTTCTCTCTGTGCCCAGTGTAGCACTGAATTAAAATTCTGAAGAGACAGCTAGTCAGTAGTCATTCTTCCCAGTGGAATGGCCTCTTAGCTTAGGTAAATCTACGCCGTGGAACTGCTAGATAGTAGAGGGGGAATTTCAAACTCCGAAGATTACGTCATAAGGCGACCCTCCTTGCATTGATCGCGCGGTTAACTACAGACTAATCCGCGTCTCTGTTCCCGGGCTTTCACAGGCGGAGAAGTTTCCGCGCATCGGCGGGAAAACAAATGCGCTAACACGACAGGAATGCGACGTCGGGCGGCTAACGCTAGAAGATGCACGTTTCACGATTGTATTGAAGGCTAATGATATGCTCAACGTACTACCGCAGCCAGTACAGTCGGACGAAGGGGCTACTGTCAATCGCTTTGGCAGGCTAACTTCAAGTCGCAACGTTACGCAACTTGCCCTGGATGGCTCTGACTGATGCTTTCTGCATCGGCGCCCACGGAACGGATCCGTCCGGGGTGATTAATGGCATCCATCACGTCTCTTTCACGACGCTCTCTGTTATTGACCATGACCTCGAATACGATCAACGCTGCGGCCACTCAGTATGTGTGCACCCAGCCCCTTCATCCACTGATGATGACCACTGAGCCACAGTTTCCTCCAGTTTCGTCTACAATATTCCAGCATCGGTGTGCGACGCGGATTTCCTGTCGTCCCCGCTCATAATCCTTCTGCAGCCCTCGTCTACTACGATTTCGCCCTGACCTTTCCGAAGGAGGTGATGTACATTTGGAGGGAGAAATTCCGCCTTTCTACTGCGCTGTACATCGGGTGCCGCTACGCCCTCATCGCGAACGTCCTATACCTTCTGGCGATTGCGAAAACACTAGGCTCCGGGGTGAGCCGATGTCTACTTTCCCCGTCGCGAATTCTCATTCGATACGCAGTGAGTTTGATTCTGACAGGTAAGGTCATTGATTCTGAGGATTCCGTCCAATAGGTGCGATTGCGGGTACAAGATTGTCGGTGCCCTCAGCATCTTGGGGCGTGCTGCGGTGATTGGTTTGTTTCGCCGCATCTAAATAAAATCACGCTCATGTCGTCGTGGTGCAGTTACTTTTACCATGCGCACCTACGTCGTGTGGGCCGAGAACAAATGGATCTTAGGCTACATGGGCTTCATCGGTCTCGCTTGCGTCGCTCTGGACATCGTGAGTTCGTCGCTCTCAAATTAATTTTCAACGCTAACTCAATCAAGACTCACGTACCCGGCATGCGTTGTGTTGGATCCTCCACAATCCCCATGTGCGTCCGCAGTCCCACTTGCTCATGTTACGTGCTTAATTACTCACATGGTTACAGAGGTGTGTCTATGACTATCCAACCATCTCCGGCAACGCGCCACAATCTGATACACAGGTCCCTAGCGCCGGAGCTACTTTCCATTCTAATGGTCGTATTCGAGACCTCAGCGGCATTTCTGACGCTAACGAGATGCGTCGTTGCGTTCCGCGCAGGGGGTCTCAAAACTCAGCGGCATGGGCTTATATTTATATTGTTCGAACAAGGTAGAACCGCCCGTTCGTGCTTTTCATAACATTAACCGCCGTAGGGATGCTATACTTTTTGTGGGTGGTCGGACATATAATCCAAGGCGAGTCAGGATGATAAATAACTCTAACACTGCTTTACAGCTCCGTCTCAATATTCACCACGGCAGCCGTGGTGCTAAATTATGTACGTCCCCATCTTCAGGTTTACCCTCACCGGACCGTCACTCAGCTTGAATTCAACAGTGTGCACCGGTACGCACCTCTCCTCTCAAGTGAGCGAACTTTTAACCCACTGGCATCTAGCCGGGATTCTTCCAGCGCCTGCCCAACGCCTTCACCCTCCCGTCAGTCCCTCCCTCCCCGTTCTTCCTCTATCTTCCTTCTCAAAATTCACACAAAAAACTCACCCGCACACCCAGGCTCTCATGTACACTCACCGCTCGCTTCATCCTCTCTCTCCGCGAGTGGGATCGGGAGCAGTTCGGGAACAAAGCGCGCGCGACGAATTTGAGCGTTGATGCAGATGGAACGCAACTTGGGGTTGGCTTTGGTGCAGCCTCGCGCATATCCGCGATGATGGCGGTGGATTATTTCGGCGGGGATCCCGTTGCGCCGGCCACCGAGCAGGCCACAGATCTAGAGCTTCGCGTGGTAGAAGGAAGGCGTTCGGGGGTTGAGGACCGAATTGCTATGGAAGGCGGTCCGAGTCATGTAATTGCTTTTGGTTTAGCGGAGATGGCATGACTACGAAGAGATCGAGGTGTTGAGTGTATTATTATTATTGTACTGTACTAAAACCATTGTAAGCACTTACTTTTTTGCATTCCGAAACTGACAAGTCCGTTTAGCGGCGAGTTAGTGCAGAACAGGGGTGGGGGGGGGGGGCTTGTCTCCCACCGATGTTCGGCGGCCTTAGATACCTTTTCGCGAGCTCCCCTTGTTCTGAGCGGCCAGGATCCGCCCACCCATCGAGCCGGAAGCCTCGGCCATCGGCGCGACAAGAGGAACTGATCGGCCAACACTGATGATGCGACACAGTCGGGACACAGCCATCCATCAATCGTTTCTTCCTCTTTCCCTCAACTTCCCCTGCACTCTTTCGCAACTCTTTCACGCCAATTTCTCGCTGGCTCGTCATTCCGCTCAGAAAATGTGCTCGTTTCGAGTAAATCATTTCAAGATCATTTCCTCGGGACTGTCGACACACTTACGAAGACCTTCCGGCAACTACTGTACCATTTTATTCAATTCGAATGGCCTGTGACCCGTGACCCGGATGTTCGAACTTTGGTTTTCGAATATGGGGTCGGCGGACCGTGACTCACAAAAAAAGTTCGAAGTTGCGCCAAAAATGGCCGGGAGTCTCGCAAAAGTCGTAGGAAATTCCGATTTAAGCGTCAAACGCCCCGAGATACACACCCGATACGCCGGCGTTCCGAACACCGAATACTTTGGAGGGAGGATAAGGTGAGATTCAAGTGTGCACAGTAAACTGCACAGACTTGGGTGGCGGCAAGAGGAAGGGTTGTGTGCAAGGTTGTGTGAGGTTGTGTGAGAACTTTGGTCGACAGCGGAGGCAAACTCACACGTCAGAAATTGGCGATTTGGCAAGTCGTGGGATCTCCGCGGCGTTTTCAACTGCACACAGCGCGCCCGCGCGAAAATTGAGGTTTTAGAGCACTTTTGGGCCATTTTGTGACTTGGATTTCAACATTCGAATATCCTCTCGATGACCCGTGACAGGCTCGAAAATTTTCGAATATTTGGGCCCCCGTGACGCGTGACATTCGAATTGAATAAAATGGTACAGTAATTTATCATTCTACGATGTCTTTCTCTCGCAGTAACGACGCCTCTCGGCGGCCTCTGTCGCTGGTCTAAAGTCCGCCGGCAAATCTAAGTTCCCTCATGATAAGTTTATCCGCTTGGCACCTGGCTTTGCCCGCCATTGGCCGTACTTCACGGCACATCCAACACACTTGCGGTCCTCTTGTTACAGCCCTTCTGTCTGCGAATAAAGACACCTCGTGGCCGCTCTCTAATCTCGCCGCCCTCTATCTTTCTTGCCGCCGCTCCGACTGGTAGCCTCCTACCACATGAATTGCCCCCCGCCCTTGGCTCTTCCCTCTCCGGCTTCCGGTAAGCTGTTGGTACCATCTCACGATAAGTGCTAGTCTCATGACTGCTCGAGGCTCCGAGATACCAACTTCGCCGCCCACTGCCTCTAATATTAATTAGCTAAGACCTATGTCCGAGTTCCCGGACTCCCGAGCTATTTATGCTTGACTACTTCCTATCGCCCCGTGGTCCCCGCAACCAAGAATCGCGCCAAACGGAGCTTTTATTGCGCAGATAATATAATTGCCTCCCACTGACGCTGAATGTGAACATCAATTTTGCACCCAAACCATTGGGTAGATGCCAAATCAAGCCCGCGGATATGCGTACATTCTGGATGCTCGGTGTTCCCCGTTCACAAGCCCGACAGACGGGGTTTGCCTAACACTATACTAATGATACCGATCGCGGACAGAGGGCGGCGGATCCTTACCGGTTCTTCGACAGCGAGTATAAAGCGAAGTACGAAGTCGTACTCGCCCCACCCCTACCCAATGCCTACCAAACCCTCCGCCGCGCAAGTTCGCCTCAATAATCTCATCCCATGTCTAGCCACGGCCGCCAATACTGTTGACATGCTGGCTAGCAGCTTCAAAAATCCCGTTCTGGTGGCCATCACAAATACAACTCAGTCACTGTTGCAACTCATCCAGGTCAGCTTCCGCTCGCACATTCTAGACTGCTTTTGACCTACACCCATTCCAGACGGTTAAACAAAACAAGGCTGACTGTGCGCAGCTCATGGAGCAGACCTATGAATTAATAAATGCTATTATCCTGGTCTATACCAAGTCGGATACTGGGACCGAGCTGTCCCCGGGTGTGTTGATGGAAATCGGGAAGTTCATAGAGTACGTTCCGAACTGAGGGAGTTTATGGTTTGTTCTTCTAATGATAGTCAACAAGGACTCTCCACAAGATCCATGCATTCGTTGAAGCCCAGCAAAGTGGGAGCAAAATCAAGATGTTATTCAGGCAGGGCGAAATGAACACACTGCTCCAGGATTGCAAGGCTGGCTTGCAGCAGGGCCTTGACTTCTTTCAAGTGGGTTGTGACAATTGTGATTTATGACTCTCTGCTCAAGAAATTTAGATCAAGGCTTCGAACATTATGTCGGACATCAAGGAACTTGAGGAAAATGCCCGGAAGCAGCAAGACGAGGTTCTCCAGCTGATTGAGACACTCTCTGATACTTCCAGCATTCAGGTACGGAACACTTATTTCTTACAGTACGAACAATGACCCCTTGCCATCTGGAACAGACGGGTGTACTTTATGCAGGCTCTTACACCAGGTGAATTGCTTCATTGTGTTTAATGCTCCAGTTTTGACACATGTAAAAGCTCTACTTCAATATCTATGCTTCCCTCAGAACCCAAAATATTCTATGGTCGTGAATCCGAGCTCATCGATATTCTGGGACATTTCAGTCAAGGCACTCCCCGGATAGCAATTTTGGGCGCAGGTGGTATGGGGAAGACCAGTTTAGCAAAAGCAATCTTGCACCACACCGAAATCACAACCAGATATGGACAATATCGGTTCTTTGTGACAACGGACTCTGTAACCAATGCAGTGGAACTTGCTGCACAGATTGGGGCTCATATGGGGTTGAAGCCGGCAACTGACCCTATTCAACCATTGATACAACACCTTTCCACAGGCCCCCCGTGCCTTTTGATTCTGGACAATCTTGAGACAGGATGGGAACCCAGCGAATCTCGGAAAGAGGTTGAAAACCTTTTATCTTTGGTCACCCAAGTGGCTCACGTAGCAGTGATGGTAAGCTACCATCATGATTGGTTATCTTTGTGCAACTAAACATGATTGTAGATTACAATGCGGGGGGCCGAAAGGCCTTCAAATGTTGCATGGACCCGACCATTCCTCCCACCGTTGAAGCCGCTCTCACAGACTGCTGCTCAACAGGTTTTTCTTGACATCACGGATGATGATTATGAAATGGAGGAGATAAACAGTGTCCTTAATCTGACGGACAACATGCCTCTGGCTATCAATCTCCTTGCCCACCTTGTGAGCACCGAGAGTTGTTCAAGTGTGCTGTTCCGTTGGGAGGATGAAAAAACATCACTCATTTCCGATGGACATGACCGGCGGTCCAACCTGGATCTGTCCATCTCAGTTTCCCTATCAAGTCCCAGACTCAAGTCCTTGCCCCAGGCATTGGATCTCCTTAGTCTCTTGTCAATCCTCCCAGATGGACTTTCAGATGCCGAACTTCGACAGAGCAACTTGCCTTTAGATGATATCCTTGGGTGTAAAATTGCCCTCATTCGTACCACCTTGGCCTACAGTGATGAACATAGGCGGTTGAAGGTACTCGTACCGATCCGGGAATATATGCAGAAAATCCGACCCCCTGGCGATGCAACCGTTCACCCGATGCTCAAATATTTCCAACAAAGTCTGGAGCTTTACATGGCACATGCTGGAAATCATAATAGTCCTGGAGTCGTGGCACGAGTTATTTCAAACTATTCAAACATTCAAAATGTAATCCGCAATGGGCTCCATCCTGGCCATCCAGACTTGGTTGATAGCATTTACTGTGCCTGTCATCTCAACTCGTACACCACTGCCAGTGGTCGTGGCAAGAACACTCTCATTGACCAGGTTTCTGGTCTGCTTCCAAGGCCGTGCAACCCTCAACTCGAGGTCCACTTTATAGCCGAGTTCTTCAATTCAATCAAATATCACGATGCCTCCAACGCAGACCGCCTGCATCTTGAAGCATTACAACATTTTGACAACTTTGATGATGCAGATCTTAAATGTATGTGCACTTACATCTTGTTCTATTAGAAGCCCACTGAGAAACCTCTGTAGGCAGATATTATGACATACTGGCACGCTATTACCTTGAGCACAAGAATGACATGCCCACCGCAACAGACCTTTGTGAAAGTGGTCTTGCCTTAGCCATTTCCGCTGGCAATGTTCGACGCCAGTGTGATGCACTGGACCGCTTTTCATGGATCCAGTGGTATAAGGGCAACCACCATGCTGCACGACAATATGCCTTTGAGGCACAGCGACTTGCGAGAACTTCTGGGGCTGCAGCCCAAGAGGCACAGGCACTCCGCATGGAGGCCATGTGCCTGACTGTGCTCGGAGACTATCAGCAGGCCCTTGTACTATGTGCCAGGGCACAGGGTCTGGTGCCCCTTTGTGGAATTGTTGGGGGTGATCTGGATCACTGTATCAGGAGCTCAGAGGCGGAGATCCACAAGTTCAAGTCCGAGTACATCCAGGCTCAGACCATCCAAAAACAGATTTTGGAAGATGCATCTCTGCAACGAGAGCCATACATGCATACCATTGCACTTCTCAATATGACTGAGATCAATCTATTTATCACATCTCCTGATGTGGTTAGGAAGAATCTCAAAGTGGCCAGAGCACTCATCACCACCACATCAGCACTTAGGCTGATGAACTGGTGTGATGTAATAGAGGCTGATCTCCTCCTCTCTGAAGGAGTTACTGTGGCTGCCAAGAGCATATTTATTAAGTGCTTCCTGGAGTCGTTGGGAACTGAATCTGAGCTTAGCCTCTGGTGTTTGGAGCGACTTGGTAATGTAAATCGTTGGGCCTTCGACCACTCAGGTACCCCCATATGGCCAGTACTGCTCCTCACATACGCAGTCAAGTATCGAGACAGGCTCAGAATCAATCAGGCACTTCAATTTCTGGGAGATGTATTCCTGAGCTACAATGATGCAAGCACAGCACTCACTTTATTTACTGTGGCCTTGGAGGAATTCACGTATATGGATGTACACCGCAGCAGAGGGGAGTGCATGGTCCGCCTCGGTGATATTGAAAAGGCCCGGGGAAACTCCTTGAAGGCTAGGACCCTGTGGGAACCAGCAAGAGCACTATTTGAACACTCTTCTCAGCTGAAACAAATTCAAGAAGTCGAAGGGAGGCTTGGTGGGATTGCCGGAGGAGACTTTGATCCAGACACCTCATATCTTATTGCAGAGTCTCAAACCCCGGCGAGGATCCTGCAAGGACTTCCTTGATTGCGAGATCCTCGGGCATCCCGGGCATGAAATCACGGTGTGTCAATTGGGGTCAGTTTGATTAGCTTGTAGTAATTTTGCATGAGTCTTATACAGTTGTCCGTTCCTTCATTTCTGACACAGAAAAATATTGCAGTGTATACATCACTACGAGTCACACAGAATGAAAACCAACTTTGTCCAACTAATGTCTGTAAACCACCCCCATCAGCTTTTTGACATTTTGGTTGTCGGTTGTTTGCCGTTGTCAGGTTGCCGCAACCTCAAGATATCAAAGTGCATAAAATTCCCGCTCTGCACGATGGAGAATGGCTTCAGAAATAGGGTGAGATGCAAGCTAGAGACTCAAATACATCTCCTGTGTACTTAATTTTCCGGTGCGACTTTCCAAAAAAAAAAGATATTGCCCTTCAATCGGCTCAAACTCGTGAGGTTGTGCACGAGAATTACATAGGGTTGCAAGGTTGCCAGGTTGTGCAAAGTTGCGTCGATTTTGGCGGGGGTTGTCAGGTTGTACACAACCTAACGTGTCAAAACTCTGATGCCGACTCCAAGGTTCGCATGGTGATGAGGGCCAGAACAATGAGGACCAAATGAGGACAAGCCGAACCACAAAGTAAAACCCTATTCCCCCTATCTAGTAGGCCAGGGGGATATGGTCGTGTACACACTGACCACTGTGAAACAATACTAAAAGTACCAGGTGCTGCATAAGTATGACAAAGGGATATACTGCAATTGAGACAGCGCATGCAAGCCAGAGCATCTGCTCCGCTGTAGATGAAAATGATGCTTTCCAGGCAATGCAGTGAATGGAGCCAAATACAATGGCCACAAGCATGCCGGCCAACTGGGTTTCATGTGGAGATTCGCGCGAGGACCAGAGTGTGGGGACCCTAGCGGTTTCCAGCGGCTCATAATCCCTGTATGTGCCTTGGATTGCACCACGAAGGACAAATTTTTTGCGCCGGGTCCAGACTGAGATATCGAGGTTTGCGCCTCCCTGCGGTGATGCATCTGGGTCGGCGGCCACAAGATTCACATAATCCGGAAAGGAAGGAACTCGGAATGGGCTAGCCCCAAATAGCGAACCTGCAATTGACTCCCAGCCCTTGGGTAGGGACTCTCTCCCATTTTCAGCTATACTCAACCCAGGGTTGGAATCACTTGCTGGTTCGCCAGCTGCATTTTCCTCAATCTCAGTGCCATCGGCCCATCATTGACCCCCGCAGTCTCCATTGATCCGTTTGTTGCCTCGTGGACCGCACTGGATGCCCCAGCTGTGGTCCCGCCTGCGATATTGGCGCCTATGCTGAGAGGTTCAGGGTTTTGGTCTGACTCGGCGGGGAGTGGTCCATTGGAATGGCCTGGTGTACATTGTATGGCTTGTGCCACCAGATTATCCACGTGAAGATATTCACAACAGCATATGCAGGTGTTGCAATCTCCAGTTCACTTATAGGCAGGTGGTCCGCAAAACGGGCAAAGATTTGCAGAATGAACCATCCACCTTGAAGCAGGGCATAACCCTTGCCTAAGGCATCACTTTTGCTCTTGTCCACAATTTCATCATAGGTGGTCCGCCGGATGTCCTTCTTGGATTTAGTGATGTTCTAGCTTGGCTTGGCTTTGAAACCCTGGCTTTGGCTTGGCCTCCGCTGGCTTCGGCTTCCACTTCCTCAAGCCAAAGCCAAAGCCACAAGAGCTGGCTTGGCTTGGCCTGGCTTCGACTTGAGCGCTGGCTTTCGGCTAGAGATTTTCCCACGGTTCGAAATATTCCAAACCGCTGGAAAGTACTGTTTTTAACTTGTTCTTGCCGCATTAATGCTATATAGCTTCCATGTGCATATTTACACCCCAATTCAGCACAAATCATGGAGGATGAATTTATTTTGCGGACACAAATACCGAAAAGTACTAATTCTGATCAGGCAAGGTTGTATTTTGGTGAGTTCTTCTGCCCTTCCGAAGCCATGGCTTGCTGGCTTGGCTTTGGCTTACTAGACCTGAAGCCAAAGCCAAAGCCGTCTGTAAGCCAAACATTTGGCTTGGCTTGGCTTTGTGGCTTTTTGGCTTCAAGCCAAGCCATGAACATCACTACTTGGATTGCGCTCCGACTATCGGCTCTTTCAGCTGGGCGATGGTGGTTATCGGGTGCCTATCCATTCGTGACACAAATCCTCCCATGTAAAAAAAGAATCCTTGTGTTAAAGTGATGTTGGTGTCTGAAAAGATTGTTCAGTTCAACTTCAGCCAAAGTGCCCTGCACAAATAGGACTTACCTCCTGCAAATTCCTGTACAAGTTCCTTCGCAGCATAAAATTGCCGTACGGCGAAGTAAACAATCAGCTCAGGAGCGATAACGGCCACCATCATCAGGCCTAGTCTGCGGAAGACAAGTTTCACCATGCTCTGCCCGGGGGCGAGGACGTTGGGGTAAACGGAGACCCAAATCACGGCAAATATGGTCGTGAAGCACCCTGCAAGGATATCCGAGAGCTTTCAACAGTTGTTGGTGACATTGCAAGTGTTCTCGACCACTGTGGAGTTTCTGAGGAAGTGGTTCATGAGGAATTTTCGAAGTCTCGGTCAAGGTATCTTTGGCATTTATACTGGAAAACTGAGTCACAGGTGTCAAACCAACAGCAGTGTACAGCGCAGGCCATTCTTACTAACTGCTATTTCATAACAGAGCCGGGAGGCGCCACCGGTATAGAGGGACCACAGCGACTGCGGATCCCACTCATTTACATCGCTTGAAGGGCAACTGTAGTGACACGGGTTCCTTTTCTTTCCTTTCAAATCCGCAAGATAGTGAGTTTGATTCCCATGGAAAGCATTTTTTGGAGTTACGGGTTTTACGGGTATGGTTATTGTGGGTTGCCCTACTCGCAGTGTTTAAAAAATCCAACACCGCCCCCACACCCGGGGCACCCGTACCCGTAATACCATGGGTTTACCCGTACCCATGTAATACACTAGGCCTGAAAGAGTCAGATGAATGACAGGGTTTTGAACAGCAATGGGGCTGAATAGTTAGAGGGAAATGGTGTGAGGGAGGTAGAAGGATTAAAACACCCATCTCGTCCCAGGGATCGGCAATATGTATGTATCGTGAATTGACCAACACTACCAACCTTCACTGGGTTTTAACAGCGGTCATCATTCACTTGCCTAGAATATACTAGCGGCCGCTATGCTGCAGCGTCAGATCACGACTCCACAAGCAATATTGACACTTGCCAATCTATAACAAGCTAAGTGCGACTGCAGATATCGGTTATGACCCCCAAAGACCAGAAAACACTCATTAGTAGCTGTCCGAGCGCCAAATCTTGGCGCGGTAAACTCCACCATCGCCTTAGGAGCTGTACCCGCCATTAATATTCATGGTCATGCCTCCGCTCCTCCGGATCCGATACCGGAATTCACTGCGATGGGCGAGAGGTCCACTGACGTCGGTAGGTCATGTCGGGGAGTGCCAAGAAGTTGTGGTTAGATGCGCCGAGGTGGAGCTCCGGTAATCGAGATTGACGGGCTTCACCAGTCGCTGGTTTAGTAAATTACGACGCGGTGCCATCCGAATTGATTTTGTGGGAGTTCCCGAGGAGCGTTTTCATTTATCCACACATGGAGCCCCAATGTGAATGAGAGAATCCGTGTGAAGATAAAGAGGAATAGGTGAATTAAACCGTGGCCAGGAGAGATTCTGGAATTTGGTTGGAGCAGGGTTTAGCAGCTTCAGAAATTACGGTGGCAGGTGGGCCGGTCGAAGAGAGGGTTCTGCGAAGATATCTGGCTGAATCTCATCGACGGAGTCCCGCCTGAATATTTCAAAGCTATGTTCCATTTCTGGGAATGGTTTAAGGTCCTGTCGCCGCAACTGCCAGATTGGGAAGGTTTACATGGGTAAGATGCAAGCAAATCGGCGTGAAAATGTCGGTGTCGAGGCGGCTGAGTGAAACAGAACGGGGAGGTCGAAAAAGCGCTCGTGCGAGTCCCAATGGTTCCAGGCGGATTTCGAGTCCGATTCTAATGTCAAGGGATGAAACGGGGAGAAAGAAGGCTATCCTGAGGAATGGGTGCGCGCAGGATTAGTTGGAGCTTGTGGGCACTGCTATTCCAGTTATTTGATCAGTAGAGGTTGGAGGGACGAATCGCCACTGTAAGCGAGCAACGCACAGGTTTTCGTTCTCGACAGTCGCGTAAGAGAACACCAATCGAACTCTACCACGGTACAAGTTTGTCTGTTTTTAATGTGTATTCCACGTTGAGGTTTGAGGATGTTTTTGACCTCAACCGGCCGAAGTTCGAATGGAGTGGGCCGGAACAAGAAATTGATAAGTCGGAGAGAACGGGTAACATGATTTCGCGGCATTTTCGCCAGGGAGCGGTAACAATGGCGTTGAGTTTTGCGGTGTGAAATCAAGGCCGTTGCTGTGTCCTTCAGTGCCGGTGGAAGCATCCGAATTAAGGTTACAACTAGTGAGGACAGATTGAACGAAGCAGGGACGATGTTGTTGCGGTTAAATTGCGGCGTTGGCGTTCCGCATCAGCAAACCCTGATTCCTCTATGGGTGCTATGTAGTACTCTGTAGCACTCCAGAGACATGAACCTTCACTACAGCACTACAGGTCACTACAGGTCACTATGTAGCACTATGTAGCACTATGTAGTGTCCTGTAGTGCCGAAAAAATCAGGGTTTGCTGATGCGGTTGCATGAAGAGATCTCGAGCCAGATGAACCCGCAGAACGAAACATTCTAATGATCCCCCGAAGCATCCAGCGTTGATCCAGCGGCTGTCTTAAGCGCTTGATGACTGGGGCCAGCTGGATTTTCTTTTCGGCGGATGATGACGGCAGGAAGCAGTCCACGTTGATCCGAGTTGATGTGGCTGCGTTGGTGCACAGCCACGCCACGCGTTCCACGCGTTCACCGACGCGCGTCGGCGGCCATGGTGTAGCAGGTGTGCAGTGCTGTGCAGTGCGAGCATCCGCGCACCACTTGACCTCCGCGTCATACCTGCGTCGCTCGTTCTTGTGGCACGGGGTCTCCCAGGCCACGATCCCTCGTCCCAGATATACTTAATCGCTTCCACCTTGTAACGACAGTACTAACCGGTGCGGCCCTTCGTGCAATCTGTTGGTTTACTTATTTTCCGCTTACTCTATGGATGTTCATTCTTCAGTCCCAATGGCCGCCATGGGCAACCCGTGATAAAACGAAGATGAGGTGACGCCGTTATGATGGAAAAGCCGACGATATTTTTGCAAATTTCCTGGCGATGTCATGCATTACGACGCGGCCTCAGACTACAAGAACCACTGCGACTGGGGGAGCAGCCTCCGTTTAGCCACTCTCATCATGACCTCCGCCATGCAGAACATATTTCAGACTGCGAAAATAAAGGATCTCGCTCAGAACACTGTTGAAGTGACGGCAAAGACCGGTCTTACGACAGACCACGGTGTCCCCGTTGCAGATACCGACAATTGGTCGGTCCCATATGATATTGCTTCGTGGACGATCTAATTAACTGTGGTAATTACAGGTTGAAAGTCACCAACGGACAGAATTCTGGTCCTTCCCTTCTCGAGGACCAGATTGCTCGCGAGAAAATCCATCGTTTCGATCATGAGCGTATCCCAGAACGAGTGGTGCGTCAAGTCTACTGTCTTGACCATGTCTAAATATGTTCTCAAACACCGCAGGTTCACGCACGCGGAACCGCCGCCCATGGGTACTTCCGAGTATTCGACGACCGTGCCGCCAAATACACATCGGCAGCCGTGCTGACCGACTCGAGCCGCACCACTCCGACATTCGTGCGCTTCAGCACCGTACAGGGCTCCCGCGGTAGCGCAGACACCGTCCGCGACGTCCGTGGGTTCGCGACGAAATTTTACACGCAAGAAGGGGTAAGTCCGTATTGCCCCTGCATCGCCATCTCAGCTCACTTTGAGCATACATAGAATTGGGATCTCGTGGGTAACAACATCCCCGTATTCTTCATCCAGGACGCGATCAAATTCCCCGACTTTGTGCACGCCGTCAAGCCCGAGCCGCAAAACGAGGTTCCGGGAGGACAGTCCGCACATAACAATTTTTGGGATTTCGTCGGTGCGTCTCTGCCGGTGTTCGGTCTCGCATCTTGCTTATGAATTTATAGGCCTTCAACCCGAGGCGTCGCACATGGTTATGTGGGCCATGAGCGACCGTGCGATCCCGCGATCCTACCGCATGATGCAAGGCTTCGGCGTCAACACCTTCACCCTCCTCAATGGCGAGGGAAAGCGCTTCTTTGTCAAGTGAGTTCGTTTTCATGTGTACCCGCGTCGCGTGTACTAACTCTGTTACTCCAGGTTCCATTGGATTCCCGAGCTTGGGGTGCACTCCCTGGTCTGGGACGAGGCTCTTAAAATCGCGGGTCAGGATCCAGGTACGCCTCTTTGAGCCCATGCCTCATCGCATCCCCGTATAAAACGACAATTGGTCAGATTTCCACCGCAAAGACCTCGAGGAAGCCATCCTGAACGGCGCCCCGCCCAAGTGGACCCTCGGCATCCAAGTAATCCCGGAGGAACGCGAGCACGACTTCGATTTCGACATTCTCGATGCGACGAAACTCTGGCCCGAGGAACTCGTCCCGGTGGAAGAAATCGGAGAGATGGTCTTGAATCGGCCCGTCGACGAATTCTTCCCTGAGACAGAGCAGGTCGCATTCTGCACGTCTCACATCGTCCCCGGGATCGGCTTCAGCGACGACCCATTGCTCCAGGGACGGAACTTTAGGTATGTACTGCGACTGATCATGGGAACGTCGCTGCGGCTGACTACTGCCAACTTGCAGTTACTTCGACACGCAAATTTCTCGCCTCGGTATAAATTGGGAACAGCTTCCTATCAACCGCCCCGTGTGCCCGGTGATGAATCATAACCGCGACGGACAGCACCAGACGCGCATTACCAAGGGTCGGGTGAACTACTGGCCGAATCGGTTCGAGGCTGGACCGCCAATTCCGCCGAACCATGGCGGCTATGTGGAGTGAGTACCGAATGTCCTCTGGTTGAACACCTCTTTGACTACATCAACAGATTTGCCCAGAAAGTCGAGGGTATCAAGGCGCGGGTCCGCGGGGCGAAGTTCAACGAGCACTATAATCAAGCGGAATTATTTTTGAACTCGCTCACCGAGTATGAGAAGGTATGTCCGTTCGTTATCCCGAGCCAGCCCTCGCCAACTCCTCGCGTCCACAGAACCACCTTATCAACGCCTTCTCCTTCGAGTTGAGCCACTGCGACGACGCTCAGGTCTACGAAACCTACACCAAGCTCCTTTCCACGGTTAATCTCGATCTCGCGAAGACCGTTGCCGCCAATGTAGGCGGTCAGATCGACGAGTCCTCCACGCGGCGACCGCACGGGCAGAAAAGCGCGGCGCTCTCGCAGCTCCACTACGCGCCGAAGAAACCGACCATCAAGTCGCGTCGGGTTGCGATCCTCCTTGCGGATGGGTTTAACGGGACGGAGGTGACTGCGATACGCGCGATGCTCGGGGCGGCTGGTGCGGTTCCGTTCCTTATCGGTCCGCGGCGGGGGAAGATCTACCCCGCTGGGCAGGCGATCGGCGGCGATGGGGGCGTGCTGGTCGATCATCATTTCGAGGTACATTACGCGACTGTTATTCGCGCCGGGACTGACTTGCGTTGTTTAGGGACAGCGTAGCACTATGTTCGACGCGCTCCTGATTCCATCGGGGAAGGAGTCCGCCGACATGCTCATGGCGAGCGGGCGCTGTATCCACTGGATCCGCGAGGCATTCGGGCACCTCAAAACTATTGGTGCGATTGGCGAGGGTACGTATGCATACAACCGAGATTATCCTCCCAATCACTCATTCATTCGTTCATCTATCCAGGCGTGGAAGCAGTCCGCCGCGCACTCAAGCTCGATGTTACACAACTCGACTTTGCCTCCTTGGACGACAGCGCCGTAACCTCTTCATACGGCGTGGTGACTACCGGCAAGTATAAAGCCACTTCGGCAGCGACCGACATGCTCGAGGTCGTGACTGGAGGTGACGCGGGCTTCATGTCGAATTTTGCATACGAGATCAGTCAGCATCGTTGCTATAAACGCGAGTTGGACGGGCTCAACTTCCAGGTTGCTTATTGAGCAGGATCGCGGAAGACCTGTTTCAAACTGAACATACTGTATTACTACAATCTGTGCTATATACGAGAAGCAATAGCATATTTCTTGTCCCCGAGCGACGCGATTTGACAGTGATTAATCAACGTTGAACGAGGGTTACAAGCTGGGTACTGACCGAGGAGACTCTATTATTCGTGATAGATATATGAAGGCAGCAGGAATGAATGGCGACATTTCTTAGATTTGGAGTCACGCCCCTGACATCCGCGATGTCGGCGGGAGTTCATGTTTTCGCGCATAGCCTTAGTCTCTTCTAAACAGACACTACAACAGCAAAACTCGTATCTCGTTATGTTGTAGTCTGGCAGTTACCCGGCCTCAGTGATCCCGCCTTATCAAAATCCTGGGCGTTGGGTTACACTCCAGGACGTGTATTCCACGCCTTTTCTGATTGATTCCTACTCACCAGCCGAGGTCCAATTACTCATTTTCCTGTAATTTTGCGTCTGAGCCAAGGAGCGCGATGCCGGATTTTGATCGCTTCAAGAATAAATGTCCGTCTACCATGATGCGCGGCGGGGCGCAAGTGGGAATCTTGTGTTCTTACCTCTTTCTTCTCACTTAGTCTTACATGCACCCCAAAACCAACAAAAATGGCATTATTGGTATGCATCGGCGGACGGTGAATAACAATTAAGAGTTTAGATGAATGTGAACCAGAAGTAGCGAAAACCATACTGACACGAGTGTGGCTTCCCGCCCCACCACTTTCACTGCGTTCCGGGGTCACCTGCGCATAGCTGCACATGATAGCGCAGCTATTTGTGGAGCTGTGTAGGTACCTCCACAGACCAAGGGGGATTAAAGATAAGAAAAAATGATATCACCTACAATTTTATTTTTTCAGGACTTTGGATCTACCCCTCCCCCCCTACGTAACGGTGATGCCATCAAATTACCTTTTAGAGAAAGATATCCGAGGCGGCGGAATGTCAAGCTCCGATATTTTAGCAGTAGGAAATGGCTGTAGCAGTGATTTTATAGCAAAATAAGAGCACTATATGTGAGAAGAAGCTTTCTCGTTGAACCATTGATGTCCTGGCACTTAACATTTACACGGGTCGGTTGAAACTTGGTTCAAAACGGATTGCGGTGACCCAAACTTGCTAATAGGAGGCCTGGAATAGCCCAGATACACTCTTAGATCATGTTTGAGGCCCTGCATGAATCCCAAACTCCCCAGCGGACCTTCCGGGGGCCAAAAAAACTTGCATACAATTTTTTTTTTCGCCGGACCCTCGGCCCCTCCCCCCCTCTACCCCATATGGTAATTTCTTATCCTTGACCCCCCTTGCCACAGACCTACACAGCCTCTGTTTAGCTCTGGTTAGCCGTCTGCGCTTAGCTACACAAAGCTAGACAGGGTTGTGCAGCTAAGTGCAGACGGCTAAACAGAGCCACAAATAGCTCAGGTTCCTACCCAGCCGTACTTGCGAGGTTCATCAGTCACTGTAAATTGTATTTTTATTGGATTCCGAAAATATCCGATCGGGAAAAATCGGACCGAGTGATGTGACACCGGGGGCAATGACCCACACACATGGAAATCATGTGCGATAAACGCACTTGCGTCGCAGATGTGCCGCACATGCGTTCCACAAAGAAAAAGACAAGGTGCTTTGTCTAATTTTCTTTGTGCAGTGCATCTCCCGCGCATGTGCGACGGATGTGCGTTTATCGCACATAGGTTCTATGTGCCTGGATTGTTGCTTGTAGTGTGAGGTGTGATAGTAACGAAAGTTGGGGATGAACCTCTCCAGAACGGCTGGAAGAAATTATATGCAAACAGCATAGCCACATTTTGGCGAAATTCCGAATAGAATCATTAACTATCCTTGACTCCCTGAAATAAAATTGGTCCCAGAGCAAAAGATGTTAATAGGATACAAATGATCCTTCAGGAAAAATCCTGGTGCTCAAAACTGTCCCCAAAGTAATTAGTGCCTCCATTCCATGCCAAATCCACATATCTCCACCAGTCTTGTTGAAGGAAGCCCAGACGAGGATTCCAAAAATTCCAGGATTGTTGAGGAGTTGACAAAGAAGGAACTTGTCCCCAAAGTGGATGTGACTTTGGAGTGAGGAAGACAGAAATAAAAGGTTGAGCGCACTTGGGGAGGGTGTGGCTGTGTTGTGGCTATGTTGTTTGTATATAATTTCTCCCAGCCGCTGTGGAGAGGTTCATCCTCAACTTTTGTTACCATCATGTCACACGTCCGATTATTCCCGATCTGATGTCAACCCGATAGCTCTGAATTAAATAAAAACTACCGTTACACAAACTGATGAACCTCGAAACCGCGGCTGGGAAGGAACCTGCAAATAGCTGTACTTTGTTATGTGTAGGTGACCCCGGAACGCAGTGTTTGTTATTGAATCTGTCTCTAAATCCAACTTGAAGGAACATTCAAAATGTCCACCTCTTGGTGTATTTGTTCCAAATTCCTCTGTGTTACCAAAGTGTCTGGATGTGTATCACCTAGGATAGCCCTCTGTTTCTTCAGTGTTGTAGCTCCTAGCTCCTCTGCGTTGTTGACCCGCTGGAGCTTATGCCATGTCCATGCCAGATTTCCCATGGTACGCAGAGTGTATGGATGGTCATCACCCAGAACCTCTATGCACAACTTAAGGACAGCAGCACCAAGCTCCTCAGCCTTTTCCAACTGCCCTAATTCTCTGTATGTCACCGCCAGATTCCCCATAGTCCTCATTGTGTCCGGATGTTCTTTCCCAATAATTTTCTTTTGCTTCTCGATGGCCTCAATTTGCAGATCCTGAGCATTCATAAATTTCCCTAGTGCTCTGTAGGTATCTGCAAGATTTCCCATAGCGCGCAAGGTCTCCGGATGATTTTCCCCAAGAATGGCCTTGCCCTTCTCAAAGGCAACAGCTGCTAACTCCTCTGCCTCTTTCAATTGTCCCAACATGTGATGTGTCAATGTGAGATTATCCATGGTCTCGAGTGTATCAGGATGATCCTCTCCAAGATGTTTCTTCTGCTTCTCAAGCACCAACATTCCAAGCTCTTGTGCCTGCTCCAATTTCCCTTGTTCTCTGTATGTGTTTGACAAGCTGTCCATGGTGAACAAGATATCTGGATCACTTTCTCCTAAAAGTCTCTTTTGCTTCTCAAGGACAGAATTTTGGAGGTCTTCAGCCTTGCTCAATTGACCCAATTGTCTGTATGCATTGGCGAGATTTACTGTTGTCCAAAGTGTGTCCGGATGATCTTCTCCACAGTTTGTCTTTTGTTTCTCGAGCACTGCACTTCCAAGCTCCTCTGCTTTTCTCAACCAACCAAGATGATAATATGTTGATGCTAAATTGGCCATGGTTCGCAGTGTGTCTGGATGCTCCTCCCCAAAGGAATCTGATCGCTTCTTAAGCAACACAGCTTGAAGCTCCTCCGCCTTGTTCAACTGGCCCAGCTTGTGGTATGTCCACGCCAGATTTCCTATGATCTGGAGGGTGTCTGGGTGGTCGTCACCCAGAACCTTTCTTCGTTTCTCAAGCACAGCAATGTATAGTCCTTCTTCTATCCTTGGTCTTCCAGAATTGTAGTATATTCTCCCATACTCATAATTGAAATCAGGTGTCACATGTGTTTCGCCCTGGCGTAATGAATCAATATGAGGTAACAACCACAGACCCTTCTCTTCATCTGCGAGGCTTGCGATTGACATTCCGACTATAGCCACCATACAAGAATGATGGGTCTTTTGATCAGGGACTGTACTTCTACTCCAGCTATGCACGAGCGGGTGGATTGAGAATAGCTCTGTTTCTGTGTTGAAATTTATCAACGAATAGGCTCGGAGCTCAGTTAAAAGTTCCATGAAGTGCAGAGTGTCCCAGACACCGGTTTTCCCCAGGAACTGTGCCAGGAATTCAAGAGGCTCCTGTAGCTCTTGTTCGGATGGTCCATACAATTGGCATTTATATTTTGATGCATTGCTGAAGATCTTTTCAGAAATTTCTTGGTGGTGCACAAAGGAACAAAGCTGTAGAAGTTTTGCAGCTGGCAGGGTGAGTTGTTTAAAACTAATCTGCCATGTGGTATAAACAGTCCAGTTGTAATCATCATGAGACTGGGACGGTTTGTCACTGAGAAGTTGGATCCGATTTTGTGTATACAGTGCCAAATAACTCTTGAGCACTCCTGATCTTGCAATGAATGCACCAGATTGAACAATAGCAAGTGGTAAGTAGCATAGCGCCTGAAAGCAACGTTAATTTCAGTATCGCAATCTCAGCATGGTGTGTGCCCGAGTCTAACCTTCACAATCTCAGCAGCCATCAGTTTGTTTCCAGATGTAGCTTCCTGTGCTGCACTTGCCAGCAAGAGGTTAATAGCATCTGTTTCTTCTATATCCGAGACAACAGAATGTGATCCTGCGTAAACACAGAGCCCAGGATTGCGAGAAGTGACTAGGATATTCCCATGGTTGCATCGAGGGAAAGCAGTATTCAAGTTGATCGCCAGGTCATCTGCATTGTCAAAGAACAATAGCCACTCATCAGCTTTGCTGCTGAGATATTTAAGGGCATCCTGTGCAGTGCTTCCAGTGTTCTTGGCAGCAACTATACTCTTGAGTCCTGCATCAATTGTGTCCAGAGTGCTAGCATCAATGAGAAAGATGTCCGAGAATCTAGGAGAAAATTCCGCCTGTCAGAGCTGACAACAAACCGTTTGTGATCCACTGACCGGGATGATTCTGCAATGAACTTGAGGGCTGTTTGGGTTTTTCCGGCACCACCCAGTCCATGAAGCACAAAAATATGCTGTTTTCCTGAATCCCGAGTGAAATATTGATGCATCTTCTCAAGAATAGCCTCTCTTCCGTGGAAAATTCTGGATGGTGGTGGGCAATTGTTGATGCTTCGGGTCACTTTCAGGAGAGGTGAATCTGAAAATATTGAACAAATTCAAGTGGACTTGAGACGGAGAAAAAAGCAAATTACCCCACACCATCCCAGTCAATTTGTGCACCTGTAAATTGGTATCAATTGTTGCGGCAAGCTAAAATTGGCTGAACTGATTGTCCGGTTTGAATAATTAAAAGGTCCATACCACAACATTTGAGCGCAAGGTTCGAATTTTATTCTGATAGCCGGCAATCTGCTCCGTGGTGCTGCTTGAGTTGATGATTTCCTTGAAACGGTCCCAAAATCCCTTGGGTTCCGGATGTAAACACTTGACTGCATCCAGAATATCCTGCAAGCATCTAACAAAAGCATAAAATACAATACAAGGAGAGAAAAATAAATATAGGTGCACCTTTCTAGATCCTCGCACAAACTCTTGAACTTCACGGCAGCTGTATCACCATGTGCCGAAATCTGGTCTCGGATAATCGTGGTAATTTCCAATGTGTCAATGCATAACTCTTTGAGATCCTCCCGGTTCTTTTTCACTTTCTAACAATGGCAGAGTGAGCAATATTACAGGAAACCATTAAGTTGCAAACCTCGATGGACTCCAATAGAATCACAACCGTTCCAAAGACACCCTTGATATATGGAAAAGGTGCACATTCCGCTGCCGCCGCCATTGTCTTGGCGGTCAACAGGAACATACCAACCCAGTCTATGCCTGGTTTGGAGGGAGATTTCGGGGCTTGACCTTTGTTGCGAGCCCGACCTTTCGTTCTCTTTGAGGAGAACTTGAATCCTCTTGCAACTGCTGAGCCGCTGGTGGACATCGTAGTAGGAGGGAGAAATTGTTGAGGCCAAAAGCTGTTGCTGCCAGCATGGCATGCCTCATGGCCCCTTCACCCGACATACTGTACTATTACGACCAAAGGTTCACACCATGTCACCCGTCACCTCAAACGTTCACTGGGATTAATGTTCATTGATCGGTAATCACCGAAAACGGACGGACGGCAGCCTTTGGTAAGTGCCGGCCGCGAAATTTTGACAATTTTCACCCCTATTTCAGGCCAAAAAGCGAAATGTCACCCATGCCGAATTGGCTCAGTTCACGACCCCCCGTCACCTGTCACCTGAACTTTTGGTTGTAATAGTACAGTAGCTGTTATCCGAGGACTCCGGGTTGATGATGCTTCTCACTCATCATACGGCAAGCTATTCACGGCTATGCCTTCTACACGAGGCAAAGTTTAACAGCAAGATGAGAATCATGAGATTCATAACCACAGCCGAGTATCAGAAGGACTTGCCTTGTGGGGCCATTGCTGTGCATGGCATGTACAAGGACTGCTTACTTTGTCCGGGAATGATAATGGATATAGATTGTTTTAAGAGACAACTGTTCAAAAGTAAACACAAATTGAGGAGCACCACTCGATCAAAACCGTTTTTTCCTTCTGTTTCTCTTCTTTTTTGAAAACAGCTGTAAGCATACTGTGCACCAACTATTCGTCAACCTTGGCACATCATTCACATAGACAGAGTGAGGATGCTGTGTTTGCTGCAAATTTGTGTGGTACTGACACACATCAGGGTAGAGTTAGAACTCTCCACAAGATCTATACATTTGTCGAGGCCCAACAAAGTGGTAGCAAAGTCAAGAAGTTTTGTCAACAGGGGGAGCTAAGTGGGCTGCTCAAAGATTGCAAGGCAGGACTGCAACACCAGCTTGTATTCTTTCAGGTGAGCACTGCACAAACGAAAGTAAATCAACCTACTAAAAAATGGTGTGCAGATCAATTCTTTGGATATCATGTCCACTGCTAGGAAAATGGAAGAACAGGCTCAGATCAAACACCAGGACGTGCTTAATATACTTGAAACACTGTCCAGTTCAGACTCAGCATTCTTTGTACCTGCACACATGTGTTAGGCAATAATAACGTCCTTTTTCCACCAAAACCCAAGTGAGAAACTTGTGGCTTTTTAGTGAGTTTTGAATCCTATGAATCTGTCTTGAAGACTTGATGAATTTTTCTTGGAGTTCAAAAAATCCACAAAGAAGTTCCAAGTTTTTTTCTGCAAGAATCACTGTAACCTTCAAAAGATTTTTCACCAGTTTTTCCACCAAAAAATTCATTTTATGTTGCCGTTCATTTTGAATAACATTAATGCTCACCTTGAATCACAACCAGTGCTATATATCGATGCTATTGCACATTCTCGATTCCGAGAGAACCTGCACCTCAGACTATATCTAACCTATGGGGGTCAGAGTGCCCCTTTAATAAAACCAGGGTAATTTGTGTTTTCACACTGATTTTTGTTTTCATTACCCACTCAAAATATTGAGTCTACTGTGTACTTTTTTTCTTCTCATAGTCATTTGTTCAGGTACCATAAAATCATTATCCTGGGTTGGATAAAAACAAACTCGGCTTGTTCGCGGCCTGATGGGTGGCGCTGTTCCGACGGCGGCAGGATTGATCGGAGGCAGTTGTGTTCAAGTGAGCCACCCACATCTCCCAGGGAGGGTAAATCCCACCCAATGAGGCACAATGCAATGCTTCTTTCTACTAAACCAACAATGACCGGATCCATGCCTGCCTGCAGAACATATATGTTCACAGTAGGAAAATAGGGCATCAGCAAAGGTTTTGATCCGTCCAGCACAGCCACCTTACGACTCCTGAGAAAAATTACTTTGTGTAACAGCACGCCTCTCCGAAAAACAAGAATGTCAAGTCAAAGATTTTTTTGTGTGTGTGTGTGTATGAAAAAATTCCAAGATTTACACTCACCTGTAGAAATTTACACTCAAGTTGACTGTTTGTACCCCGTTTGATTAAAGGGGCACTCCGGCCGCCATACTAACCTGCCGGAGCGAAGCGAAGGTCTTATCTTGTAGGATACGATACAAAAGGGGCGGGGCTCAAGTTTTTCCGGGGCCGGAACTCAACTTGCACCCCAAATAGAACCCGTTAATCTCGGGATCTGTTTTTGGCGCGGAAGGTGCTAAAACACGTTATTTCGGGGGCGGACATCAAAAAATTTTGCGCAGAGAAATAAATATGTATCTGGACCGCCATACAGGTGGTGTGCCATGTGATGGAGTTTCTGCTCGAAGGAATTCAATCCTTACAGTTCATGCAATATTTAGTTCAATCACAGTAAGATTTACACAATGCCCGTGAGGGTGGGTGGTAAGTGCGGTGCGCTTGCAATTACCGCGGTGTTACGGGTACACGGTGCATCTGCGGGTTCCGGTATTCACGGTGTTTTAAAAAAGCATCTACAAGGCGCAAAGTGACACCATGGGGGGAACAACTCCTGGTCAAACTAATTCCTGGTGGGAATGTCTCTTCAATATGGATACCTGTCGAACTGTGCTATATTCAACAACAGCTACCACTATTGGCTATCGAAACCAGGCAAGAATAATAAATAACTCCCGGTAATATCAAACCCGGAAATAATCATCCTGAGAATAATGTACATGAATAAAAGTTGTCGCACTCTCAAGCTTCTTACATAGACTTGTTCCAGATAGACATGTACCATGCTTGTGCTGTAAGTATGTGATTTTAGACAGAGAATACAGTAAGGAATGCATGAGACTAATGGTCTTACAATACAGTTCAAGTGCTATTGCCGAAACTTGCAGCCAGTAGATTCACAGGATTTAATCAATCACTGTACTACAGGATATTCTAGGATATTTGTTACGCATTTTTAAAAATACCCTGCATCATAAAGCCCCAGTGATTTCCACTGCTGTAGCCTGTGCCAACATGCCCCATCAACCAACCATAACCGAAGTTCGCTTGAACAACATCTCAACATGTGTGGCCATCACAACTAGCACTCTCAACATCCTTGTGGACAGCCTCAAGATCTCTGGCCTGGAAGCTATTCTGAACACTACACAGTCTGTCTTGAAATTACTCAAGGTACATTTTTGCCCCAGGTTACCATCAGACAAAATTCACATTCAATATTTAGACTGTCAAACACGAGAAAAATGAGTGTGCTGACCTGATGGAGCACACTCATAACTTACTCAATGCAATTATTGATGCCTATGTCAAGTCTGACACTGGCATTGAACTACCACCCAGTGCATTGAATCAAATTGCAAATTTTACTCAGTAATCTGAGATCTCCCACTCTGTTGCATAGCTATGAGGCTGATTCACTGTGTTTAGCACTCTCCACAAAATTCATACATTTGTTGAGGCCCATCAAAGGGGCAGTAGAGTCAAAAAGTCCTTTCGGCAAGGGGAATTGAGTGGATTGCTGAAGGATTGCAAGACAGGGTTGGAACAAGGACTCAGGTTCTTTCAGGTAAATATGTTACAGGTGAAAACAAATTAACCCACTCACCCTAGTGTGCAGATTGAATCTTTAAATCTCATGTCAGCTGTTTGGGAAATGGAAAAACAAGCCCAGATCAGATACCGGGAGGTGCTCAGTATGATTGAGACAATGTCTAGTTCAGACTCAGCATCATCTGCATGTGAGGACTTGTCCTTAATATCACCCAAAATGGACTCCAGCCAGGGCATCCTGATCTAGCAGATAGCATCTCCTGCATATCAGATTTCATGTGATTTAGTGGACATGTTGGCAAAGGGCCAATACCTTTGATTGCCAAAGTAATCACCCTCCTCCCACACTTAGATGATCATTGGACAAAGGCATCTTTCACTGTGAGGTTATTTGGTGGGCAAGGATTATGGACAATTCCCCATCCCACAACACTTATTGCTCAGACTTTGGGGTGGTTGAAGGCCCTTGATGATCCTAAGTTAGAAAGTATGTCCACTTCCTCTGTTACTTAATGTCATAGACTGAGAAAAGGTATTGTAGTTGCTTTTTACAATAATCTAAGCTCCCATTACTCAGAACTTGACATTCCCATGGCTTTAGGATTTTGTCACATGGCCATTTCCTTAGCAAGGTCACATGGAAACATCACGGGGGAATCTGCAGCCTTAGCTCGCCTTGCGTGGATCAAATGGTTGACTGCTGACCACAGTGCCCGGATTTATGCACAGGCGGCACAGAGACTTGCAAAGGTCTCTGGGAATTTGGCAAATGAGGCAGAAGGACTATATCTTGAGGCCTTGTGCTGGCGAGGTTCGGGGGATTATCGTAAATGTATATCTCTTCTCAGAAGGGCCAGTGCTCTCCTAGAGCTATGTGGTCTGTCCCGCGGGGCACTGGACTATTCCCTTATGGACTGCCGCGCCGCAGTTCATGCATTCAAATCAGAGTATGCCCAGGCTTGTAACCTGCATAGACAACTCCTTCAGACCTCGCAGGAGAGACAGTTATCTCATCACGGTTATTCCTGGATAAATATTGCTGCAGTGGAGGTCCTCATGGGAGTCTCAGATGAGGTGATCCAGGAGAAAATAGGTGCATCACAAACCATTTGCAACAAAATTGAAAGTAAAATAATGATGATTGCTTGTGATGTGGTTCAAGCTGATCTGAATCTCAGAGAAGGGGATATATCATGCTCCCTGTTTTGCAAATGTCTTAAATCTGGGTTGGGACAATTCTCTGAGATAGTAACTCACTGCCTGGAGAGACTGGCAGATGTCACTCGCTGGAGTCCACATCATGATCCTTCGTGGAGTATAGTCTTTCTAGCAAACTCCGTCAAATCAAAGGAGAAGCTAGCAATTCATAAGGCCCTGCAATTCATTGGTGATGTCCACTTCATAGAGAATGATGAAGTCACTGCTGTCAGCCTGTTCACTGTTGCCTTGGAGGGATTCACTTCCATGGATGTGCACCGTAGCAGGGCAGAGTGTATGATCCGACTTGGGGACATAGCTAAGGAGAGTGGGAATTCACTCAAGGCACTGGAACTGTGGGAAAATGCAAAGCCACTCTTTGAGCGCTCGTCGCAAACCAAGAGAGTTCAGGATATTGATGAGAGGGTTGGTGGGATTAGTGAGGAGCTGAAGGAGCAGCACCGAGAGAACTTGGCTCGGTTGGTTGAGCTCAATGTTCCTGCAGGGAAGGTAGAAGGAGCAGACAGTGATATCGAAGAGCTTGAGTGAGAGGAAGGAGAGGTTGAGTTGATTGCAGCCTGAGTTTTGAACCATTCTATGCAGTCCTAGCCCATGTATTTATGTACCTGCTGTGTCTGTTGTCTGTTTGATAATCTATTTATTTAATGAAATGGTATCCTTACTTTAGGCCTCTTCTTGATATTATCGCTCAAAATTTAGAGAAGACCAAGATATTTCTTGAAAATTGAGCTGTTAGTGCCATGGATCATAGGATTGAGTGTATGGATTGTGGAGATCGTCCCAAGTAAACTTATGTAGATGTTTGATTAAGCAATGTCTAGAAATACAATCAGACTCACGCAATGCTCTGATTAATCAGGTAGGTCCCTGCAAGGCCCGTGGGGGCATCATGATATACCTAATCAAGTAAGATTAAACCCGTGCTCTGACTAAACAGAACAGGGCGTGAACAAAATGAATGGCACGATGTTTAACAGGATTGCAATAAAAACGGAGCACACCAGAATAGCTAATTCTCATTGTAAAAGCAATACACAGGGGACATTGTCCTCCTTAAGGCCTTATTTGAGCAGAGCTAGGGGGGAACAAGCACAGCATTGCTGGGAAGAGGACGTGAACAGGACATGTATGAAGTACCCATGGGGAGAGGGGCACGATCAGAGGGATATCTATACTCAGAGGTGCAATGTAAGAGGTAGCAGTGGGGAGTGGCACAATTGTGCTGGGGAAGGACAGATACCAAGTTCCCATAGTGAGGGGACCGTAATTAGGGATGGACACCGTCCCGTTTACGGCGACGGCCGTCAATCCACGAACTCGAGGCGGTGACGGCCCGCCTCGTTGACGGCCGTCTTTTCCGACCTCAAGACCGTGGGGCGGGACGGGCGGCACAAAAGACGGCCGTAAGTGGGGACGGGACGGTAATTAATTTCCCACCGGTATAAAAGGTGATTTCGTTGCTAATTGAGTGCTCAGAAGCCAAACTGGGGATGTGGATTCCTCAGTGGGTCTGGAATAGAAGTAGCCGCGCGACAGGCCGAGAAAAGGACGAGGAGTTGTACGAGTTTCAGACATCGGCATCTCGGCATCCGATGGTACGTGAGTGAAATGGTCCCTGTTCCCATTTAATCAGTTCTCAGGTGGTACTAGGTCTCACCATGAACCAGGTGGGATCTCCCTCCCGCTAAATCCCATTAAAACATCTTGAAAAAGCTTGGTAAAATTCACCAACCCGTGTGCGGCCGTCGACGGCCGTCAACGGGCGGGTATTGACGGCAGTACTGCCGCCCGTACCCGCGCGCTTATTTGTTGAAGCCGATGTCGAGACGGCACGGGACGGGGTGCCGTTTACGGGGCCCGTCCCACCCGTAAAGACGGGGACGTTGGGCATCCCTAACCGTAATATCCTAAGCGTGACAACATTGTCCATCAGTACGACATAAGAGGGACAAAATAGCGGTGGGGATTAATCTAAGGGGGACATCTACACCGTTTTATGTGATGCAAGAAAGGGAGCAAGACAGTGCAGCGCGGGCGAATTTCCTCATTGTCGTCGATTGGACTTGCGATTGAAGAAGTCCTCAGGGTGGAAAGAGATCTGCGAGATGAGAACTCGTCCACCAGAGGCAGCGGGTTCCCATTCAACGTCGAAAGCCGGAAGCTCTACGTTGGACGGATTTGATTTGATTTGTGGGCGAGGTTCCCGGGAGGTTCAACGATGTTGCGCGAGATACCCGATAACCCGATGTTGTTGAGCTATTGAGCCCAAACGACCCTACGCCGTTCACAGAGAACCCAGACGGTCTACTCTTCAGATGATAGCCCAAGTTTCTCTGCACTCCGACGCTTGTTGAATATTCTCCGGATGGCGATGTTGAGGCTATATAATAGAGAGAGAGGGTCAGAGTGAGTGCTCGCAGTCGTCCTAGCATACAAATATGAAGACACGACACCGTAGAGACTCAGAGCAGGAACGATTCGTACTTTTCATCGAGGAAATCGATACTAACGCGGTAGAGTCGGGGAAAGTTTTGTGTCTGAAGCCAAAGAAAGGTAACCCACCTTTCTGTGGCGCTCTGTGGAGGGTTCAAACGTTCAAACGTCTCGGCCATTCTTGTCTTGATGATGGCGGCCCACGGAGCATCCTACAGACAAACATAGGAATCAGTGCCACCAGAACTAGCGAGAGTAACGCGGCCGATTTTTTGTATCGTTGATGGAGGTCTTCGTTGTCGTCGACGTTTGGCATCAAAGCAGAAATTGTGAGACGATCAGTGATAAGAGTCTCAAGTCCACCAGAGACATGTATTACAACGCCAATGCCAGAGAGAGGAATATTTCCTTGCCTTCCTGATGGTGATGTTGGAATATCGAGATGCTATGTGCGTGCACATCATGTCATCCGTGACTGTGGCACACTTACTTATCAGGTCCCCCCCTCCTTGTTCCTGGATGACGGACTAAATACGTACCTTAATTATAGAAAACAGTATATATGTCGTGTAGATCCAAAGGAATCCCCCGCGCGTTTGCAACGAGCTCACTGCTAATACTGGATTCTCGTACTTGATTCCAACAGGTGATGCACCCGAATTTCCCGAGCCGAAGGACTCCACAAAGAGAACCCAGAAAGTGAAACATCGAGAGACTTCCTGAGGCTCTTGAACTCTTGACAGGTGACAGGAGGATGGAGATGCACTTTTGGATCCAGAGGTGACAGAATGGATCCACGTGCACACCACCCCGAGCAAGTTGACCGAATTCTGAAAGTACATATTGTGGCGTTCGGCCTCACGGCTCGAATTTCGTGGTTCGTGTGGAGTGCATGAGTACCTAGAGATTGGAGGCAAGACTCGTGGTCGCAAGTTCGCCCAAGTTCGCCGCTGTTTTCGAGCCGCTAGTGAGAAATTCAAGGTAATAGTGGGAAAATCCAGACCGACCACGGATAGTTGTTGGTCCAAAAACGAGTGACCGAGAAACAGCTCCAGCAACGCCATTTGCAGGCATCGGAGAGCAATTCCTCGACCCATCCACCGTGCGGACAACAACGGATCTACAGTTGTGTATTTTTTCCTCAAATCTCAACTCCAAACCCCGTCGGCTGAAGTCTGCACACGGTAAACCAGGTTTCGGCGGCGATGGAACGAGGAAATTGGATGACGATACCGCGTGAGTCGAGTCGAAAGCTGAGAAACGGTTGGTTGAAGCCGTTGCCCTAGTCCCCGACGCAGCCGCACTGCGGTGTTTGGATCCGAAGGAACGGAGTCCCTCGAGCTCGTGAACTGTTGGTGCGTGCCATCCAGAGGAAACGATCCGGCGGACCCAGCGCGTGGTGCCGGTGTTTGAGTCCGAATTTGCCGCCACAGGTTCAGGCGATGGAAGAAGCGCGTGGGAAGAACTGACGACACGAGAGTCTGAGAGAAAGACCCGATGCACGATTTTCAGCGCGATTATGGCTGAGTAGCAGAACGCACTCGAGACCGACTCCAGGCGAGTATTCCTTCCTGGCAAGCCGAGGAGTTCGAGTCACCGGGATTTTTGCGCAATTTAACAGATCAGGGCCTGATTCTTCAGGGATTTGGTCGCTTGAAGGCCTACTGGAGCGTCGAGTAACGGGTTGAACGTCGACTGAAAGGTTCGCCGGATAGCGTTCGAATTTGAGACCCATTGAGAACGACCAGAGCAAGGGCCGACGGGGACGATTCGTAGGTTAATTCAGCAGCGGAATTGATGTCAGTTCCCGCGGCATTGGGAGACTGAGAATTAACGTAGAGCTGAGACTTCAAAGGACTAGTGCACCACAGAGAATTTTGTTGTCGAGACATTGAAAGTGAGTTGGGGACCTAGACAATATGCCGCTAAGTTCTTGAGCTCTCGACGCCCGCTGAATCTTCGACTTTGAGTTATCAAGGACTTTCTGTTTCAGCGCCATTCGAGTTTTCGACACGAGTGGCACACCCTGAGAGCGAGACGGATATTGCTTGTAGCAACCCATGGAGCACTTTGCACGCAGATATGAGACCAGATGCTAGCAGAACCCCGCGCCTAGTCGACTGCAATATTTCGTCCATTTGAGCGTCACGATGACGGTGGGAAGCAAGCCGTGTTGATGTGTGGCTGTCCAGAACACAGCCACGCACTCGTTCTTTCCTCCCGCCATAGGGCGCTGTTTATTAGTCTGGTTTGTAAACAGGTTTATAAACACCTGTTTATAAACCGGGTTTTATATTCCTCGGGCAGGATGGCCGGTTTTTAGTCCCATCAATCCCGCCCCCGAGCCCGATCTGAAGACGTTGTAGCATGATTTTTGTGAGTTGTCGAGGTCAAAAAACATAAGAATTCTTCCCTGCACTCATTTCAGCTGAGACAGTTAATTTTCTAGGCAACTCTCACCACATTCAAGAGCATCTGGTTAAAATTCTAAGTTGAACCATCTCCTCAATGGCGTTAGCACCCCCAGACAGTGACACAAACAGGTAACAGATCGTTCAGGATTAAACTAGGCTGAGCACAGGCGAAAAATCGCCTCCCGCAGGGGGGAGAGCACTTTTTGGCCCCGGGTTTATAAACATGTTTATAAACACCCTGTTTATAAACCCAAGTTTATAAACCGGTTTTTTATTGCTCTGGAATAATAAACAGCGCCCTATCCCGCCATCGCGCCCGCGACGACACCCATTCCTCGCAGCGCGTCCCCTCCGATGGTCCTTCTGGTGGATATCAGCAATAATAGAACTGGTCGATATTGGCAATAATGGAAACAAACGGAGGGCGCGCGTGAGGGTAAATTTGGTTCGAGGACTTGGTGCGCCCTGTCTTTCTCCATGTCTTTTCTGCGTTTGCGTCCGAGCAGAGTTCTTAGTCTCACTGCCGCCTCGACCGAGTCGTTCTTGCCCGCAGGTGTTCCAAAAGTACTCACAGACGGCCGGCGCTCGCGATGGGTCACTCGTTGACGAACGTTATTCAGCGCAGTGGCACGCGGGACGCGGTCTCCTCGTGAATCTCTATTCTGATGCTTTGAAACGCTACGAAGCGACGCTGCTGCGACCTTTCCCGACGGAAGCTGCGATATCTTGCTTGACTTGAGTTCCTTCATCCGTGCTCATGTCCATCATGCATGCAGGCGACTCTAAAATCGCCTCGTATCTGCAGTCCACGGCAATGCATTCGTTCAATGTCCCTGGTATTCGGCGTACTCGCTCTATAGGTGCGTGTCTTCGTTCCCAATCACCGCGCGGGTGCCAACGATCGTCATGATCCACCCATTCACAATTCCTGTCCCCAATTTTCCATCTGCTCTTTCGCCCCTCACCAAAGCACTCCCGGACTTCTCGACCCCACGCGCGCTTGTTGGGTGTCCCCGCTCGCTAGTCAGAACTCTTCTTGGCATTATCTCGTCACGTGACATCCAGTCACCTCGTCTCTTCATCCTCCCTCCTCCCGTGCCTCGCTCTCATCGCTCTCAAACTCTTCCCATTCACCTCTCAAACCGCCACCCCGCCGCTATCGCCATCCCCCAACTTCTTTCAAGCGCTACGCACTCCCTTTCGCGCCGACGCTTCAACTCGCCGCCGCAACGTGATATCCGCCCGGGATCCTTTGCTCTTGGACCCACGTACTTAGGGAGGCACCCCTTTTCTCCCGCTGCCCGATTACACCTTGGTCAAGCGATGGTCGGGCCGTATTGCTCTTCTACGCCTCCATCCAACACTCTCCCAAATCCACCTCTGCCTCCAAGTTCTTGCACTGCTCGTCATGCCTCAAACCTCCTCTCCCCGCACTCCCCTTCAGCCCAAACCGGCAAATTTAAATTCAATACTACCTCTTTATTCCTGGTAGCTGGAATTTAAAGAACTGGAAATTCCCGCTTCCGATTCCCGACCTTGGACATCTCGCATCGTGAAGCCTAAATCCTGCGCTCGTGTACGCTAAAATCCGACCGTCTCCTAGCCTTGGTACCGCTCGTGCGCACCGAAGCTTCCTACTTCGAAAAGTAATCTAGCCGTCCACATCTTGCATCTGGCGGCTACCAACCGCGTTCTCCACCCCGCCGACTCGAGCGGCATGAGCGTACATGTATGTGGTGTCTCCATCGACGTGCTTCCTCATCGAACTCGAGCCGGACGACACTTTTCACCTGGGCCTCGAGTGTTGGCCTTGATACTTCCTTCCGGACGCTGCACCTGCACCTAGCTCTCTCGGCGCGCCAGTCCCGTTTCTCCTTGTCGATGGACAGCTATGAACTGTCAATAATATTCCTCGTTTTCGTTCATATCCACAAATTTCTCCGCGATAGCGATAACAAACCACCAATTTAGGGAATTGGCTGTGTGGCGCCTTCCGAGCGATGCGGTCAAGAGACAGAAAGGTTCAGATGTCATAAAGTTGGGTTCGGGATTCTCCCGCCCAAGTTACAACTCCCGCCGCAGCTCTCCCGCCAACACCGGAGTCAATGACCTTCATTGCAGCGGCATTACGGTGTTCACAAACATGCCAAATTCATGTTGGTCTAAGACCAATGTGGTATGCTGCGCGGTGCACCCCACCGCTTCAATTGACGCTGGGCGCCTGAAAAGGGAACAGAAGTGTCTGAAACTCACAGCATTCAACCTGACGTGGCATCGGGGCGATTGGGTGCCCGGCAGGAGGTCTTTTTCTGAGCCAACGACAGCTGCCGAACTTTCAACCAGCGCTGATGGGGTGCCTGGTAACTTGAATGTCAAAATCAACCTCCATCGTCCCGCGGCGGGACGCCCCCATCGCAAGATTGATTATACCCGCCTGCCACCACCGACAAGTCGGCGCTGGAAGCATACATAAAAAGTGTTAACTTTTGCAGAAAGGTACCCGACCTCACAACCTGACAACATTCAGAATGCAGTTCCTCTGGGCATGGCGCTGAGAACGAAAGAAGTGACTCATCTCTTTCGTGACTTATCTCTTTCGGTCTCAGTGCCATGTTCATGGGGACTGCATCCGTGCGGCGCAGCGCGGCGGATGGCTGCAAGCGGCTAGCCCACCCCTCCTTCGTCAGCGCTGAGCAGAGTCCCATCTGACCCCAGTCGTGGAGGCTACCAGCGCCACGACGGTCACCACGGCGTTGAATGCCTTCTGTCGAACGACGTGAGCATCACCCTGAACGGAGCGGCCATTGCTGCCGCCGATTACCAGGCAAAACGCTCCTCTGAAATTCTTCCTACCCTAGCATCCGACCCGACCCGTTTGCGTCCGGCCCCGGTGCGGTTTCTCTCCGGCCTCCCCCTCTTTCCTGACCCGCCCGGCAGAAACGGTGCACCAAGCATTTGCAAGTCGTTATCTCAACGCACTTCGGCACACTTTTTGAGCTAATGTTTTGCAACCATGCTGCCAGCGCAATTGCAGGCCCGCAAGATCGAGTGAGGCTCAATTCAGGTGGGTACACCCAAGGTCAAGCAAGGTTGTAACGTCGTTCAAAGTAAAAGATCGTCCGGAAGGTGAGATGTTGAGACTCGAACGACATCGTCAGCTTCTTATCAAGCCGAACTTCATGCAGCGACAGAGTCGCCGTCACTTAGAATATCGCCGAGCAGGACGACCTTCGGAATTGTGTGTGATGGAGGGGAACCGATTGGTTCGGGAACTTCGGGTTCGCATTTGCCTTGAGCACTGCGCCAGTGAGTCGAGGGCAGATGACGGGTTTATAGGCCAGTCGGCAGAACAAGCGTCGGCGAGGGAAAGCCCGTTGGACCAAGTCGAGTTTATTCAGTCATTCTATAGCGCAATAATTCCCTTGGTCGCAGCCTTTGACGTTTGTAGCCGCAAGCGGCGCAGGAAACCAGAACGGGTCGATACACAACTTGAAGGAGGCAGAGATGAGACCTCAGACCAGATTCCGTCGAAGGGTGCAGCGCAGTAACCAAGATTCAACCCAAGAAGAAGAAGCGATTGGCGGCCACATCAGGAAAATCCCAAGTTGCCGTATAGACCGCCAAAGACCACCATAGACCAATATAGACAGTATAGACCTCATAGTAAACTGGCCACCCCACTAGTAAGGTGGGGGGACCATGTCCAATTTTATAGACACTCAAAGACCGTTATAATAGGCCATATGTCTATAGAAGTGCTCAGATTCATAGCCTTTATAGCGCTCATAGTCGTTCATAGTACTCAAAAAATCACGATGAAATACGATGAAAGCCAGTATATTGGAAGAAATAAAGTACTAATTATACAAGATGTATATTCTAGCGGCGCCTGCGATATCGGTAATACTTCGAGCCGGAAGCGATGGGGGACGAGATAATATGGGTGTACTTGATTGGAACGAGATAATATGGGCGCAGTTGATTGACGGGCGCCACGAGCATTCTTGTTCTACTTGATGAAACTTGAAACCAAAACAGGAAAAGTGGTTGCCGAGTCAGATTCGGTGGTTGAAGGTCCAGGTCAGGTCTTGCTACCCGAGGAAACATCGTGGACTTGCTGTCTTGGAAAAACTTGTGGACTTGTGGGATAGTTCGGCCGCTTGAGCTCGATACGCAACATTGCTGACATCGATGGTTTGAAGAAGGGAGACTCGGGGTTGAAGGCAGTTTTGAGGGTGGTTTGAAGTTGTGAAGTTCAGGGTGGGTTCCTGTTCAGCAGCATCAACATCTCAGAATTGAGCGTCACGGCGTGGGAGCGCAATTGATCAAGATTTTGCAAGAAACAGGAAGTCGAGAGGAATCAACATGAATGGGTCCGATAGAGAATGTTGAACGCGTCGAGTGCGGACTATAGGCACGCGTCATGGCAGTTGAGGGCACAGCGGCAAAGGGTCGAAGGTGGAGCGGGTACAAGGCTCCTGGGGTTGAGGTGAATCGACAAGTCACTGTCAGGGATGAAAATAATGTGTCAGCATTGAAAGTAAACAGACGAAAGAAAGGGAGAAGAATACACAGAAGGGAGCTACACATACGAAGTTACTTCGTGCGGACAGAAGAAAAAAGAAGGGGGGTATGCGCGCGCAGGGTTGTCTGTCCGCCTTGCGGCCGAAGATAACACCCAGCGCATCAGGAGCGGGGAGGTGGAAGGAACCGGCAGAAGGTTGGAGGAATGGTAGACAGCGCAACACTCCATTCGCCACCCAAATTTCGCGTGACAAACGTCAATAAGACCGGTGTGAGGTGTGAGCTCAAACAGTCGTTCTGGACGCAGCCTGGCGCCCAAAGAATGTGCCAGACAAGTGAAGAAGAAAAAATAAGGATGTTCCGCCCTGGACATGGAATTGAAGAAGAAAAAAGGAGGGACTCACCTCGCCCGGACCCAGCCCGGGTCGACATTGTCATCCCACCAACGAAGCACCGTGTCCAGAGAGGGATAAGTAAGGGAGAGCAGCGATGGAGGATTGAGGAGGTGGAGTGAAGAGGAAAGAAACGAGTCTTTGTTTGTGCACGATCAAACCGAACCATTTTCGCGGCACGTGACGTTACGGCACGCGTCTCGACTTGCCTCGCCATCCGCCGGTGCCCCGAGCACCGTACGAAAGGGATTCCGCACGGAGTCCTACTTATTTTTACTTCTTCGACCTGGACCACAAAGTTCTTCTTTTGGGTCCAACCAACGAGTGGAGGCTCCTCAACTTCTTTCTGCCAGTCGAGTACTACTAGACGATTCGCCCCCGGGCCGTCCTCTAAATCTTACAATCCCACACGTTGAAGGGACCAAATCCCATTCTAGGCTCGATATTTATCCGCGATGAGGACCGAGCTGCTGTCCCCCTTAAATCGACGTGTTGGAGGCGTCACGACTTGTATGCTTATCTTACCTTGAAGTGGATGCAAAGTGGATACGGAGTTGCGGCCTGAAGGCCGTTATGCACAACGGGCAGATTGAGGTCAAGATCTGGGTCCGCATGTAGGCAGGAGGACTCCTTCCGTACGTTGTCGGCACTGAACGGTTTGAATGCCCAATCGGATTGTGAGTGGTATAGAATCTATAGATCGTTGTGATATTTGTGGGCTAGCTCTCCCTTTTTCCCTTCTAGCTGCACGCCGTCCCTCAACTCACTATGTTCTCAGTTTTGACAAAGGGACTAAATAATCAGGGCGACTAACACCCATCGAAGAGGCATGATATTGTAAGCGGCTTCCTGATACTGTTGTCCTCAAACCTGAACTCACTCGCTCCACGACGACTATAGCATTGAACCTATCCAGACGTCGCCTGCCCCTATCTAGATGTCGCCTGCTGTGCCACCCATGACAGTGGTAACTTAGCGGTAACTCTTTGCTATCAACTGGAAGCACCTTGGGTTCACATAGCGCGCGGGCTGCAACCGTAATTCTTGATCACTCAGTTTATCACCAGGTAGATCTGACGCATCGTTGTAGAGCACATACCCTGGCAAGCCTGCCCTGCATTGCGCGCGCTCGTTACGTAGGATCTTCTCTCCGCATCACTTTACTCGCTCTACAGAGACCTTGTATCACATAAAAAGCTCAACAACTCTGATATATTCTCATGGTATTTCCTGGCAATATATACGGCCCACCAAAGCTGTTCCCCATGTTCAAGTTTCTTCCCTCCCTACCGCATCTCAAGCAAGATCCATACTCTTCAAAAACTCCTTAATTTGATGACTCTCCGCTCCGGCCATGAATTCAGAAAACTGAGTAGTAATCTTGCACTCAGAGTTCGTTGACTGCCTGCATTTTATTTGGTGAGAACGAGCAACGGTACATATTCGCCCCAAGGAGATCCAGTCTGCCTCGGACAATGTCGTGATTTATTTATGTCAGTCGTTCGCTGTGAATAATTCGCATAGCCGCTATGCATATACAAATCAGTTTATTCTGTGATATTTACCCTTACTCGCCAAGTCGAGAGTCAGTAGAATATTTGACTACTTAGATCAAACACCCGCCATAGAACATGAGAGCAGAGGCCTAATTTCATAGACCCTCAGAGTTGATCATAGACCATCATAGTACCAGGGTAGTTTTATAGACACTGAAAGACCATCCGAGGCCTGTATAGACTGGCATGTGTCTATAGAGACATTTTGGTTTTTCCTGATGCAGGCATCACGAATCCAGCGCCAGCTAAAGATCTTCTTTCTCTGGATGATGACCGGCAGAGGCAATGTGAGGGCCAAAGCCCCGGGCCGGGCGGTGATTGACGTGGCTGTCCAAAACACAGCCACACACCCCGTCTTCTCCACAAACCACGATGTCGTTCGCCAGCCCTCTGCAGCCGGTTCACACCAACCTTATCGGCACCGCCCCAACCCTCTCCTGGCCCAGTAGAATGGTGAAGGCAAAAATGACACGGAAGTAGACGGAGCAGGGGAAGAAAATGGCTGGACTTGGACCGCTTTTTTGAATAGTGCGGCGCGTTTTTCTGCCCTTCTCTTAAGTTCCTTAGAGTTATTCTTTTGGATCGACCCACGATTTCGTTTGCGCCGTCTTTGCCGCGGCACAATTGCAACTTTTGACGCCGAATGGCCGAGTGTCGCACCATGGGCGGCCTACAACCCAACTCGGGCATCGCGCTGACGCGGCCGCGTATACGCGATCACGTCATGTACTGGTATTCACAGAATTTTCACTACAAGACACGCCACGCCCTTTTCGTGCTTCAGCACCGAGTTGGTGAGAGTTGCTTTCGAGCGCTCTCCGGCATTGAGGGTCTTACTTCGTGGTGTGGCCCTTGCACACGGTTGCCCCCATTTTCGATGACCATTGCCGCAGTCCCGTACAAGGGGAACTCGGGATTCGAAAGTCGGAAGGGGGGTCGATAAGTTTTTTTCAACCTTGGCTGGACCCCCCCTCCCCCCCCCTCCTTCTATATAGGGAAGGTGCCTCCCACCCCTAGCGCCGGGCCGCTCTCTCCGGACTTCCTGAACCTTCTTCGAACAACCACCGCCAGTGCATTTTATTGTTTGAGGTATGTGATATGCTCCCTCAGGCTATCTAAAGTGCTGCCAGGGCCTCAATTATACTTGCAGGTTTTGTCTGAACCTACTCCGGGACCGCCGACAACCCACTTTTGGTTGAACTTGACTAGAATTATTATTTCAACACCTCCTGAAGTGAGTGGGAAGCAAAGCTTGAGGTTTCTCACTCATTAGAAGCTCTGCCATGCCTCTCCCAGCCTTTTTCCTGCCTCTCATAACTTATAGGAAGAAGTTTTTTTCGGCCCTCGGCCAGACCCCCCCCCCTCCCTCCCCACGTCCGATATTTGAATCCCGAGTTCCCCTTGGTCCCGTAGCAATTCCTTGGCTTGCGTTCATTTACTGATCATGTCAAGTCAACGAACTTCATCGCAGCGGCATCAAGTTGTTTACTTCCGCTCATCAATCTGCGGGGCCGCAGCTCTTCCGCTAATAACTGAGTCCCGAGACCTTCAATGCAGCGGCATCAAGATATGTACTTCCGCTCGCAGATTTACCAAATTGATTCAATGTTTTATGTGGTATTCTTTTAGACCTACTCAAGCTCGCCGCCGCACTGAACCGATGACTGAAATCTACTATGAGTATCACTTTTGCATGGTTAAACGGGCCACCATCTATTTCGGAAGATGAGCGGATACCCAATTTTGGCTTTACCATCGCGAGAGATCACCACCTCGGAGGCCACCCATTCATTCTGTTACTAAGTTACACCCGGAACCACCATGTCTCAAGAAGGTGCGCCGGGGGCGGTAGATCTCTGAGTAGTTGAGGTAATGTTAAAGATCAACCCCACTATTCTGCTTACCACACAGCGGGACTCCCGCCCAGCTCGGTGATAGTAAGGTTGTTAATCCCCAACGTACTGCTTACCGTCCTGCGGCGGGACTTCCGCACCATTCAATCATGGTAAAATTGATTGCGACTCGTAAACACGCCGATCCACTGACCAGTCAGCTTCCGCCGAGTATAAAAGGTGTTGGCCTTGGAAGAAAGCACTCACCCTCAACCCAGCCCAACACCGAGCATGCAGTTCTTCACTTCTTTGGTTCTCAGTGCCCTGCTTATGACAACTGCATCTGCGCAGCGCGGCCGCCTCGCTGCCCGCAACTGCACGGACGCCGCCGCCGCCCTCCCACCCCTGGATATCTGGGCAGAGACCCACCTCTCGGCGGTCGTCCACTCTAAGAACCCCGACGAGGTGGCCGCCGCGTTCGATGCCTTCTGGTCGGACGATGTGTGGATCACCTTCAACGGAGTGGCCACCTCTGCCGCGGATTACCACGCCAGACGCATTACTCAAGGCTTTACTGTCACGTTAGACATTATGTATGCCGCCACCGTTGCGGCGCCAACGGTGGCCAATTCGAGCCAGGTGCGGGATTTTACATTCACTAGAGCACCATTTTATTCACATGAACTTCGATGGGCAGGCAGGCGCGGTGGCCCTCTACTTCACCAATCAGATTGGAAACGTTACTGTCACCTCGATCATGAACCTCCTGTGCGTTCAAAAATACTCATCCTTGGCCAAGGGGCTTCTCTGATATTTTTCCTGTGTAGCATTGCACCCGACCCATATCTCACGGGCAACGGTACGCTTTCTCTGCCGTCCTTCTCCTTTTTGTTCTGACCAGCCCCGCAGACACCAGGCGGGTGTACAACATCAACCAGATCGCGGCGGGTCTCTAGTCTCTCTGCACCTCTTTGGACTAGAATTTCCGTTCGCATTTCCGAGGCACGGTTTAGAGTACTTAGAATACCTTATCGTATTTGTTCAATGTGATTCTGTGTCTGGTCGCAAAGGCAACCAGCTCCGTCTTTGCGCATTATGTTCAAGTTCCGCCCTAGAAGAGCCCAGCCACAACGGCCATACCCTGAATTGAAATTGCTCTCCCAACCACGTCCCATGTTACATTGCAAAAATCAAACGCACGCGCATCGAGTTGTTCCGAGAGAAAATTGGAATCAGCTGGGCAGGTCTCTGTAGAGGATAGACACGTCCAACGCGTCCCAGAGATTGAAAAAACGCGGCCAGGAGCAGGAAATCTTTGTTGGTCTTCGATGGCTGTGTTATATCAAGACGTCGAAATCAATGCCGCAGAGAACAACGATGACGGTTTGTGTCCTCAGAGTGCGAATAAGTGGTGCAATTCACCGTGAAGAGGCACTACCAGAGAACACGCTGAATTTGAGGATTATACTCAATTTCCTCCAGAGCAATTTGATGCATCCGTAGACAAAACGACGAGTAGAGATGGACTATCAAAGTCAAACTAGATAAATACAAGCTTCCATTGGTGGTCCTGTGATGTATGGAAGCGCAGCAGCGTGAGCGTGTAAAGAAACACAAGAGTACCCTCCGCTTCGCTCCGGCAGGTGAGTTACGTGGAAGCCGCTTGCGACAACTTGAAAATAAAAACAGCGAGAACACAAATTTATTCCACATCAATACATGTAAACGATAACATCGCACGGAAAGTCAATGATCGAGAGTCGAGACCGAAAAAGGTTGGAATGCTCACAGCTCAAATAACATGACTTGGTGTAGGCGCTGAATGGGAAGCATCATAAATTCACGCGAAAAACATTGACGAACAACGTTGCGCGCCGCGATATATTTCTATATTTCGGCTCAGGGTACTTCCGAGTCGGCGGACGACACCGCCGAAGTGCAAACTGTGTATTTCTAAATTTTACCACCCAGCGAAGGCAAAAAGAGCTCACGAGACGCCAGAAGGAGATCCCGAGGGAGAGCCTTAGAGGGGCGGGGTAGTGTGGGGGAACCACAGAGGTCAGCAGTCTGAGCCAAGGGGGAATCGGTATTAAAATTTCGGACGTGGGGAGGGGGTGTCTAGCTGAGGGCCGAAAAAAAACTTCTCCCTGTAAGGTATGGGAAGGAGGAAAAAGGCTGGGAGAAGGATGGGAGAGCCACTAGTGAGTATTAAGCACATAAATCTACTTCCCACTCAGCTCAGCGGTGTTGAAGTACCGGTTCCAGCGAAGTTCAACCCAAAGTGGTCCGTGGGTGGGGTCAGAAATATTTTGCAGGTCTACTTAAAGCCTTTGTAGCACCTAAGTTAGTTTTTGAGACGATTATAAGTGCCTTAACATTGAAATTGAGTGGCTAGTAGTCGGCCGACGCGGGTTTAGTAGGCGACGGAAAGTCCGGAGAGGATGGCCCGGCGCTAGGGGCGGGAAACACCTTCCCTATATAGGAGGAGGGGGGGGGAGGGGGGGCTCCAGCCAAGGTTGGAAAAATTATCGACCCCACATCCGGTTTTCGAATCCCGATTTCCCCTTGGTCTGAGCCGCAAACTTGCGTGTTTGGATTGATGAACGCAGGCCTGAATCGAGTGAAACAATAATCGGCCCAAAAGTGCAACTGATGAACTCGATTTACACACCCAGAATGGAATTCTTTTAGGCTTGATTAAAACACTAGTGAAAGTTACTTCTATTGATAGGAGAATACATCGTAGTCAAAATAATGTGAATCAAGAACGTAAAATAGACTTCCTAAAGCAAGAGGATTTGACTGCAGCTTTCTGCAACGAGAAGTCAGCTTGAATAAAACATGGAAGAAAGAACTCCCAAATGTTGACAAGTTTATTGCCGAATTCAACAGAATTGATTTGTCTTGAAATGATTCTGTGTGAAAGGGATCATGAAAGGTGAGGTTTCAAAGGGCCTTTGCAACAGGCTTAAACAAAGGGTTTTCAGCAGAATTAAAACTTCCCTTTGACTAAGTTTTAATTCTGCTGAAAACCCTTTGTTTAAGCCTGTTGCAAAGGCCCTTTGAAACCTCACCTTTCATGATCCCTTTCACACAGAATCATTTCAAGACGAATCAATTCTGTTGAATTCGGCAATAAACTTGTCAAGGTTTGGGAGTTCTTTCTTCCATGTTTTATTCAAGCTGACTTCTCGTTGCAGAAAGCTGCAGTCAAATCCTCTTGCTTTAGGAAGTCTATTTTACGTCCTTGATTCACATTATTTTGACTACGATGTATTTTCCTATCAATAGAAGTTACTTTCACTAGTGTTTTAATCAAGCCTAAAAGAATTCCATTCTGGGTGTGTTAGAAGTGCGGCAACATCATTGAAGAGGGAGGCATAAAGAGTTGGAGCAAAAGTCGGAGTGCTAGATGCGGTTACGCCTTGCAATTGATGAATTGAGGTTTTTTTGATTCAGGAGCGTAGAGAGATGGGGGCAAGAACATGACAGTTGTCAGTGGGTGCGGGATGGGGGATTTATATCGTGCGGGCTGCGGGCGGTGCGGTAAAGATCTTTGAGTTGAACAGCCTTCTGGGCTGCGAGGCATTGGCTTGGTAATTCAGTTGCTAGTCGACAGCTTTAAACGGAGGTGAGATCTTAACTGAGGTGAGCTTTGAGCTGCGCCGTGGCGAAGTTTCGGGGATTGTGTGAATAATTTCATTCCTGTTGAATAGTGCACAGATCCGTTGATTGATTTTTAACCTTGCGCGGGGAACCAACAGTAAAGATAGAGGAGAGGAAGACGAAGGGAGATAGCCTTCATGAAGATTGAACCAAAGAAGTCCAAACGAATACAAGGCATCTCGTTAAAGAACGGTTAATGATCATTTAACAAATTACCCTTTCTCTCCTGACGTGGTTGCGCCAAGCACCACATCATAATATGGCGATGAATCGATGAAAGGGAATTTGCAATAAACATGTAGTTTCTTGTTCGAGTGGAAGTCCTCTATGTTGGAGCCAAGATGCCGCGTCTGGGCTCGATAAGTGCACGTGATCGCGAGTATTTTCGCAAGTTGCGCGTCGTTTGCGCCTCGCTTTTGGCTAAACTCTGCTGCTTTCTTCGCGCACATCAGTAGTAGGTAATATACATAGTCGCCCACGACAAAGGTTCGCAACCTAACCCGCGCGTTTGTTTGCAACATCTGTAACGTCATAGTTTCAAACACCGGAGTCGGGAGTGCGCAAATCTCGCGGCAGCTCCTTCGCGAGTCGTTGCAGCGGTATTGAGATATGTACTTCCGCTGCAATGTGCCAACCACTCAAGCTCGGCGGACTGAAATCGGTGACCGAATGGCGAAATCTACTATGAGTATCGCTTTTTCAATTCAAACATGGCTAAATGGGCCGCCATCCATTTCGGAAGATGAGCGGGTACCCAATTTCGCCTTTATTATCGCCAGCTCGGAGGCCACCCATCTATTTTCTTACTCAGTTCCCCCAGAACCACCAGGTCTCAAGAAGGTGCGCAAGTCGCGGGGCGGTAGATCTTGAACTCAGAGTCATCAAAGGAATGTTAAAGATCAGCCCTAACCATTCTGCTTATCATACGGCGGGACTCCCGCCCAGATCGGTGATAGTAAGATTGTCAATCCCAACCGTCCTGCTTACCGTCCTGCAGCGGGACTCCCGCCCCAGTTATTGTAAGATTGATTATGCCGCTGTGACTTGATGCACTGGCACAAGTCGGCTCCGGCTGAGTATAAAAGGTGTAGAAAGCACCCAACCTCACCTCACAAGTTGACAACCTCACACCGAGAATGCAGTTCTTCACCACCTCTTTCCTTCTCAGTGCCCTGCTTGTGGTAACTGCCTCTGCGCAGTCCGGCGCTCTCCCAAAGCTGCACGAGTGGGCAGAAACAGCGGTCACCGCGGTTTTCACGGCGACCAGCCCCGCGGCCCTCAACGACGCGTTCGAGCTCTTCTGGGCTGACGATACGTCTATCGTCTTGAACGGAGTGGCCATCTCCATGAAGGAATACTCCGACAGACTCTCGGCTCAGGGCTTTAACGGCACCTCAACCATCCAATTTACGGCCTCCTTTGACCAGCCGACGGTCGCCAATTCGACTCAGGTGCGCGGTCCCACTAACTTACTCTGATGATGTTTATTCACTGCACTTTGCTGCGCAGGCGGGCTTGGTTTCCCTCTTCTTCACCTATGCAGTCTCCGGGACGCCCCCCGTCAACTCGACGATGAACCTCATGTGCGTGCAAAGATGCTCATCTTCAGACAATGAATTTATTCTTCTCGTTGTAGCATCCGACCTGCTCCATTTGTCAAGACCGCCGGTACGCTCGTTCTTTCGACCTTTCCCTTTTTTTCTGACCCGCCCCGCAGACACCCGGCGTGTGTCTTTCATAGATCAGGTTGCCGTAGCAAAAGTCTAGTCCCACCTGTTGGACGTCGAATTCCCGTTATTATTTACGGTTCATACTCATACTAGATGCTCATTGTCATCGATTTGCTCGTTCAATGTGGTTTTGTTTCTGATTTTGTTTATTCGAGGGAAGGATGATATCGGACGGCGCCGCTGCGATACAATGTCATCCGTACTGAGCTGTTATGTCGAATTGATATCGGTGCGGCGCACTAGTGTGCTCGGAAACAGACCGGTGAACCGCCCGACATTACTCGTACCTCGCGTGTTGAAGGCACTGGTGGAGTGGCACAGATATGTGCCTCGTGAAAAAGTCAAACCAAACCGAGTCCGAGAGATCTTAACGCACTTCGGCGCGCCGTTCGAGGTTTCGAGCCAACGTTTTGCATCCATGCGAACCGCCAGAACGGGAAAGCGAGATTGAATCAAGAAATGCCCAAGGTTCGTTCCGGCTTGTCGAGGGCACCACTCGCCGCGGTCAACCACCAAAGATAAAATCACGATCACGAGGCGACGAAGAGGTCAAATATAATGTCCTCATGAGGGACTAAGGCGGGCGGAACAATTTCTGTCAACAGTAAGTTTGTGACGAAGGATTCGCCAGTCGAGATTCGGAATTCGGGCGGGGAGTAAGGGTCTATGAGGACGAGAAAGGAACACTCGAGTGTTGATAGCGTCAATTTGAAGTTACAGTTTCCTAGAGGGCACGATTTCATTCCTTTTACTTGCAGCTAGTCAAGTTGAAACTCAAGCGGCACTCTGCAAACGGCCAGAGAACCATCGACGCCAACTCAGGCGAATTGTCTTGTCTTGATGGCGGTTCGGGGGGGCAGCGGAGGAACTTCCAAGTGACCATGTCCGAGTGACTCCGACAACTGAGAGTACAGTAGTACAGACAAAATTCCGAAGGCGCCGAGTTTCCTCTTGTAACTTGACGTATCCGAACGAGGGGAACCGGGTTCAAGTTCGATTGGAGTTTCTTCAAGGTGTTGTCCGAGCGCGGGCGAGTTCTGTTGACAACAAGAACAAAATCAGAGCGCGATTGTTCATACGGAAGATCACCCGGAAACCACAGCGTCAGCTTCTTGAGCAAGGTGATTTCCTGCATTGAGGGTCAAACCGAGACCAATTCACACCCAACTTGGCAGCGCTTTGAGCTGCAAACGAGACACGATTAATTTCCTCGAACGCCAGCGGACTGTTCCATGGCTTGATGGTATTTCCAACGCCAGCTGAATTTTTCTTTTTCCCCTTCGGGCATTCGATGGCGGGAGGTCGGACCGCGTTGAGGTTTCTTTCACGGTACTGCGTGCTTACGGAGGGGTGGGCAAATCGAGGATTTCCTTGTCGAGGCGAGTGGCATCAGGGTAAAATCCAGCAGGATCACAAGGAAAACCGTGCAAGACCGAATGAACCAGGACCACGGAGTACAGTGCAGGCGAGGACATGAGCGGACAACCGCCCCGAATTTGGTGGGTACATCTAAACTGTTTCAGTTGGAGGACTTGGCTTGAACGGCCAAGGGTATCAGCCAGTCGGAATGGGACGTGGGGAGGAGGAGGTCGACAAGCGTGATGGAGCGTTGTGGGGTTATGTAGCCAATGAGGACCGACGAGTCGAAACCGAGTGACGCCAGGGTTCGAGGGAGTAAAAAATATACACCCCGAGTTGCAATAAAATAAGACTGATAAATGAAGGTGTAGACGAGATCCAGACACTCCGCGAATTTGGTGAGCATGCAACGCCAGAGCGCCAGCGAAGTATTTCCTTGCTCTGGTGAGGGCTGTGTGTCCGGATTCCTTCGATGGCAGGTGAGGTGCTAGGCCTCAGCGGCTCTTGAAGTACGTGGAGGCGAGTGAATTATATTGATATTTCTTTATTAGACAAATTGTCCATCAGCCTTTTGACATTTTGGTTGCCGGTTGTTTGCCGTTGTCAGGTTGCCGCAACCTCAGGACATCAAAATGCATAAAATTCCCGCTCAACACAATGAAGAATGGCTTCACAAACAAGGTGAGATGGAAGCTAGCCATTTAAATACGTCTCCCATGTACTCAATTTCCCGACGCGGCTTTGGAAAAAAAAGATATTGCCCTTCTGTCGGGTCGAACTCGTGAGGTTGTGCAGGAGAATTACATAGGGTTGCGAGGTTGCCAGGTTGCGCGAGGTTGCGTCGATTTTGGCGGGGGTTGTCAGGTTGTACAACCTGACAACCTGACGTGTCAAAAGTCTGATGTCCGCGAGGCTTCCCGACGGCATGGTTCGAACGATCAACTCTTGAGCGTTGAAGGGGTCGTTCTATGTGCTGTTAGTATTAATACTAACAGCACATAGGTATATTCCAGCGCAATACCTCCCCGGAGTTGAAGTCGAGACCAGACCCAGTGGCACCAATGAACGGAATTAACCTTGAGGTGCAAATGCGAGTCGACGGATGAAGATCTACTGAGTGGACGACTGAATTCCTGATGACTTGTGCTCGTGGCTAGTTGAATACTCTTCTTTCTGCCGCTGAATTTGAAGAGCAGTCCAATGTAGTCCTGTTTTTATCAAAGGGCTCCGATCGGGTCAGAATATTATGACCAATCTTTGGTGGCTGTGCGTGACGTCACGATGGTGACTCCAATTGGTTTCGCGTCTCCGACGCGTCCTGCGCGTCTTCTACGCGTTCTTTCGACATAATTCTGCACATAAACACGTAAAAATGGTTCTACAAGCAAATCAGGCATCTCAAGATGTGCATAACTCGCCGTACCCGTTATTTCGCACTCAATACAACAATAATTACCGGTGACCTTAACCCTCGCGAGCCCGAGATACAGCTCTAGGCATCCCATCCTTGTGTTTCCGGCCAATTGGTCTCAAAATTGACCCTACCTGTGCTTTGTTTTCCAGGGGTGCCATTTTGATCAAGCTTGATATATTCACAACAAGGAAAGACTCGAATTAAGGTACATGGGGGGATAGGTAATTAGTGTATAAGATTGAATCCCCATCAAGTTGGCGCCTGCAGCGCAGAGGTGCTCCGGCGTCGGGATATCCAGATGCATACTCAGCTGCACACTAACCCGGGTAATAAACGCGTGCGCGGCAATGAGCGCTGCGCATGCACGGTAATCAAACCGTGCGGGATTCGACGGAGGGAGAAAGCATGGAGACTCGCTGTAAATCTGAGGAGCTGCAGTCCAGCTGATCGCGAGGTCGAATACTTGGAATTTTTGGTGACATGACTTCGTGCGGCGTTGGAAGTGAGGAATGCAACGATAAGAGAGGCCACATACAGTAGTGTTCACTCTAGAAACCCACTGAGGTGTACAGACATCGCGGGATTGGTGAAGGTATTAACCGCAAATGAGCCGACGATTCGGTGCATTTGCCGTATGCGGTCGGGGTGCGACCAGGTGCAAATGCGAGTACGGGCCACCAGGGTGGTGCAAGAGTGGCATAGACACACGGTGGATCGTGAAGATCTTTGAATGGAGCGGCGACAGTGGGCAGAGGGAGGCAGAGAGAGCGGCGGCGACGAGGTTGGTGGTGGGTACGTGGTGATGGCGTGCACCGCCACAAAAGATTGGTCATAACTTTCTGACCCGATCGGACCCCCGCGCTTACCAACAGACTACAACAAGCCGAGGTACGAGGAAGTATTTGTTGTAGCGTCTGTCTAGGAGAGACTAAGTCCAATGATGTTCTGTGACATCAGGAAAATCCAGATTTGATAATTGTGCAATAATTGTCACGGAATTATCAACAATGCTGATAGTTTGTTGCAACCGCATAATTGGTGATAATTGCCGACAATCTTCAACCAAAAGCGAGGTTTCTGGGGTAAAGGGCACTAAATGACTTCCTGAATCATGCCAGACCTCAGCTGCCAGTCTTTAAGGCCATTCCCATGTCTTCAGAAATCTCGTCACTTGGGCTTGAATTTTGCCAAGTCCATTGCCGACGGCTAAAGTCGTCGGATCACCGTGGACAGCATCACGTGCCGATTACGGTGGTTTGTTTTCAGTTCTGTCACAACAAAGATCAACATCTCTTTCTTCCCTTCTCCCATCTTCTCCCCTCTTCGCTCTCTTTCCTGTGGTCTCTTTCCAGACAATCGGAAGCCGCAGAAGTACCACCTACTCAACAGTGAGCTCCCCTCAACCTTTATGGCCGGCCTCATGCTCTTTTCCGACAGCAGGGTAGCAGGGCACAAGTCTTGGACAATCCTTCTGGTCGCGTCTTTGACTAGTGTAAGTCTCCCCACTACACTCTCCATGTCTCCTCCTGATAAGGTCCATCCACAGGCCCTGTGTCTCTCCTTACCGCGAGCAGTTGCTGTCGGCGGCCTTGTCCCTCGGCCTTTTTCCTCGGGAAGTGAGTAACCTCTTCCTCTAGCGGTCGCTGCTAACCACCACCCTTGATCACTAGGGTCACAGAGCGCGCTCTCACGTTGGCGTCGTTGTCAAGTCGTTGCGGAGGAACATCGCCGTATGCCGTCAAGTACGTGTTGATACCAATCCGCGTGGGTTTGATTCCCATCCTTCCGTTTTCGCTGTACTAATCTCCTTCGAGTTCAGGGAGGTTCAGGCAAATCACCATGTAAGTTCTCTTCTCCAACTCCTTCCTTTTACTAATTCTGTGGCCAGGTCCCCAATTCATCACTCCAATTCAACATTGTTGTGTTGCAATAGTTGCTATTGACATTGTGCGACACCATGTTATAGCTGCGCCAGTAAGTTTTGATATCCTTTGCCCTCCGTGATCCTGCTGATCTCTTTCTGCGCATAGGTAGATCTACCCAGGCCAGGTTTGTCAACACATCACCCCAACGTAGCTCGGTATGTCCCTCTCCTTTGGTCCTCTTTCTCTTACTGAATCTTGTGCCGCCAGTTGAATGTGGGCAGTTGAATGTGGGCCGCAGTTGTCTTGATTCATAGTAGATACCCTTGTACCTAGTTACCATGCAATACATATATCTATGATTCCTCATCTTATGGCAAGCTGAGAGCGATTATGGAGGCCTGCAAACACCCAAAAGCTGCTGTACAATCCATAACAATGGTGGACCAATTGCGTATATCGGTCGATAATTATCAACAATTGTGTGACAATTGTAAGGGGCATAAGTTATTGAGCAAAATCGGATAATCATCGACAATCTGCCAGTTGTCAACAATTGTGAACTATTCTTAGCAATTATCATTTTCGGGTTTTCCTGATGGATGTTTTGAAAGCGGTGTTCCGCGCGATCACAGTATTTGACACCGATTTCCAGCCAGAGAGCGAGTGAACGATCTTCTGCGGTGACCTGAGGAGCATTCGACAAGGACATAAAGGACCGCATGCCGCCAGAAGTACCGAGTGCAGTCAGGCGAATATTTCCACCCTTGATGGTTCTTCGGCTTCCAGTCTCGGTCGATACGGTCGTTGATTGGAGCTCCATTGGAGACAAGCATTACACGCAGCAGAACTTGGGGAGGTTTGCCGGGTCCGCCCATTCCAGCGAGTTCTTGAGCCTCCGAGGCCAGATGAATGTTTCTTGCCTTCGGTGATGGTGCCAGGTGGTCCTGACAAGCGGCGTTGATGTGGTTGTGCGTGCGACTTCTCTTCTTTTGATGTCGTCCGCCGCCGCCGCGCCAAAAAACTAAACGGCGACGGCGTTGCTTCGCCATACCATCCACCCAGTACTTTATACCACAACCAGACGCAGGAAGCGCATTCACTGGCAGCGCGCCCGTACCTTTTCACCATCGGCGGTGCCGTCCCGGGGCCGCGCCTCACCCCCTGGAAGAAGTCTTGCATTTTGAATGAATGACTTGGCGTTGAGGAGAATTCGGGTGGCAATTAAGTACGCGCGTTCTTCCAATTCCACTTCATTTCGACTTCATTTCGACTTCGCCTGCATTTTCTACTTCATCTCCTTTGCGAAGATGAAGCCGCTGTTGTGCGCACGACAGCAGGCCACAATTCTTGACACTTAGCCCTCGCCCCCACGTCCTTGGCTGTTTCCGCAACTCCACCGTTCTAGGAGACGCACACACGACGTCCTTGGCTGCGTCCTTGACCGCGCCGTCCGGTCTTAACCACTCTTGACGCCCGAATTGGCGCCTGCGCAACTTCACTGCCGCCCCGCTGAACGACATATGCTTGAATCGACCCGCAGCCCACCAGAGCCCCCCGCGCGCGCCCGCTGCTTCCCTACTGGTGGATGGCTGGGTCGCCTCCTCGCGATGTCGCGATGGTTTCAACGTGTGCGTGGACGCGGCGCACTTGTTACCTTTTCTTCTGGTCTTTTCTCTTGCTTTCCCCTCGCGGACACGCATCCCGCTGCTCTCACCCTGGTTCTCACTCTTTTTTCTTTTTCGCGGTGGTGGTCATCGAGCTCCGCGTGCGCAGCTCCCCGATCTAATTTGGATCATAGCGCATCCCGAGCACGGCGGCCTTACTTGGATTGCTCGGAGAGTCTCAGTCGCGTCCAAGCACAGGCGGAAACTCCATCCACTTAATCCGTGTGCGCATATCTGCGGGGACGTGGGCGCGTGTAGATGGGACGGCAGAGTCCTCGTGCGCAGAAGCGCCGAACCCGCTTTGAAGGGCAGACGAATATTTGGAGCGCATATGGCGACCTGAGGACCAAGGAGTGCAGTACAGCTGAATTTTCGTGTCGTCAATGGCGGTCTTCGTCGTTTGCGCTGGAGGAAGGTATTCCATTCAAAGGAGGCGAGATGAGGGCGAATCCACCAGTGGCACGATTCGTTCTCATGCAACGCGGCAACGTTGACGCGAACTGATTATTGTCCTACGTCTTCCAATGATGGTGGTTCCTGAGGGACAGACAGAAGTGGACTCGAGGAATTAAAAGAAACGATTCGAAATTCGGCGGCGCAGTAATTTGAGGTCTTGTTTGAATCTCGTAGGCTAGAGTGAAGTGGCAGGAATTCCGACCACGGTACACACAAAGCCAAGTGAGAGAGAATCCTGTAGCATCGAGTGAGGCCGGATTCAAGTACGCATTTTACACCTAGGAATTTCTCGAAGCCCACGCGAGAAGTAGAAGCACAAGCGGCGTTCGAGACACCAGCAGGATCAAGTTCACGATTCAGTGCAAGCAGCAGGAAGGGGCGAAAGAGAACGAGGTGCCGTTCGAGGGAAGGTACGTGATCAAATTCACGTATACGGATCGCCTGCCGTATACGTACGGAGACGATACGGAGGCCTTCGGCGCCCGACGGCACGGTACGGATCACGTACCGTACGTACGGATATACGGTTACGGCCGCCTTCGGGGTCCCAATCAGCAGATCTTGGGTCGCACCATGGTTGGTATCGACGAAATTCACTCACAACAAATGAACAGAACTAACAAGGAACCTAGACTCGAGACAGTCGCTTTTCTGGACGGCGGGAATTGATGACAGTCGATCAATAGGCCGGCGGAAAAGCTATCGGCTTTGATCGACTGTCATTACGAGTCTAAAAATGGTAATTTTAGACTCGTTATTTACCCACGGTTTCTCTGCCATCGGGGTCGTTTTTTCTGCGATGACGTTGCCGCTTCGTGCTGGAAAATCTTCCTGTTAAGGGAATTTGATACTAGCTTACTTCATTCCGCTTACTGGCTGCTTTTCAAATTGCACACGCTAACCGCCCGTAATTGCCTCTCCATCTTTCCAACGATTCTATTGTGTGTAGACTTTACTCCTTCTCTTTTTCTTCCTTTTATTAAAATATCTGCCTAGTCTGTCCTTCGACGCCTTCCCTGTGACATACTGCACGAGTCGACGCAGATGCGATCATTTTTGATGCGAGGGAGTTGATGCGACTCAATCATGCGAGGACATGCGAGCCCGAGATTTCGCCGAAAATTGTGCGAAAGATCCTATAAAAATGTACTCGTCGCAGTCCTAAATTTCTGGGCCTTTTTGCATCATATTCCAGCTCCACTGCCGTCCACACTTCCGGGGACATATTTGAGTCTGAGGTTCACCGTCGCTGACGGGTCCGGGTCCCGTCGCGACATTTTCTGGTAATCTTTCAAAAGTACGAAATCTTGACGCAACTTGTGGCGAGATGTTTTTATTGTAATCTTACAACGTTCTACTGTCTCAGAACCGTCATAGACCGGTTGGAAACAAGGGAAATGAGCCAACATTCCAACGGTAAATATCCGAGTAAAGCGGCTGCTGAAATGGAGGGTTTCAAATTTCCTTGTGAAACAACAGATTGGGATGGATTTTTTTGACCTTTCTGCATCTTCAAGGCTTCTCGGAATGCCCCAGAAGTGTAAAACGAGCTCGAACTCAATGTTTGAATCGCGTTTGATGCGATGCCGGCAGGCTCGGGGAAGGTCGGAACGGTGTGACTGAAGTGTTACATTCGCTCTTCCTTCCACCATCATCTACAGGAACGTCGAAAACACCTTATCTGGAGCGCATTCACTCAGTCCAATAACGAATCTGGCTTCAATCTCTGCACTGGGACACCCTGCTGGCTTGATGGGTCTTTTAATCCGACTGATCCTGTTCTATCGCGATGGCTTTCTCGCCCCTCAAATTCGACTCTTTGCAACACCGAAGGCGGATATGAACCCTGTGCTGGCATTCTACGACGACTTAAGGTCAATGTTCTTCAATTAAGGCCTGTCGGCTCCAACAGCATCACACAAATCGCAGCAATTGGGGTGGAATGACCGCATGCAAGCTGAGTCGAATGGAGGATTGTAGAGGTATAAACAGCATACCTGGTGCGTCGGCTGCGCTTTTATGGCCTTGCTATACGCTCACACTGTTGGCAGCCGCGTTCCTGGACCCACCCTGCCCAGCGGACGCATTTCGAGTGCGAATGGCCCAAAATTCCATTGCGGCGCGCCACACCTCTAGTTGGGGCGTTCTGAAGCTTTTTTACTCGTCCTCGGCTCATTTGAGACGAGGTCCCTGTACAGCATGAGTTTCTGGACTGCCGCGATAGCACACACCATTCCACGCATGCGCTGCTCGGGCAATCGTCCATTGCTTGCGGAATTGCAGTAGCCCTGCAGCGCCTTACAAGGCCCACGGGGAACGTGCACACTTGTCGTATGGACCCGCAGTGTGGCGGCGGCGGCGGCAGATTATGGCCTGCGCGCGATCTGCCGCGATCTGCGTTCACCTGAGCGATTACACACGGCCGCTACCTCCCACACCCTCCGCTGCATGCCACCCTAAGTACCTGCATTGCTGCGGATCTGAACTGCGCACCTGGCGGATATGCCCCGCTCGTTCCACACCGCGTTGAAACGGGCAAGATGCGCTGACTACGGAATGGGCTAAACTAAGCTCTGAACACACACACACCAACCCAATCCTATCTAAACTGACTCACGGGGGACGTAGCGCGTCTTCCTCAATGAGTTCGGGTCCTGAGTGACTCAGGCTGAGTCGTAGTGTGCGACTGCGGATCAGATGTCTAGAGCACGTATAGTTGTTCTATGTGTTCAAAACGTCTCAAAATGCAGCGTCTAGATGCTCGTTGGCTTGGCTGCTTGGCTCCTAAACAAGACTTCCAGAGAAGGATGCACAGGTTTATATATAAAGGATTGTTACTAGGAATCGTACCGAAGTACAGGTGCCTAGGCGAGGAGGTGTAGATTTGGACTGAAAATCCCGTTCAAGGGCTATGCTGCTTCGTCTAGACGACCTCTGGTGCACAGCTAGCCTCTCGAGAACTAGCGGCAGACTCGGACTCCTTTGAATCCAAGATCTTTTCCGTACACTTGAGTTTATTAAGGACCTCAAAGTACTATCCAACACAGCTAAACGACCGGTGGTTGTCCCAGGGTTCTCCCAAAGTGCTGTGCCGGGCGTGGTCGGTTTTAGCGAGGTGTTTCCTGGTCATCCAATGCGGATGCCCTGCTAGAGTCCACTCACGACGCTTAGTGCAGTTCTCAAGTGTTCTAATGTGCGTGCGGTCCTGATTTATATGTGGAGGCAGTCGCCGCTCACGACCTCCCAACGCGAAGCTTTGCTTATAAGTTCACACAAATGTTCTGGATCCAACAAGCAACACTGCGATTTTATAGACTACTGTTACACAGAGAGAGATGGTACTTTAATCTCTGCTAAGTGGCCTGAGCACACCCGAATCGTCGTAACAATGAGCGGGGCATACACTGGTCTGTTGCGGTATTTTATGAGGCTTTATATACGATTCTGAGAGAAAGAGATGAGGTAAAGAGAAATGAGGAAAACAGGCCGATGTTCTGATCATGCGGTCATCCTCGGAAGGCTAACTGGGTCTATGCTGGCTCTGGGCTTGCCAGAAAGTCATATAGATGACGATCTTGGGGGCCCAGTTCGGGTCGTCTAGACAGCTCCCAAACCTTGTAATTTGCAAAACTCCATCCCCCGACGCCGGACTGCTCATCAATCCGCTCGTATATCCCAATAGCATACGGACTAGACATATATACGTCTTCCCATGGCTACATCTCAACAAGAACTCCTTCGTCATGTTTGTGCTTGTGGCGCCCCAACGCTGACCGCGTCGCGTTGGTCACCTGACTGGCTAGAGAGGCACTTTAGGGCGACCCCTCCTTATATCCCTAAGCTCCTTGCACCGTTGATAGGGCGTGTACCTAAACACGCATGAAAACTACTAAGTTTTCTTCGATTTACGACCTATACTGAGGCGAAGTGAGACTAGATTAGAGGGAGTACGTTCTCCTCGGAACGGTATTCTACGCCGCTTACAGTCGAAAGCCAGTGATTAACAAGTACTTTACGGTCCAACTGAGAGCCTTAACGGGTGTCTCAGTTCAGCCTTACAGTCTACCGCTGGGCTCCGGGAGTTGGCTTACCGCCAGACTCTTTGAGTACTGAGGTGAACAAGAGGAACTACGGTCTTAGCAGCTGGGCGCTACAAGCGGTAGCCTCATTAACGATAAAGGAGTTGTTCTTTGAACTCTTACCGTACGGCTGGAGGACCTCCAGCCGGAAGCCAACATTGACAAGTTCGAGCCGGAAGCACCGGCAGCCGACCAGACTATTTATAGGAATCTGGTCTACCGGCCGACCGTTGGCGGCTGTGCAATTCGGGCGGTAGAAGCCAGCCTACGGGATGAACTCAGAAAGAAAAGTCTTCTTCCCGCTGGACTGTTCCAACGGGAAGACTAGTTTTTGAGCAGAAATAAGATAACGGGAGTCCCTACGGGCCGAACCTCTTACGGTTGGACCACCTTAGAGCCAGCCGCCGGTTGGTCTATTTATGGCCAACTCGAGCCACAACTCGAGCCACGGCTGAGCCATGGCTGTGCTACCCTACAGAAAGGGAAAAGTTTAGAAACGGCTGCTACCGTTGGAATAGTCCAATGGTAAGAGTCCAGCTAAGACAAAGATATAAGATTCTTGCGGTCGGACTGCCTCCTACGGTAGGAGCTAGCCTGACTGTTGATGAGAGATTGCTGGACGGCTAAACCATAGCAACCGGAACAACGGGAAGTCAATGGTTGGTTGTTTCAGCGGGAAATGAGCCTTCCCGTAAGAATGGTCTACTGTAGGTCTTGGACCAGCGGTAAGCTGTTCGACAGGGACCGCTTGAGATAAGAAATGGAGAAGATATAATGCACTGAAAATGGTCTATGGTAGGGAGCTCTGACGGTAGAAGCAGTGAAGGCAATCACTAGCCGTAAGGGTGATCTGGTCTAGACCGAATGATATGATTGCGGACCTACGGTAGCGGTTAAAGGCACCCACGGTTGGGAATGCTCAGCCTACCATTGGACCGCTAACCATGAGGCCGCCCGGAACAACAATCACGACTTATCACGCCATTCCGGCTCATTCCGAATATTTCCTTTCAGCCTATCCAATTTGTATAAATACAGTAGAGTTACACCAATGTACGCTAGTGAATCCGGCCCCCAGCCGTTAGTACCTCAGAGAAAAGATAAGATGTGAAATCAGATTTTGTTGGAAAGCAATAAGAAAGGATAACGGTGTGTACGTCCCGCGAACCGCCGGTGAAAACCATCATAAGTGCCTGCGGTCCAGCCAGCCCAGTTGCCCGTTGGAAACCTCGCTGTTCCGTAGCGTTAGCCGTAGATTGAGCTTTGCTCTCTACCGCAGTCATTGAGCTTTGCTCTGACAATAACACTACCAGGGAATTAAGGAAAGCCGTAACGAGTGTGTACGTTCCACAAACTGTTAGCCGCCGATTGAGCTTTGCTCTCTGCCGCCGTCATTGAGCTTTGCTCTGACGAGTTTTGAGGAAATAAAGGATAGCTCGACCTGTCGGTCTACCGTAGCTACTCAGTGGCTAGAGTGGTTACCGTAGCGTTGCAAGTACACAATCTCTGCATTTTGTACTCGAGTCGAGTACTCTCGAGCCGTACAAACCTTCCTGCGGGGGCCATCGCTACAGATAGAGATATTGAATTGAATTGAAACCCAATTGGACTTGCGCGCTATACAATTTAGCCCGTAGGTCACTTGTCGACACCACTTGAAAAGCAACACTCTTGAGGGACGAGACACCTGTCCTACTACCCCGAACTCACACACACACGATTAGCTTCGGTTATTGGAGTTTGTGAGATTAGTTAGATTTGGTTAGTTTTTGGTTGGTGTTAGTTGAGTTGATAGCTCGCTGCGCCGGTCAGACCGCCATTCTATTAGATTTCACGGCTGCACCCGAGTGCACCGTATTACCGTCTAGACGCGGTACTTTGCCGTCTAGACAACCTATAGAGTCGTTTTATGCTCGTCTAGACGCCTGTAACTTAGTGCGCCGACTCGTCTAGACAGACCCTATATCATGTTTATTGCTTTACTGGTGAAGACCATAGCTTCCCTGTGCAGTCGTTGGTTCCTTTGATAGGGTAATTGACATTCTGAGGTACTAGACCCTGTATAGACCTCCTTGGTATATGTACTTTGCACAGTGTAACACTTGTAACCGCGCCTAGCATTATACTAATACTACAGCCAGCAGCCGGAGCTCACTCTGACTCTCCTTTGTACCACCGAACAGAGTTCTAGTAGGTATATTGACCCGTCTAGACGGCTGTATTATTACTTAGTAGCGTCTAGACAGACTATTGCTAAAAAGCGCAAATAAAAGCCAGATGGCAGTGTATTCAATGACACGCCGTTTCAGCGTTTGCGATGCAAGCAAACATCGCTTGCCCCTCCGTGACATCCACGCCGCTGTCCACTGGCCGACCGTGTCCGCTAGCTGCAACGTGGTGTAGCCTGTCGGGCAGCGTTCCAAGCCAATGGGTGCGGCCTACCGCGGGAGGACGCCCCTCCCCCGGTTTCCTATGTGTCGTTCACGCCACCGCCCGCAACGAGCCGGTACCTGCTGGGCGACAGCGCGGTACAGGAGCCAACACATCCCGCTTTGACAGCACGTGATCGCCCGTAGCGCATCCGGCGTGGTCCAGTGCGCCCTGCGCTGTTGGTGCAGCACATTTTCATGCGTTCCCTGTTGCCCGCCCTGCTGCTGCAGCCCATAGGCAGACGGGAACCGAATTGACGCTGCCAGCACTTTTCCGATTAACATACATTTTGTATGCTAGGTTCTGCAAATTATATCCCATATTTTCGAATGCTTCATTGTCTACATATTATCTATACACTGTAATATTTCAAATAATTGTCGTCGTCGGCGACTTTGATCGCTATCATCCGAATGGGGTTGTTCTGTTCGCTGCACTGCACAACGGCGGTGCCTCAAACACAAGCCCTGATGGCTGCGAGGTAAATTGCCAAAGGACCCTGAGGTGATGTATCAATATGGACCTCTAACCTTACAAGAAATAACATATCACCGTTCTGCTCTCATCACAGGTGCGTGATACATCACTGCGCCAGGCTAAGGTGAGTTTAGCACCTTCAATACCGATGGGTGCTGTGCATGCAGTTAAGCACTTCTCAAGAGCGTGTCCAGAGGTCGAAAGCTTGCATTAGGAACGACTTCGACTCTGCCTGTCAATTTTCAAGTTCAACTGGGCAGTTAATTATAAGGCCAGACATCAGCGGGCTTTCAGTTCAACAATCCTTGAGTGCAAAGCACTTTTTTCTTCTTCTAGATAGTAATATTAAACCACAAAGGCCGGAGGCCAGACTCGTACTGCCATGCACCAGCAATGGCCCTCAAAGCCCATGTCAAAAGTTGTAGAGCAAGCTGCTGGTTCGAGCCTACAAGGAACCGAGATGGCGCCTCACGGCAAATTTTGAGCAGATTTGCCGAAATACGGCTTGATGCGGACCAAGCTCCATGTACGAACGGCCGTATCCGCACCTCCTCAGATGGTGCACGGTACGGACATCGTACGTACGTACCGTAAGTATGGCCATAACCCATATGTACGGTGGGATTCCCTAACAGCCACGCGCCGTCCTCTCTTCTTCAATGTTTGTGCTCCTCCGCCGCTGCGCATGGACCCCTGCCACTGCACCGTGTCAGGACCACGGTCCTGTGGGATGGCTGTAATCTCGTTTACTGTACCGAGGTGTAGGGAGGCAACGGCTGGAGGACCGCGACATTCCCGTTGCCTATTTTCTAGGCAACCGACCCCACCGTTATCGTGACCGTTGCCAACTTAGGCAACGAGGTTCTGTGTACCTCATCTGATTCAGAGCACGAGGATGAGGGTAGTGGGGACAATTATGATGCAAACAGCGAGGATTAGGAGCTGAGAGGAGCTCAAATTATTATTTGAAGGTTTTTTATGATTTGTTTTGCGATTTTTTCAATGTCACGGTTTTTTTTAGGCAACCGACCCTACCGTTACCGTGACGCGCCAGAAAATAGGCAACGCAACAGGGCTCCCGTTACCCGTGACCGTTGCCTCCCTACACCTCGGTACAGTACACCAAATGCGCGCATCTGCTCCCACCGCGACATTTCGACCTATGCTTGCGCCTTATTTGCCGCACCCACTGAGTGCTCGTTCGTGAGGGCTGCGTTCCCAGCGCAAGCTCGACGACCGCACCGTTGCGTGCCCATGCGGGTTTTATTATTTGGCGATACCCGCGTCTATGTCGTGTCGCGGACACGCTTTCTATCACTCTGCTCAGCTTCTTTTCTGAGGCGGTGGACGTCGTGTGAACGCATCCATTGGCACCACCCCCGGCCACCTTCACTTCTATTGGCATTCCACCATATCCTGAGCACGAGTGCAGAGGCGCCCTCAGGCGGCCTTGCTTGTGGATCGACCGCAATACTGGCGTGTTTGCTGCGCGATGCGTCCCGGTTGAAATTACATCCCGGTAGAAATTGCATCAACATAATTCGCTCGAGCCCGTATGCGACCCGTCGACCAATTGGTGCTCGGACCTTGTCACACTCACCGAGGTTGTTGGAGGTTCATCTCGGAGGTATTCATATTTCTTTCTCTGCCGAAGTTGGGTGGAATTCACCGAACTCGACCCGAATTCAAGTCAAATGCAATCTCTGAGTTCCAATGTTGAATTATTCCAGCTCAGACACAAAAACCAAGGTATATTTTCCAAGAAAACACGTCCCAGTGAATGGCCTCTATGTGGAGGGAAAACCAAGGGAAAACACACACCTATTCGTTGAAGTACGGCGAATGTGGCCCAGCGTGATTGGACATCAGTTTCAAAGCGCGCGACCAACGGCGGACACGGCGTAGCCAATAAACCAATGGTTGCATCACAGCAAACACCGCCGGAACCCGATGTACACGCGATGTACACCGATGTACGTTCAGGGTCTGAGCATATAACTCTGATTTCTAGGGATGCTTTGTTTTAATTGTATGAGCCTTCATTTCACCTACAACCACACTTCTACAACACCATCTCAAGGTTGATGTCAAAAGACCCGGGTGGAATCCGCTGTGGTGTTCCGCAGGCTCAGAAGGCACTGCATATTTTTGGAAAATCTGAGGGAATGAGAGGTCCCTTGATCCCAAACCACCATGTGTGATTTGAGATATACCACCTCGGTGGCAAGGGAGCGGTGGAGAAGGAGAGAGGGGGTCGATGTGGTGGCCTGTGCACCCCTGAGACCCTCTCCAGAGCCCCCACCAGCCTGTAAAGGCACCTCCAACGTCGCACCGTCGACCAGCCTTTTGTGGCGCATCGGTATTGTTCGGACGTCGGATTTTCGGACCGTAGACAGGCGTGTGAAGTAATTACTCAACAAACAAATCTTGCTGTCTTCCCACCAGCACCTCCGCACACCCTCCTCCCTCTCGAGCACACAGAACGGCCACGGGCGATAGCAGAGGTTATACCCCGCTACCGCATAAACGATCTGGTACCCATCTTGGCGGAGACAAGGAAACACCCGACAAAAGATGGCTGGCGCTCGCTTCGCTGCCTGCAGGCAGCGACCTCGCCCAAAACCGAGCGACGAACAGGACGCTCGCATGGATATCAACCACACCACCTCGAATGTATGATACGCGCACCCCGGCCTGACCCGAGACCCACTTTACGCGTTACACGAGGTGAGTGAAGTCGACGAAAAGAGCTTTCTGGGCCTCTTTTGACCACTTCGTTGTCTCATTAGGCCCATAGGGGTTCATCCATCTCAGAAAACCCAAGCGCGGATCATAATACCAAACGGGCGACAAAGAATACTTAAGGTAGGCGCGACAAGCGATAAATTATCTCTCGCACCCAATCTAATACACTCCTTCGACCACAAGCACACCCCGTAAAATGCCTCCCCGTACCAACACCCCAGCCCTCCCCACCGCCGACGCTGGCCGTCCGCGCACCCGCCTCGCAACAGGCTCCACCAGGAACACGCCGACAGGAACAAATGCGCGCCTCCCTTCGTCGCGCCCCACATCAGTGGCAATCCCGGGCGATACCCCGCAAGCCTCGCCCACCAAGACGACTGCTACTGAGCAGGTGTCCAACCCCGTGCCTGCCGCAAGCACAAACGCAGCCAGCGCTTTCCTCCAGCATGTCGGACCGGCAGGTACGTCCACGCGTTTCTCTTTTCAAACACGAGCTAACGTAAAAGGGGCAGAGGGCGGGCGCATCCCGGGCTTCTACAATGCTCCTCCACCCTCCACCGTCGCCACTCGTGACACTATCGACCTCGTGTCACCCGCCGGGTCCGCCATTGACCTCGTCTCCCCAACCGTGCCCAGTACGGATCTCGAAACCGCCCGCGAACCCACCCCCGACAATAGGGGTGCGGTACGTAGCCCATCGATCACCAGCATCCCCCTTGCCTCACTCGTCGCCCGCGCGGCGGACGCCTTTGACGCTGGGGCCGACATCTCGACCGCGACGGCAGCGCTTACGATTGACACATCAAACCTCCCCGCGCCGACAAGCTCTGCCGGCATAGCTGCTTTCCCACCGCTTCCTCCGCCCGGCGAGGAGGTTATGGACCCCGAAGCTGCAGCCGCAAGACGCGCAGCAAAGGACAAAGGTGAAAACTAAAACCCCTATGGCGGAGCAACACTTACCATGCACTCCAGCTCCCCAGGCGGACGAGGATGATGCAGAACGCGACAGGGCAATCGCGCGGCGTATCAGGGATGGTCGTTCACCCGCGGACGCCCCCTCCACGATCCTCTCCCCCCTCGACATCACCGCCCGCACCATCGCCCACACCGGCACCATACTTGCTGATGAAAACCTCGGAAGTTTTTTCGACGAACACGTTCGCCCGGACCCGCACCTCCTCGCGGACGTAGAACACACAGTCGCGGCCGAGGAGAACCTCGGCCCCAACGCTGTCTTCCGCGCTACAGAGCAGGAACAGCGGGATTTTGAGCACGCACGTCAAGCGAGCCTTGGTCTGGCTGCCCCGTCGACGGACGGCGCGTCGATTTCCCGACGCCCCGACGGCGGATCCGGTTCGCCACCCAAGAAAACCCGGACCGACGCTCCGATGCGCGTGACGCGTGCATCCTCAGCCGCCGCCGCTCAAGCCGCTGCCGCCGCGGTCGCTGCAGCAAATGTCGTACAGCGCGCTGCGACCGCTGCGGTGGCATCAGATCTTCAAGCTGGGGCAGGTACGTCAGATAACACGAATAACAGCGGCCGTACACTGACCTTGCGACACAGCCCAGCAAGTGGGACATACACCCGTTCTCGCACCCGCGCCGCAGCACCCGCAGCCGGCGGTGCCCGTAGCGAACCCGCGAACGTATGACGGGCAGGCGCCACGGGTTTTTGTCACCCAAGGCCCTTTCCCCGAGACAACGGCAGACCCCGTTGCACGCCTCCGCAACGTCGACCCCAGCCAGGTCGCCACCTGGAACAACACCCCAGGTACTATCCTCGCAGTCGTCTCCGGAGGGTCAGTCGACCCCGTCAGCGAATCGCAGGATGGCGCCGACCTTCTCGCGGGCGCCACAAACGTGCCGCGCGACCTCATTCGAATGGGAGCTGCGAACGCCGCCAATCCCCGCCTCCCGGCCCCAAACGTCTTCGGTGTAACGGGTATCCCGCCGGACATCGCGGTGTTCCTCCTCAACGACCGCGTCCTCAGCGTCAAGTCGATCACCCTCCTCCTCTATGCCCTCGTCCCCGACGAATTTTCTGGTTATCTGGGAGCCATCGAGGGCCTTACATTCCCCAACACCCCGGCCGGTGCTCAAGAGGCTGCCAACATGATCACGCAGACGCTCAGTACAACCCCCGCCTTCATCCAGCTAGTCATGAACCACCGCGACAATCTTCCAGCCCACTGGACTATCGAACAGGCCCTCACCGCCATCGTGGGATCCATCACCGTCTCGCCCATCGAGCTCCTCTCCCCCCGCGGCCCGCGTGTCGTCTGGCGGGTATACATGATGGTCACCACGCGCGACGCTACAGCCTACAACGCCATTCGCGCGGTGTTTGCGCCGACGGTCTTTGTCACCGCCTTCAATAACACGGGCCGAGTACGCGCAGATATGTTCTGCCGTCTCTGTGAATCCATCGATCACCCGACTCCTCTCTGCCCCCTCCCCAATGTCCCCGGATGGATGGGTGCAACCCCCGCCTCGCTTGCTACCGCCCCTACTGCAACTCGTGGAGGACGTGGACGCGGCAATGGACGCGGCCGAGGCCGTGGCGGTCGCGGCGGTCGTGGGGGACGAGGAATTTAATATAAACGACAACATCTATATATACCCGCAGATCATGTCTCTTCTGTACCATACGTACACTCACTGTCCTTACAACGAGATCTCTGACCCAATACATTCTTTTGTGCTCTGACATGACTACCTCAGAGAGGACTGGGAAGTCAGTGAGTTTCATTTTTGAGCAAAGTCTGCTCGAGTGCGGAGGAAGAGTTGGAAATAGGTATCGAAAACTCAAAATCTCCCCTGCATCCACGTAGATGTACTCCGCATTGGGGCAGCCGTTGCGGGCCCAAATATACTGACTGCCGTACTGCGGCAGAACAGGAAAGCCATGCAGCGTAAAATAGCGGAGACCTATTTAGGTCTGAGCTAGCCGCGCCGAGAGGCTTAAGTCTTGAGGAACGACATGACAGTGTCCTATCGCCGTTGTGGTTTAGTACTCCTGACATTCGCTCGCCCTGGGAACCGGTCAGGCTCCCCGTCCTTGGGGTACGGTCGCTAACCAAGGACGTAGTTGCGACCACCAATAATCAATATAACCTTCTAGATATCGAGGATTTCGACACCGGTACTGGCTCTAGCCTCGACCTCTCCGGAGGGGCTAACGGTTCAGCCATCGGCCGTGGCCCTGATGATGGAGGGGGAGAGATTGGCGATGGACGCACGAATGGGCGTGCACAGGTAGTGCGACGTTCGCAGCGGAATGCGGGGAGAGGGGGCAACCCCTCGAATCGCAATGCCGCAGCGGGCCGAACACAACCTCAAAATAACCCCCGCCCTGCTCGCCAGGGTAGAGAAAATCTCTCAAGTGCCACCAGAGCACAGCCTACCGTACAGGCGCGCCCACCGAGGCGCTCTCAGAGACCGACGAGTCCAGCCACTGATAATAACAGTAATACCTCCGACGAGGGTAGCTCAGCCTCAGCCTCTACAAGGCGGAATGGACGCCACTCAATGGCCTCCACCATCCAACGTACATCGGCCCGTCGCCGCCAAAGCGCGCGCATACAAGCAGCACGAGTGGGCCGACCAGGCGTAGACGTCCCGGCAGATGATGAGCACGCAGCATCCTTCTTCAACCGGAAGAGGAAGCTGCAACAAGAGGGAAATCAAAAAATTAAGCGGAACACGAGGGCGCAGGTTAAGCTCGCAGCGCTGAACATCAATGGGAGATACATGAGAAATAAAGACGACAAATGGCCCCATCTAAGCCGCATGATGTTCGATGAGCGCATCGGGATCATGGCGGTGGGCGAGACTCACCTAACAGAATCACAAATAGAAGAAATCGAGAGCGCCGTAGGAGGGCGTAACCGGCTCCGAATCTTCAACAGTATAGACCCCGACCATCCAAACAAGGGCGGAGTTGCGGTAGTGCTCAATAAAGATATCACCAATATTGAGAACATTCAAGTCCGAAGACTTATACCTGAGCGTGCAATTTTGGTCACAATTCCGTGGCACGGGAAATTAACACTTACCGTACTCGCGGTTTACGCGCCAGCGGGGTCCCCGGCAGAGAACAAGGCCTTTTGGGAGGAACTGCACCACTTATGGATGACGGAAAATCTTCCTGTCCCCGACGTATTGCTGGGAGACATGAACATAGTGGAGGACGCCATAGACCGGCTCCCACACCGTGCAGACGACGCCGGGGCCGCACACGCCCTGGCGGACTTTAAGAGAATACTAGAACTCAAAGATGGGTGGAGGATGACGTACCCTGACACCAAAGAGTATACCTTCTCCCGAGGCACAGGGAGCCACTCCCGCATAGACAGGATCTATGTCTCGCCCACGTTATTCAAAAACTGTAGACATTGGGAGATAAGTGACGCCGCGGGTGATCTAACGGACCATAGACTCATCACGGTAAATGTTTGCGCCCCTGGCGCCCCGTATGTCGGCCCGGGGAGATATGCCATCCCTCTGTTCCTAATGAACGACACAAAGTTCATAGAATTTGCGGTGAAGACCGGATCTCAAATGTTCGGGGAGGAAGTGGCCAACCCGACCGAAAACATCCAAGTAAACTTCAAAAAATTCAAAGACGTCGTCGGTGCATATGCTAAAGTGAGAGCAAGCCAGTCAATAGGGGCTCTAGAGCAGAAGAAGCTAAAGCTTCAAAATGAGAGAGAAGACTTACTGAATAACAAGCCGTCGACAAACGGTGCGGCGATCTCGGCCCCGCCCGCGGAGGCTAGGCTAGATAGAATGCCTGAAGAAGGCCCACCGCTCCCCCCCTCCCCCACACAGTCAGGTATAAGTCACAGGACAGTACCAAGCGAGGAAGACAGCAGCACACCTGATGGGGAAATAGCCAGGACGAAGCGGGAAAACGCGATTGCGGCGGCAAGAAAGCAACGAGAAATAAATAATATAGTAAGCCGCCAGCGCGCGCGAAAGAGAATGACGACGAAAATAAGGTACAGGACAGAAATGGATAATATCACGAAGTTCGCTGTACGCGTCAATAAGGATGTTGCGCCAAGAGACACACTGTCCGTATTAAGACGCACCGATACGGTCCCCGCCCAAAGCAAGACACGTTCAGACCAAATGGCCGAACTAGCGCGGGACTACCACAATGAACTGCAACGCGACGAAAGCGAGATAAATGCCACCGAGAAAGACAGAGATATTGAGACAGTCCTAGATGAGATAGGCAGGCTAGAAGAAGTGCCGGGAATGCAAGAGCTAAAAAAGGAGCTAGCAGAGGAGGATGTTATTAAGGCACTAAAGGAGGCCGCGTCCGGGAAAGCAGCTGGACTAGATGGAATCCCCACGGAGTTCTGGGCTAAGCTGTATGAAATGTACAAGAAAGCACAGAGAGAAGCGCAGGAAGGCGGAGCCCGGCCCGCATCCGGTGATGGCACGATCAAATACTCCCTTAACATTATCCAACTGCTAACGGCAGTGTACAACGACATTGAGAAAAATGGAGTAGTACCTGGCACAGAGTTCGCCAAAGGCTGGATGTGCCCGATTTACAAGAAGAAAGATGTAACGGACATAGCAAATTACCGCCCGATTACGGTACTCAACACCGACTATAAGATTTTCACCAAAGCATTGTCGGCGAAGTTAACACGTGTAGTTCCCCGTCTCATACACCCAAATCAAGCCGGTTTTATGAAAGGCCGCAAAATACAAGACCAAATTTTCTTAACACAAGTGATGGTTGAGTACGCAGAAGATGAACTTGAGGATGGAGCCATTCTGGCTCTAGACCAAGAAAAAGCATATGACAAGACGTCACATCGATACCTGTGGAAAGTGCTCAGACACTACGGAATCCCAGAGAATTTTATCAACACGGTTAAAGCCCTGTATTCCGAAGCGGAGACACAAGTAGTAATTAATGGTGTACTCAGCTCCTCCTTCAGAATCACACGTGGGGTGAGGCAGGGAGACCCGCTGTCGTGCCTCTTGTTCAACCTTGCAATCGAACCCCTGGCTGCAATGCTCAGGAACTCAAACCTGCGAGGCTATCAGATTGACGGAATCGGGGAGAAGATAATTACCACCCTGTACGCAGATGACACTACAGTGTACATGTCGGCCAGGGACTCGTTCTCCCAAGTAACTGAAATACTCGACCGGTGGTGCAAGGCATCTAGTGCGAAATTTAATGTCGCAAAGACAGAGGTCATACCGATTGGATCCGAAGAATACCGCCAAAATTTCCTGGCGACAAGAAAGATGAACATAGATGATGACCCTCTACCAGATCACGTACATATCGCTGCAGACGGCGAGTCAGTGAGAATCCTGGGTGCGAGGATAGGAAATAAGGTGGACGACACCGCGGTATGGACACCAATAATAGAGAAGATTGATTCAGAACACGAGCGTTGGGGGCGAGATCACCCAACAGTTGAGAAACGTAGACACATAACACAGATAACGGTCGGGTCAATGACCCAGTACCTGTCACAAGTCAACGAAATGCCGAAGCGGGTAGAAAAGCAGCTCATAAAAATGCAACGGGAGTTTATATGGGGAGGCGCAAAGTCCTCGCCGGTCCAACGAGACATGCTCCTGGCCCCTATAGGTAGAGGGGGAAAAAACCTTTTCGACCTCGAAGCAAGAAATGATGCTCTCACAATCATGAAGCTACGAGACTACCTTGAGCTCGACCCAAAGAAGCGTGCTATGTGGGCCAAAGTTGAAGATAAAGGGCTAGCAAAAAGAGATAAAAAAACATCGACAACGGCAAAGGACTCACGCGTAAACATGTTCCTCCAAACATGGGCCCCAAACAGAAATAAACTCCCGCCGCGGAAGAAGAGGTTAGTAAACATTGCCAAGAAGTACGGCCTGAGGTTCGATACCCTGAACCCAGAGCAGGAAATCAGCAAACAGCTCCCGCTATGGAACCATTTCGGTGAAGACGGCAGTAAACGGAGAGTAAATAACACGGCACCCTGTATATGCCTGCGATCGAGACACCGTGCGCTCTACGCGGGCGACGCGATAACTATCGCGGGACGTCTTGATGACCCCGAACACGAGCCCAACAGAGCCTGTATGTGCCTGGCGTGCATGGAAGACAGAGTCTCGCTCGGGTGCGAGAACCCCCACCTGTGTGCAAAAATGGCCCGAATACGGCTCGAATCCATGCTTCCTAAGTGGGACCCGCTTAAAGCGAGTCCGAACGGGGCGCCACAAGAAACAGCGGACACGGAGGTGGAAATTACCTTCGTGGAGCCCGAAAGAATTAAAACCCTGACGGAAGGCTTTAGGATCTTCACGAAAGGGAAAGCCACCATAAACCTACCAGCAGGGGCAGGGCCAGAGCTCCTGGTGCCTGAAGGGGCTACAACCGCAGTCTTCGCAATCGCGGGAACGACTGATTCCGCCGGCACGGCGGACGCAAAAGCAGGGGCGGGAATAAGGCTCATGGGCACCCCCGCACAAGAACTCGGTATTCGTGTCCCAGAGTCTCTAGCCCAAAACACTCAAAGTGCAGAAATAATAGCGGCGCTCCTCAGCGTCAGAAGCACACCGCCAGATGTAGCCTTGCGTATCGAGAGCAAGAAAGATAGCCTGCTGCGGGCGCTCTCGACAAAACTCCCGGCCTGGGAAGATAGAGGATGGATTGAGACTCCGAATGCCGGAAGTCTCCAAGCACTGGTGGCGGCGCTCCGTACGAGGACTGCAGAGACAAGGATCGCGGTGGTTACAGCCTCGGTGGAAGTCGAAGAAGCGCACAGCATTGCTCGGACCGGGGCGGCGAAGCAAAACACCGATCACATCAACCTGCAGATCCCCGAACATCTCCAGCTTAGGGGCGCCAAACTCTCCACTCTTACTCAAGCTTTAGCATACCGCGGCATAGAGGCCCTAAAAGAGAAGGTAAATAGGAAAACAACGGACGAAAATGTCCTAAGTACGCAACAAGCGGTTAAAACTCTTTTCAAGAAGACGCCAACCGAGAAACTGATCTGGAAGTCAATCAGAAACAAGGATATCTCCCGACAGGTCCGCAACTTCATGTGGAAAACGCTACACGGTGCTCACCGTGTCGGGAAGTTCTGGACACACATCCCAGATATGGGTGATCGGGTAAACTGCCAACATTGCGGCGTAGTAGAGACCATGGAACACATTCTGATAGAGTGTAGCCGCCCTGGGCAAAAAGAAATATGGGCGCTCGCCGAATCACGTGGCGTAGGTCACACACAACATGGCCCACCGTACTCTTTGGAGGGATTATGGGGGCAGCGCTAGCGACTTTCTCCGGGGAGAATAATAAAGAATCTAAGGGCTCGGCCCGTTTATACCGAATTCTGATGACGGACTCAATGTACCTCATATGGAAGATTCGCTGTGAAGTAGTTATCAGGGATAACGGAGTGGCGAAGTCGGTTACTGAAATCCACAATAGGTGGGTTGCGCTTATGAACGAGCGCCTGGAGATTGACAGAAGTCTCACAAACCGGGTACGTTTCGGCAAGCAACACGCTATCCCAGCATCCGTGGTCTTTGATACATGGAAGGGATCATTACTCAACGAGAATGAATTGCCACCTCAGTGGCTACGAGAACCCGAGGTTTTAGTGGGTATCTTACCGATAAGGTCACGTAGATCTCCGTCTCCACCCGTAGGGCGACGAGGCAGAAATAGATAAACGGTAAGGAGCCCCACACTGTTGCTGACCGCTTCGTGCGTAACGCATTCCCTCGGGGGTGGTTTCTCATTTCCAAATTCTCCGGAGGGCTCCGGCCCTCTGCATTTGCGTCGCGGCTGCCGGAGGCTAATCTACATTAGTTGTCCGACGGTCCATGCGGTCTACGACCGCATACGTACCACCAAAAAAAAAAAAAAAAAAAAAAAAAAAAAAAAGAAAATCTGAGGGAATGTCAAACACAGATTTAACTGGATGGGCCATCAAACAGCAGAAGAAGAGATGAAGAGTATCCAATGAGAGAGAACGTTCTCAAGACCCTTCACATATAACCTGGGAAGGGTTCTGACGGAGATACTCCTTTCCCTGCATGCCTCGTCAACAAACTGTTGCTGAAGTCCGCTTGGACAATATCTTGAAATGTGTTACCATCACAGTCAACACACTTGATCTCCTAGTCGACACCCTGAAGATTCCTGGGCTGGAAGCCATGGTAAACACCACACAGTCGCTTTTGAAAATGGTTCAGGTATATTTTCAAAGAATAGAGTTGCCCTCATATGGTTCTGGAATAATGTTGTAGACAATCAAGCAAGACAAAAATGAGTGTGCTGAGCTGATGGAGCAGACTCAGGTCACACTCAGTGCAATTATTGGTGTCTACATCAAGTCAGACACTGGTATTAAACTACCACCCAGCACTTTGAATGAAATTGCACATTTCACTCAGTAACCCTCCACTTCCATATGTATGGACATGGCTCACACAACACATTTAGGACCCTCCACAAAATTCATACATTTGTTGAGGCACAGCAAAGTGGGAGCAAAGTCAAGAGGTTTTTCCCGCAAGGGGAATTGACTGGGCTGCTGAAGGATTGCAAGGCAGGATTGCAACAGGGAATCCAGTTCTTTCAGGTGAAGATCCTGCCATACAAGGAAATAAATTCACTCACTGAAGGTGGTTTACAGATGAAATATTTTGATATTGTGTCTACCACCAGAGAAATGGAAGAACAGGTCCAAATCAGACACCAGGAGGTGCTCGATGCAATTGAGTCCATATCCAGTTCAGACTCAGCATTATCTGTACGTGGGGACATTTGTCGGTATGAGCGATAATGACGGATGCACAGACGAGCAAGATGTACTCTAGTTCATATGCAAGGTGATCCCGGATAAGCCTAGTCCTTTGTGTGATTGCTCATGGTTATCATAGCTCCAACTCCATCTCAATGTTGCCAGCAGAGCCAAAGATATTTCATGGTCGTGAATCAGAGCTGGCTGATATCCTCAATCATTTCAAGGAAAGCACCCCAAGGATAGCTATTCTGGGTGCAGGGGGCATGGGAAAGACCAGCTTGGCACAAACTGTGCTACATCATGAAGCAATTGTCACCAAGTACCAAGGAAATCGGTTCTTTATTCCATGTGATACAGCAACAAGCAAGGTAGAACTTGCAGGGCTCATTGGGGCTCATCGCGGGATGAAACCTGGGAAGGACTTGACTCAGGCAGTTATTCACCACCTTTCCGAGGGTCCACCTACCTCGCTGATTCTTGACAACCTTGAGACTGCATGGGAGCCAGCAAAATCTCGCAAAGAGGTTGAAGAATTTCTCTCCCTGCTCACCAATATAGCTAGTCTAGCATTAATGGTGTGTACCCTCTTCTGTCTTTCTCCTATTTTATTCACTAGGCCAAAGATTACAATGCGAGGAGTGGAACGACCCTCGAAAGTGCAATGGACACGGCCTTTCCTGCCTTTTTTGGAGCCCTTGGCACGAGACGCTGCACGCAAGATGTTTATGGATATTGCAGAAGATAAGCACCCGATGGAGGAAGTGGACCAAGTCCTGGGCCTTGCAGACAATATGCCACTGTCGGTCAGCCTTCTTGCACATGCAGTGCATGTGGAGGGCACCACTGCAATTCTGTCGCGCTGGCAAAGGGAGCACACATCAGTCATCTCAGAGGGATATGATCAGAGATCCAATCTCGAGATATCCATCTCGCTTTCACTTGCAAGCCCTAGAATCACATCCACACCTCAATCTCAGGAACTGTTGAGTCTGCTATCCATCCTTCCAGATGGACTTTCAGATGCGGAACTGAAGCAAAGTCAACTTGCAATTTACGATATCCTCAATTGTAAAAGTGCCCTGCTTCGTACTGCTCTGGCCTACACCGACGACCACAAGCGGCTGAAAGCTCTGGTACCGATCCGCGAATATATGGCAAAATGTTTGCCACCAACAGATGAAATGATCAGACCATTGTTCAAACACTTCCAGGAGCTCCTGCAGGCATATAACAGTGCCGCTGGAAAACACTCATCAGCCCTCTATGTTGAACAACTAACTTCAAATTCCACCAATATTCTAAACATTCTCCACAACAGACTATATGTGGGGCATCCCGATCTACCAAATAGCATCTCCTGCACATCTGATTTGATCAAATTCAATGCAAGCATTGGAAACAGTACAATACCCCTGATGGACAAGGTACTCAGTCTCCTCCCATGCTCAGAGGATCACCGGGTAAAAGCATCTTTCACTGCTTGGTTAATTGGGTCACCCCATGCTCATTCAATCCCACATGCCGAAACATTAATCGCTCAGACTGTTGAGTGGTTCAAGACTGTTGATGATCCTGATTTAGAAGGTATGACTATGTTCTCTGTCAATGTGGTGGACTGACAAAAAAGATATTGTAGCCACCTTCTACAACAATTTAGGCCTATATTACTCAGACCTTGACATTCCTAGTGCTCTAAAATATTGTCAGATGGGCCTCTCATTGGCAAGGTCACATGGAAATATTAGAGGACAATCTGCAGCTCTAGTTCGCCTTTCATGGATCAAATTGTTGACCGGTGACTATATTACCAGCTGGACCAATGCACAGGAGGTTCAGAGACTGGCCAATATCTCTGCAAATTTGCAACAAGAGGCAGGAGGACTATACAATGAAGCCTTTGCTACAATGCATTGGGTAAATATCGGGAATGCACATTTCTAGTCACAAGGGCCCATGCCCTTTTAAAGCTTTGTGGTCTGTCACATGGGGACTTGAACCGTGCCCTGATCGGCTGCCAGGCAGAAGTTCATGCACTGAAATCAGAGTATACCCATGCTTGTAGGCTCCACAGGCAACTCCTCCAGACCTCTCAAGGTGGTAAGCCATATTCTGAAGCTCTTGCCCTGATAAGCATTGCTCGACTTGAGATTCTTATGGGAGTCTCATATAATCTGATTTACGGGAAAATATGTGCATCACAGGCCATTTTTACCAAATCTGGAGATAAGGCGATGATGACTCATTGTGATATAACCAAAGCTGCTCTGAATCTCAGAGAAGGAGATATGTCAACCTCCATATTTTGTAAATGCCTCAAATTTGGGTGGGGGCAGTACTCTGAGATAGCAAGCTACTGTTTGGAGAAACTGGCAGATATCACTTGGTGGGGCCCACAACATGATTCGTCGTGGAGTATAATCTTACTAGGACATTCACTCAAAGCCAAGGAGAAGCTTGGGATACACAAGGCCTTACAATTCATTGGGGATGTCTATCTCAGGGAGAATGATGAAGTCACTGCTATCAACTTGTTCAGCATTGCATTGGAGGGATTCACCAACATGGATGTTCATCAGAGCAGGGCAGAGTGCATGATCCGACTTGGGGACATAGCCAAGAAGAATGGGGATTTGTTCAAGGCACTGGATCTGTGGGAAACTGCAAGGCCACTCTTTGAGCGCTCATCACAATCCAAGAGAATTCAGGATATTAATGAGAGGGTTAGGGGTATCAGTGAGGAGACGAAAGAGCAGCACCGCAAGAACTTGGCTGAGCTCAATGTTCCTGCAGGAAGGGTGGAGGAAGTGGACAGTGATACTGAGGAGCTTGAGTGGGAGGAAGGAGAGATTGAGTTGATTGCAGTCTGAGCTTTGAACCATTATATGCAGTTCTAGCCTATGTATTTATGTACCTGCTGTGTTGTTTGAAATTTTATTTATTTAATGAAATGGTGAGTTGAGATCCGAAGAGTCCTGTCCACCCATGGTAGGCTTGTACATATTAAGTAAGGCGGGAAGAATTTCAGTCACGATATACCCAGAGGCAAATGTAGTAAAAATTTCAGAAGCCCAGCAAGCACTGCGTTCCAGGGCCTCCTAGACTCAGCCTGAGTTCAGGGGCCTACATGGACCTACACTGAGACCCACCTACGTACAATCTGTGTAGGTCAATGTAGGTCAATGTAGGTCAATGTAGGTCAGCCAAAGTCAGCTAAGGTGAATGTAGGTGAATGTAGGTCCATGTAGTGACCTATACTGAGACCAACATATCCAATTATCACTTCCAACAACAGTCCAGTACTAGTATTGACAACAAATGGTCCCAATTTTCTGAGGTGAATGGAGGTGGGCGTAGGTGATACAGATCGCCTACGCCGACCTAAATATACCCAGCTCAGGTGAGTTACGTACACCTACGCTGAGCTACATCCGCCTTTACTGATCACCGTCAAGGTGGACGTAGGTGACCTACACTGACCTATTGTAGCCCACTACGCTGACCTACGTACACCTACATTCACCTTTACTGACTCAGCCTAGGACCCCCCGGAACGCAGTGAAGCGCCGGCTATTCAATGCTGGTCCAGCGCTTGTTTTGACATGGAATGACACAGAGATGAACCTTTGCGCAGGTGCAGGGCCTCGGAGAATGTATGGAACACCAGCAGCGATACTATCGGAGCAAGATCAAATAGGCGGGACCCCACACGACAGAACAAGCGCGCAGGATGCGATTTGGTATCAGAATGCCAAAAGAGGTATCTTGATTGAATTCCTTCCCTTTTGCCTGGCTATCGAGAGAAAGGTGTGCTTAGCCCAAGGGAAAGCTAAAATTGTGACATGCGAGGTACGCAGGTAGGGAGGCCGGAAGCACGCGCCGCTCGAGCGTGCATAGGCTTCATCTATTTGCACAGTACGCATCATGACAGGAGTGGCTTGAATGAATCCATACAGCCGTCGTTTGAAGAACACGGAGAACCACCCAGTGCCCCAGTGGGCCTAGATGGCGGCGGAAGGAGTTTGCATTCCTGGCGCGGTTGAACAATTTCACCGTGAAAGGATACTTGGTTTGCAGAATTTGGTTCCTATCTGAGCGGTGAGAGGCGCTAACGGGAAAATTAGTCGCTCGGATGCTGAGCGAATGATATGTTATGAGCGGCACAGTTCAACCTCCGTGCGTTGAAAGTGTTTGTTGGGCACTTTCTCGGCCAAGTACCGTTCACTCAGTCAACAACAATATTGTCTACAAGCGCCAGTGTGCCAATTAGCCGCTTGAATACTGGATTTATCGTCGGTGTATTGAAAGTCCGGATAGTGCCTCTTTGGACAAGTACCATTCACACCGTCAGCGATATTAGGATGTTATCATATGACTACCGTCTTCCACTATAAGTTGCTTCTGCCAGCAGGAGAAAACCCAGTCACCTTGAGTCATTCAGCTCACCAAGACGTGATGACTCTCTCAATCTCCCTCTTCGTTCTTGTGTCTTTGGTGGTGCGTCGAAGTTGCTGTAACTCTGCAATAAGTACTGACCGAAGGTCAGCTTCGATCCGCCGCTACGTGTGGCAATGCGAGCGACGCCGTCCATTCTATGAGGCACATTTTGACCAGCCTTTCACCGACAACTTTTATTCCACCGACCCAGGTCAAATCACCGCCGTAGTCGGCTCCCAAGGAGCTGCATTTGTGGGGACCGCGGCTCGGGTGTTTACAAGCCAAGAGCTCTCAACAGTACCCTTCTTCCACCTTTTTGATGGTACAATCAACGACAGCTTTTACACAACATCCACCTTCGAGCGCGACCTTGCTCTAGCGAACGGTTATGTTGTCGGGGGTCCAGATACATTCATATACCCGACACAAATCTGTGGAAGCATTCCGTTCTTCCGGTTGTACGATAGTGCCTTGACGGAGCATTTTTACACCACAAATGCAGCGGTACAGGCAAGCATGTTAGCCAGTGGAGGCTGGGCGGACGAAGGAGTTGCAGGATATGTCTTGGATGCCAATGTTTGTGCTTAAGGGCCAACTGGTTGTGGATTATGATCATTTGTAGCGTAGTGATACGAGGACAGAGCTGACTTGCTTAATGGTCTAAATATCACTTTGTTGCGATCGAGTTCACCCACCACAGCCTGGGGGTCTTTTATAAAAACACCTGTCATTAGAGTCAACGTTTTTTAATAAATCCCGGTAGTTTAGAGACCACTTTTCTATAAAACACCAGAGACTTTGCAGGCTAAGTATATTAACACATCGAGCAGCGATCAAAGCACCGTCGTGGACGTCGACGTCGATCAAAGGTACTCGGTAGGGCCTCGGGGCAGGAAGAAGTTGCAGAGGAGCAGTAGTCCACCAGAGGCACGCATTCGAACGATGTATCACCCGATTCAATACCAGAGTTACTAGTACGCCCAAGTTACGCCAAAGAGGTTTTTTTTTGGCCTTGATGCACAACTTGAGTTTTTGAGGCCAAGCGACTTTACATCGTTCAAATATTGCCCAAAGCGTCCGCGGTGCGGCAAATGGCCCTAGTTTTTTGAGCTCTTGAGGTGATACCGTATCATACGAGTATTTGCTGCTCTTGATGATGACGGTCCGCTCCAAGCCGCAATGATGTGTGGCTGTGCCTACACAGCCACGCACTGCTGGGAATATGGTGTTTGGTTCAAATTCCCAGTCAAAACTTGCAGTCAATGTTCTGTGAAAGAGCCTGCATACAAGAACTGGTTAATGCTTCTCAGACAGTTAAAGAATATTTATATGCCTAATACTTGGCCCTTTCTTGGGCCCGGACACAGGTCGGCATGTGCCAGTCACTTTCCCACGGCCCTTCAAACCTATACGCTGTGAAAACCCGTACTTTTGGGTGTCCACCGAGGGGTATGGGTTAAGACAGCTTCGACTGCAGTTATATTTTCCTCCCTTTTGATTCCCCTTTGAAGAGTTCGAGTTGGAATTTTGCACGTAATTACCAAGTAATTACCGTGGACAGAATTGAAGAAATGGAAAAAAAAAACTATTATGAGCCCAGGTGCCGAGGAAAAGACATCCAAAGCTTAGTCATTGTAGAGATCCCTTACCTTGGAGACATAAGTCCATTCAAGCTCACTGATTCACATATTCTGAAGCCGTCGTTCACGGGTTCGCATTCCATCCAGTCATTGAGGACGACCCGCGCAGGACTATGCATAGAGGACAAAGCGATGTTCCGGCGCAAGTGCGGGCACAAATTTACAGTGCCTGTAGGGTTGAGACAGAGTTCACACCTAGGTTGAGGTTGCTGGGATCCAGCCAGAGAGGTGAGATATGTAGAGAGTAGTTGGGCACAGTGCCGGGTTCATGATTCATGAGTTTTGGTGCGTGCTGAATGCCACAGGAACACCAGCTGATTATTCTTTGCTATTCTTTACCCATCGACAATGTCCGCTTCGAAGCCTCCGTGGATATTTTGGTGGAGGTCATCGTCGGGGTTTAGACATGAGCGGTAGGCCTTCGGCGCAGCCAGACATTTGATATAAGCAGTAGTCCACCAGAGGCACACATTCTTGCCCGATTCACCACCAGAGTTGCGCCAGAGAGGATTTTTTTTGGCCTTGAATCTGGGTTTGATCTTGATGCACAACCCGAGTTTGCTGATCAAATTATCGAGGCCAAATATCTCTACACCGTTCACAGAGCACCCAGGATGTCCAGTGCCGAGAATAACCAGAGTTTCCCCAGCTCTTGAGGCGAACCGAATATTCTCTGTCGAGTTGATGTAGTAGACTCACTTCCCGGTGCACTCTGAGCAGAAAAGCTGAACAGTTGGTCTCAGCGTCAGCCCATCATAGCGCAAGGGTATGGCTAATGCGCTGGCTAGGACCCAGACTGTCATGACAGGGCTCCCAGATTGGGATGACATGATGGCCTGGCGCTGAGACTATACAGCGTGGTACAGTATCCAAAGCTCGATTAGGCGGTGAAATTATTCCAAGACAATCTACTATGAAGATATCAAGGTAAGGTACTCTTTGTGGTCCGCCCGCCACCGTCTCCAGCACTTTTCAGAATGATTAAAAATTGCTTGAAAAATTGAGGCCGGATCATCCAAAGTCTCCAACGTCTCCGGCTCTTGTAGCATCACGTACAATAACCTCAATTGAGCTTCGAAACGAGTGATCAGCTCAATGGGAGGATCAAGGAATTTCTGAATCCATGAAGCATAAATAACTTTCAATATCCCGATAACCCAACAAATTAAGACGGACCTTCAACCATTGCACGATATTGTGGAAATCCTGCACATGTGAGGCAGCAAGAGAACCACCGTGCCAATTATCCGCGAGTTCATCCAGGGCGGGTAAAAAGTCTGAACACGGGGAACAAGCTCTTAGAAAGAAAGTCCATCCATAAATTGAAGAACTGAAATCCCAGGATCAGGCCAGCTGTAAATAGGCGAGGAAGATGACCACCTACCCATGATTTCTCTCTATTTCCCCGTTTATCACCTTTTTCATTGCACGCAGCCCACACCATGCAAGATCCCACATCATGGATTTAAATTCCCATCCTCCAAAGACCATCGTTTCCTCGGCGGAAACGAACAATTCTTGCAAGTGGAGCTTCCGTCTTCCCTCGCCAACAATTGCACGCAGAGGACAAATTGCTGCCCTCAGCTCGGCAAGCGAGAAATCTGACATGAGCCAAAGCCTGTGCAAAGCTTTGCCCGGGGAGCCATATGAAGGAAGTAGCTTGTATGCACGAAGAATTCGGATCAGTTGCGGGGAGGCCAACAAATCTACATGCGCATAGTTTGATCTCTGTGGCATCGCAAAGTGGGGTTCGTTGCACATTGCCCAAACATTATCGCACACAAGCATGAAATGGTAGTCCTCCCAGAGTTGCATCACACCTAAAGGTAGTGGGCGGAATTTCTAAAACAAAAAAAGGTCAAAATTACGATGAAGGAGGGAGGGGAACACACTTTCAACCAAGTCAAGAACGTCGAGTATGACTCTAAACCACCGCCGACCTGAATGAAGAACAAGCAATCCGGGTTCAGAAATTGGAGGAGAGGAACAAGTTCTGGAGAAGGCTCGACAGATGTTAGATAGCGCTGCCTGGCAAGGTATAATCCCCTGTTAACTAGTCAAATTTTGACATTCTGGGGTTAGAATGATTTTACCAGGCAACATGCCGACCGGCGTACTGCGGCGGTAGGGGATAATCACTATTCTTGTATGACAATGCATTAAGGATGTGACCGGCTAAATCCATGCGCTGTTGGGTACCCCCAACGAAGAATGCACCCGATCGGGTTGGGTTGTTGAGAAAGTCCGAAAATGAAGCATGATACTCGGCGCAAACGAAATCGACATCTGCTCCTTCCTCGGGCACGCTGATAATGGAATGCAGGCCACGTAAAATCAGGTGACAATCACCCATCCTGAGTTTGAGAAGTTGCTCAATGTGGAACGGATGGAGCAACAATCTGGCAGCAATGATGGTCAGAATCCGCAGAAGCTGAGACCGGGAGTCCAGAGGAACAAGAGAAAGGATTTGAAGATAAAGCTGGTCCAATGGATCAAATGGTGATTCAGAACCGCACTCTTTGATCCCCAGAACAATCTCGAGACGGTCTGTGGGACGGAAGTTTTTGTCATCAATGAATCGGATGACTGTAGCCGCGTAGATGAAATATCCAGATGATTTCTCAACAAGGCCTTCAATAATTTCAGGCGACGGCCAAGATGTAGTGATAGTGGCCATGGTGAAGCGATGCTCTTGGCAAATCCTGTTGAATTCATCCTCCAGATATTTCCGAACATCCTTGAAGGACTGGTTGACAAACAAAGAATGGTGGAATTTCTTCAAGGCCGCCTCCTGGAAGACCTCGGTTATGTGAGGTTCGGGTCTGCTTGTAACAAAGAAGCGGAGGGAAATGTGTTCTTCGTGCATCACATGGGTGATTGACTGCAGTATCGCCTGCTGAATATTGTGGCCTTCACACTCATCCAACCCGTCAATAACAATGATCACGGGCTGAGGAGGAGTACTGTTTTGGCATGGTTCGATAATTAATGACCGAAGCTGGGTGACAAGAGCTCGGTCCACGATGGCTGGGTCAGACTCCATCCTCTGTGAGATGAAGCGATTGAGTGAAGGGAAGAGGGTTGCGAGCTGATATGCGATGGTGGGGAAAAGTTTGTTCCCATTTCCGCGGGATGGATTGCCGCGTTTGAAGAAGAAGCTCCCTCCGAGAAGACCCTCTGCTCGCAACTTCTGGCAGAAGGACTGTGCAATAGCTGATTTACCCGAGCCGGCGGGACCATGGAGCCACAGGAATCTGCTGCCTTGATCCTCGCAGAATTCCGGATCCTCAGTGATCCAATTCTTTGGCAGTCCATTTCCGTGGGCCCAGTTCCCTAACATGTCAAGCATTCTCAACCGCGTGTCGGGGTGACATCGCGGCTGCGGGTAACGCTCCGCGGAGTCGTGAAAGGCATCAGCCGCTATGGCACGATGAAGTATGTGCAGGCCTATACAATTGTTAGCTTGCGGCCCGGAGGCCTCGTTAAATTTGCTCACCTGTCTCGCTGGGACGTTGAATATGGTTCAGGTCTCCGCCAATAAATGTCCCGCCATTTATACTTGTGACCGGTGCTTCCAAAGGAGGATCCCAAGGAAATGGGAGATTGGTTGCGTCCGGAAGCGGATGCGAAGCAAAGTGGGTCAAAATGCTCCTGTTTGTGACATGGATGCTCTGATCGCTTTCAGAATATACAACTGGTGGATCGGCTTCTCGCAGAGGTTGGGACGCATATGGCGTGGGACCGCGTGACTCGAGAGACAATTCGGATGAAGGCGGCAGAGGCCATTGTGAAGGTTTGGCAAGAAAGTTCGGGCCTCTACGTGCGCCATTATTGAACGTGTGTTCGAAATCGGCCCGATCGTCGAGAGCCCTGTTGCTTGTGGAACCGATATACGGACCGAATGTATGCTCGTCCATGGTGCTACGGTCGAATGTGTGCTCGAATTCGGGCTGCCGTACAAAGTCAGGATGGGCCATGGACCCCAGCTGCTCATCTTGAAACCAATCACTAGCGGACGGAGACGAATTCTGCCGTATGCGAGAAATGTCTCCGGTCGACAGTCAGAACCCTATATCACTTGGATGAATTGCACGTACTGTAAGGCATTGTTCGATATCCACGTCGGTCACTCCTCTCCACCCCTACCAGCCCATGACTGGGCCTGTCCGTCAAACCCAGATGATGGGCCTTCAGCGCCTCGTCATCAACCCAGAGTGGCTGGGTGCCTTCTACATTCACGTCTCCCGCAACATTGTAGAAGATTCCGCCGTTAATCTGTAACGCAGAGCTCGAGGAGAACATGGGGAGATGAAAGGGCGGGGGGGGGCAGGAAGTCGGGAAGGATAGACCGTGAGGCTGTGGGCAGAAAGCTGTACATGCTGTGCAGTGCAGTGCGGGGATCAACCGGTGTTTGCTTGCTTCGAACTGCGGAGGTACACTGGCAAGCGCAGTGCCAGGGTGCGGTGGACGGATTATTCTAATGGGCAACCCGGTTTCTTGGGAAACCCCAGTCCATCAGAGAAATCTCTGATTTTTCTAATGAGGAACCCCCTTGATCTTCACCATTGTCCGCAGGATTAAACTGCAAAGATTGCCTTGTGTATTTCTCGACTTGAACTACCCCAAACTAAGAGGGTTCGTCATTCTTGTACCCTTCCGCAGTGCCGGTCAGGTGCCGGGCGGTCGGCATCTCCGCATTTCCTGCAGACGTCTCGGCAGACGTCAATAAGCCCCACAGTTGAACATTCCGTACAGCATTGAATTGTTCGGTGGTAGTAGTGATGTTCGGGTCGGGTCGGGCCTGAAAGCCCGGGCTTGGGTCGGGTCAGGGAGGGCTCGGGCTCACGAAATACCTTGAGCCCGACCCTACCTCAGGGTCGGGCCCGGGTCGGGTCGGGCTTGGGCTCAAGCCTGGGCCCATCACTATATTTTTCCAACCATGGTCATAGGGTTCAACTTTGGGTTTTGAGCATATATTACTGGTTAGTTACCTTGGTAGTCTATAGTGCTGTTGGCAGATTGCTGCCAATCTGCCCGGCAGAATGGCAGAATGGCAGGCAGAATGGCAAAATCTGAGGGTACCCGGCAGAATTCGGCAGAAATTAAATTAAATTAATGTTATTTTGCCCCGATGACGAGGAAAACCTTGTTGAAAAAGCTTCCCAAAAGTTCAACAAAACCATTGAGAACAGATCTCCCGTTGCGCCGACCCCCAGGATCAACATTGGTGGCAAACTTAATGACTTTGCGGAATTGGATTGCGTCGACTGCGGGAAAGCTGTCCCAACAGATGAAAAAATATGGATTTTACTGTGGATGCAGGGTAAAGGAGCTCATGGGGGTTGAAAACAACATATTTCTTGTATTCCTTGCCTATTTTGAGCAAAATGTGTGGAAATGATCTGCCAATTCTGCCGAATTCTGCCGAATTCTGCCGAATTCTGCCGAATTCTGCCCTGCCATTTTGCCGTTCTGCCCGGCAGATTGAGCTCGAAATAATTCTGCCCACAGCACTATTGGTAGAGCAGTCAAGTATTCTTCGGCAGCCAGAAACCACCCACTGACTTTGTCTTAAGCAGGAAAACATCTGGGGAACATCGGTCACCTGATTCGCCGACCCGTTTTCGAGCAAGCACCAAAGTTATGAAGGAAGGGATACTACTCACCTGATATGCAGGTGAGAACCTTTGGTTTTTGACCCAACACAGTCAGAATCTGACTTGAACAGTGGCGTGGTTGAGCCCGGGCCCAAGCCCAGGGTCGGGGGCTCTGAAAAATTCTGAGCCTGACCTTGAGCCCTAGTTGGGCCCTGATTCGGGTCGGGTCGGGTCGGGCTTGGGCTCGGGCTCGGGCTCAAGCCCTGACCCGGAACATCACTAGGTGGTAGGTGGGCAGTGTTGATCAATTCCTCATCCATTAACTTCTCTTTTGGCTAACTTTCCGGCTGGAGAGCACCTTGGTGTCTCTGGGCCGGAGATGAGCCAACGGGGCTCGCAGCGGGATGGGAGTAGAAGCAGCAAACCCGATGTGATTGCCGAGAATACAGATCTGAACCTAACAACTACAAACTAGCGGCAAGCCGCCAGGCGCGCCACACTGCTCAGAATTTTGTCCGGCGCGGGCCATCAAGAACGAGAGTACAAAATCTTTGATGAGAGGCACTGAGAAGTAAAAGGCCATAGTTGAATGCCGAGGCATTTCTATGGTCTCGAAAGGTAGATTCCTCACATTTTGGTTTTCCGTGTTGAGTAACATCAGAATATAGCGAGCTCGGCAAGAAGCCGACCAGACGGAGCGAGCAGGGCCTTCTCTTCTCAGGAAACCGGGCTTCCGATTAACACCGAATATTTTGACAAGGGCTTCTCATTAGAATTATCCAGACTACCTTACTGTGACATCGAGATCCCACGATGAGACCAAGTTACCCGGGAGCGCAAATCTGAGGCAGGAAAGCAAGAACATCAGGAAAAACCAAAACTGCCCTATAGACCCACATAGACCCACATAGACGCCATAGACGTCATAGACAATGGGTGTCTATGATAGCAAGGTGGGAGGAGGGGGGTTCAACTCCATAGACACCCATAGACACCCATAAACCCCTGTTTTCTATGAAACTGGCCTGCTTTCTATGAGATTTTGCCAACTTTTTTTGGTTCACAGTGGCTTAAAACACACACAAAAATGACAGTAAAAACACATATCATATTGCATGTAATGCAGAGATACAAGTTTTCTGTCACCACCGCTCAGCCTTTGCTTACTGTGCTTACTTACTTACTGTTCAAGGTGTTTTCCATGTGAATGTGAAGTGAACTTAGTGACTTTCGCTGAGGGACATTATATCACGACGTAGTCAAGGTATCTAATGTAATTAAAGTTCTAATTAAAGCAAAGTGCTTTTCAACGGGATCGAACTCGCGACCTGGCGGGTTCGGACAAAATACGGAATGAGGTGCACTACCGACTGAGCTAAAGGACCATATAGATGGGTGGACACTATTCTGATAGGTGTGAAGTTCTTATTCTCCAGGTCAGTTTACTTCTCAAGTTCTTGCCTGTCCCATCCACATCTCCTCTGCTGAAAGCATCTGGGCATGAATACTTCTCTAGCAAGAAACTCAGCAAATTTCTCACAAAGGCATATATTTGCAGATGTGAAAATAGACCCCAAACCAAAAGCTCAAAAAGAGCTATAAGAGTTGTTTAGCACAAGTTTTCCTTCAACAGCCTAAGTGAAGCACAAAATGTGGAATCATTTCCTGGATGTGACAGTTTTGAAGACCAGAACAATTCAGAACAAGGACTTTCCAAAAAAGGTGGTTGACACATAGACATTCATAGACCATCAGAGACCTTCATCAAAGGCTGTGTTTTATCATAGCATTTTAGTTTTCCTGATGCAAGAGCGTGGTTCAATGCAACTCACCGGCTAGCATAGTTTCACCCTCATTAGACTATGTATTCACAATCATGTTGCATCAATCAACAGCCAAAGAAAGCCATAAACAGTGCAGGTACATTGAAAGACATCCATAGCTCCCCATAGACACTCATAGAGCCAGGGGTTGCCTCATAGACACTCATAGACCATCAAAGACCCCCATAAAAGGCCATGTTCTATCATAGAATTTTGGTTTTTCCTGATGAAGCAAGAGAAATATTGAGAGGTGAAAGAAGGGATCCACACCAGCGCCGAGCAAGTTGATCAATATTAGTATTGCGGTATTCAGGCGGGTGGTTTGAGTTTTGTACGTCCTGTGGAGTGGATCCACACCCCAGAACACGAGTCAAGACTGAGCGACGAGAGCCCAGGTCATTTTCGAGCAAGGAAATTCAACTTTTGATGCTGCAGACCAGGAATAACCGTTGGCCTTTGGTCGCGAAGTCGCGGGAAGAAAAGTAATTGCACCCACCTCTGTATTCTTTTCTTCCCGGCCCAACGATTTCCACGGCTAGTTGAATTTTCTATGCGTTGTTTCGTTTGATACTGAGGTTCGACGGAGGTTCAAGAATGTTGCGCGCGATCATACATCGAGTAACAGATCCGAGAGATTCAAGTATTAATATTCTTTATGGAAACCCAAGGAGGAGAGATAAGATCCTATGCCACCAGAGGTAGCGCCACAGGTGAATATTCCATTAGGGTGTTTCATAATAAAAAATCCGACCCCAACTTGTGCCGCAACTTGTGCCTCAACTTGCCAGAAGTTGAGGCAGAAGTTGGGGCATGAAATCGGAGTTGGGACTGAAATCGTGCATTGCAGCACGACTTGACGTCCAACTTCTGCCCCAACTTCTGCCCCAACTTCTGCCCCAACTCCGTGCCCCAACTCCGTGCCCCAACTTCGGCTAATCTGTCATTTGGGCCTCGATCACGCCGCTCCGGATACACATCTCTGCCTCAACTCCGGAGTTGAGGCAGAGTTGCTGGCTCGGGTGTTTCACAAACAGACCTCCAACTTGCGCCTCAACTTGGGGCAAGTTGAGGCAGAGTTGAGGTAGAAATCGGGGCACAAATTGGGGTCAGATTTCTAATTATGAAACACCCTATTGATATTTCTTGGGGATTTTCGTTGATTGGATTTGTGGTGATAGCAGCATTCAGAGCAGTAAGACATGCGCGAGACCCGAACTAATCGCTCGGAGACACGAATTCCTTTGCCCCAACGCCGACAGGCTGAATTGATTTTTTCTCGTTTTCCCGATCGGCGCTGGCGGGTGGTGACTTTCTTCCTAGCCGTGAAAGAAACACAGGGGATGAATTTCGAAAGACTTACCGCAGTTTCTTCACGCGTTGACCCCCGCTGGATGCTGCATCATCTGGGTAGAGGCAGTCTCGATGATGTTACGATTTGAGCGTTCAGAACTTCGATTTCCGGGCGATTATAGGATTCAATACCCAGTTTAACACCAGACAGCGAGTCGAGTACCTTTTTGGGGACACAAGGAGCATTTGAAGATTAGAGCAGGGAAGAGAAAGTGCATGCAGCCAGAAGTGGTGAGTGCAGCTCAGGCGAATATTCGTTACCTCGACGGTAGTCCTCGTCGATCTTTATAAAGCCATTCAAAGCAGTGAGAGATTCGTGAGACCAGCAGTATTAGTCCACTGTTGGAGCGATTCTGCGAGTCGGCGACTTATGCCAAATATTTTCGTGCCTTGATCATGGATGATGGGGGTTCCGAACAGCCAACGTTCCATCGAGGAGAAAGGACTCGTCAAGGCGCACCTAGGAGATCCACTGTCGAAAGAAGACGCTGTTGAGATGTGAAACTTGCGTGAAACGACTATTTCTTGACCTAGAGCCAAGCGCGATGGGAGGGGAGGAGATTTGACAAAGCACACCAAGGGGAGGAGATTCCCGGACGAGCATATCGCCGGTTGCTTAAATGGTACCAGAAGCAGCAAGTGTAGCGCGGGAATGATTTTATTGTGGATCGTGTCTTGGTCGTCGTTTGGTCTGGAGGAAATCATTACATTCAAAGGAGGCGAGACGAGGACGGGTCCGCCAGTGGTGCGCAGTGCCAAGAATATTCGTTCCCATTTCAACGGGACAACGTTCGTGAGCTGAATATTGTCCTACGTCTTCCGATGAGGGTAGTTCCCGCCCACCCGAGTTTCCTAGCCATCAAGGCCGAAGGACTAAGAGCACAGAGAATGCAGAGATTCTGACCTCGGATGCTGCCCCGCCCAGTCCCTGGAGCTCGTGATGAGAAGAAATTTACCGCCGTTTGGAGCGATCGAGCAAGTTCGAGTTGATGCCATGACAGTGAAGATCCATATCGACACGGATAACCATTGGCCGTTGGTAGTTAGTGCAGAAACGAGTAACACGTGGAACCCATTGAAGGAGAACTCGAGAGTCCGAACCCAGGCTATGCGAATTTTTGTCCCACGATCCTAGACGTCGTCTTCGTCATTCGAACTTGAGATTTTGAGAAGGCCATTCAAAGCAGCACAATACCGGCGAGACTACTTGCAGTATTCATGATTGAATGATAATTCCACCAGAGGCACGCATGATTGTCCGCGATCCATGCTGAATATTTGCCTTCGTCTTGACTCTTGACCGCGGCCGAACAAGCCAATTTTCTTGAGCTAGGGGGGCAATCAATTTCGTGTGGTACAAGGGTAAGCCAGACGAGAGCGTGGCGCCAGTGTCCCAGCTCTTGAGGCGATACAAACATTCCTCTCGCGCAAGACGATGACGGTCCGCTGCAAGCCGCATTGATGTGTGGCTGTCCTCACACAGCCACGCACTGCGCATCTCGTCCTCTCCTTGAATGTCGTCCGCCGGGCTCTCCCGCCGCCGCGCGCCCGCCTCATCCCAATCAACCCAACCAAACGACGACGACGGCCCCAACCGCTCCTCCCCGCCCTCCCCTTCCCTCGCCCCCCGAATTGGCACTGCCGAGTCGCATCCCGCATCCTTCTCGCGTCCCTCAGCCAGCGGCACTCCCTAGACTCTGACACCCGGCATTCATCCTCCACCGGGACTCTGGAGTCGGAATATGCGCGCACCGATTCTTTTCATTTTGTTTCTTTCGTCGCACGTTTCTGGGGGCGCGAGCGGCGCGGCCTTTTTGGACTCGGACTACGGACGTCGAGCTCTTCATACTGCTGCTGGCTGGAGCGTCGCCAGCACTTTGGTCCCCGAATTGGCGCCGCTCAGCACTCCCGTTCCGGGCCCACGTACGTTCCCGCACGCGGCGTCCATTCTCCTTTCCGATACGGCGTCCACTCCCCTCATTTTGCGCTGCGGAAATGGGGCGGAACGGCGGCGCGCTTGTGCTCCTGCCCTGGTGTTGTGCTTGCAGCGCCACCGTGAGCTTCGACTCACTCTGCGCTGGTACCACGCCGTCCCACATGGCGGACATGACCGTTTACGCGCGAGATCACGAACCATGCATGTTTCCGCATCCGCCAGTTTCGTCCCCGTGTCCACTGGGGGCTTTCTTCCGTGCCGCGCACGCGTCGCGGACACGCGTCCTCTTCTTCACTTCTTTCTCTTTTTTTCCCTCGGCGGTGGCTCCGCGCTTAACTCTCCTCTCCTTCATTTTTTTATCCTGCATGTGATTTGGTCCAGGCGCGGTCGCGTACTTTCGACTCACCCCTACTCGACCCCGTCCGAGATTGGCGTTGATACTCGGGGAGGCGGCATGAACTGCACAACGTACGAGGTCGGGTGTACGTGCGCCCATCGTGCGCTCGCGTTCCCTCCTCCTTCGCCCTTCGTGCGCTGGGCGGTAAGTGCAAGTGGCGCTGTACATCCAGCTAGCTGGCATCGGGTGCGGCGCGGCGTTCTTGCGTCGACCCGCTCTCCGCGCCGCGCAACAGCCTCTTCGTACCTGTTCTCCGGTGCCTCGTCTCCCTTTTCGCTCTTTTTATCTTCCACTTTCCTAATCGGGACAAATTGACTGACTTCCAGTTTTTTCCTCAGGTGAAACGTGGGACATCCTCAAAATTGGGTTCCAGTTGAAGCAGGTTCGTCCTGCCGTCTCGTCCCTCCACTTTCATTGTGCTTCTCTACTCGTACTCGTACAATTCGTTATATTCATGCTCCTCCGCACCGCCTTACTCTACGCATCAATATTCCCCACTCTACCCTCGTCCTCCCATACTACCTACACAACTCATCGCATACGCGTCCTGTACTCGTGCCGGATGCCCACCATCCTCTTCGATCCCACCATCTTCTATCTCGGCCAATACGTTCCCTTGCGGCGCCCTCCTCGCTTATTTATTTTATCATCATCTCCGACAACACACGCCTCACTTCTCTGCCTGTATCCCACTTTATTATCCTGCCCCTCCCACCATTTGTTTGTATTGTCCGCTCACCACTTTTTTACCCAGGTCCGCGAACACCTCCGGCGTCCTGCGCCCGAGAAGAGGAACTTTCTGTTGTTTGATATGGCGACGCATCCGGTGGTGCGTGCATCTTCCTTTAATTTATTCTAATCCTTTGCTTCGATGCCCTTACTTTACTTTGGCTGCGAAAAACTTGGTGGAGTTGACGAGTGTTCCAGCAACGGACGTTCTCGAATTGACGCGTATCCGCCTCTGCTTTCCACGCGCACACGATTCGTATTACGAGTGTTGGGGGTAGTGGATGCGAATCGCGATGCGCGGCGTTTTGACGCGCAAGATCGTTTTACCTGTATGGGCCATATACTGTAAAATAATTCATGTTGCAATAGGGGAGTTCACGGTAGGGCTCATTTTCCTGTTTGTGAATATATATATATTCAACTGATGGGACGAATAAAATCATTGTTTGTGGAATATATCCGTGATCACCCCGTTTGAACTTTCTGCATATATATAGAATATTTCTATTAATTCCATCTGCCAGGCATACACCCTTGCACAGATAGCACCTCATCTGAACCATCTTATTACTAGACAAAAACCTATATCAGCTACTGCAGTCAACATCTGAATTCTTCCCTCAACAACACTCCTGAAAAACCAGTTTTCAGGAGGAGGGAGTATGGTATTACTGCAGAAGACCCTCAATCCAGCAGTTGGGAACCTTCTCATGTGAGCTATAAGGCTCTTTGAGCTCAAGCTGCTTGATGAGCTCACCCTCAGGGGCCAGGGCGGGCCTCTCAGTCATGGCAGTGAGTGTTGGGAAGCTTACACAAGCAGGAATATATTCCACAAAAAATGTTTATTCCACCAACGAGATTAAATCTCGTTGGTGGAATATCTTTATTTTGGAGAAATAATCGACCCATCACTCGATTATATATATTCTCAAACGAGAAAATCTGTCCTACCGTATGGGCCATATACTGTCCAATAATTCATGTTTTTCAAAAACGGAACACAGGTTGAAAAATGAAAAAGTGCACACCTTCACAGCAGGTGTCAAAGAGCGCAGGTTGTTTTTTTTGGCAAAAGACATAACTTGGCTGTAACCACCTTCAAAACGACAACTTCTGTCTGGCCTCAGAAAAGGCGTAACTTGAACTTGGATGTCTCAGACGAGAAGATCAATCAGGAATCATCGGACTTGGAAATCCCTTTCAAATTTGTCAACCCTTGGAGTCTGGCAAATCGGGTCTGCCTCTCCCTTCCCTGCCCCACCATGAGTCCGTCGCCTCTGCGTCTGCTGGTGCAGGAACTGGTTCTCAATATCGACGACCTCGGCAAGTGCAACAGCCCCAACCGGACGAAGTTTTAATTCTGCTGAAAACCTTTTGTTCAAGCCTGTTGCAAAGGCCCTTTGAAACCTGACCTTTCATAATCCCTTTCACACAGAATCATTTCAAGACGAATCAATTCTGTTGAATTCGGCAATAAACTTGTCAAGGTTTGGGAGTTCTTTCTTCCATGTTTTATTCAAGCTGACTTCTCGTTGCAGAAAGCTGCAGTCAAATCCTCTTGCTTTAGGAAGTCTTTTTCACGTCCTTGATTCACATTATTTTGACTATGATGTATTTTCCTATCAATAGAAGTTACTTTCACTAGTGTTTTAATCAAGCCTAAAAGAATTCCATTCTGAGTGCGCCGTTCGAGAACGTGACTCAAGCATACAATACAAAACATCGGTAATTGTTCCCGTGATGGCAAAAGTTGAAACTCCGCTTGCCTGGTTGAATCACAGCCAGCCGCTTTGAATCGTGAACAGTTGAAAAGAACAGTCAGTTGAGTCGCATTTTTTCCTCCAACATTTTCCAAGCTCTTCCTTTTTTTCAACCACTCTCTTTTTGGGTTGCACATTATTTTTGGTTCAAAGCCTAGCCTGTTCCTTTTTTTCATGGCTACATTCTTGTGACCGCGATTTTCTGGGCTCCAAAATCCATGTTATCACTTATTTCGAAAAAACAGTCAAGTTGAGTCCCCGTGACTCTCAATCCCATGAATTTACTCGAAGTGGTCACCTTTTCACCGATTTCCATGGATGGTGCGTGTTTTTTTATTTATTGGACAGTATATGTGCCATACTACCGTGAACTCCCCTAATGGGAAAGAAAAACACACCTTGAACCAGGGTGTAAAAAATGGCACAGGGTGTTTGTGCTCGCCGAAATCGGTGGAATCTTATAAAAAGACACAGCATGCTCTTAATCGTGTTCAAAATTAGACCTGTTTGCCGCAGCAGCTCACAAGTACAGTCTGGACTTAAAAGAACGAGGCAAAGGTATCGAGCTGCTGATGGCAGCACATTTAGAACTCCGCTGATTCACTGAAATTGCAATCAAACAGCAATCCTCGTACTTGAGAGCACACACATCAACTCTCTCCTTGGCTATATACACTAACTGGAGAAAAGAAATGTCACATGCTTGTTTTATGTATATCTCAACAATGAGAGCACATTTTTGGGTCAATCTAAGTGTAGGACTGTGGAGGAGGTTCCTACGGACAATTTAACAATGGTGATTTGATCAAAATATATTGATTTGTCATCATTCGGGGGTAAATACTGAACAGACTGGAAATCCGAATTTTCAAATGCAGGCTAGGTGGAGCATCCATGTTGTAGCCCAGTATGTTCTCTACCATTCTGCAATTTGAAAAATATACAGGCAATAATGAGATATTTAGCCCGCAAAATGGCAACTTTTTGCCATTTTCAGCGTTTTTGAGCCAAAATGGGCCAAAATCGCAAAAAGTGGCCATTTTGCAGGCTGAATATCTCATTATTGCCTGTATATTTTTGCACAATTCAAAGTGCAGGATGGTAAAGAACATCCCGGACTACAATATGGGTGCGCCGAATTTCCCTGAAAGAAACCCTAGCTCACGTTTCAAAATTCGGATATGTGATCTGTTTGGTATTTACTCCTGAATGATGGTAAATCAATATATTTTGATCAAATCACTATTGCCAAAGTGTCCGTAAGAACCTCCTCCATAGTCCTACACTTGGATTGACCCAAAAATGTGCTCTCATTGTTGAGATATACATGAAACAAGCATGTGACATTTCTTTTGTCCAGTTAGTGTATGTTACCAATGAGGCTGGCTCATGCGCTCCTATTGACAACCTCAGAAAATGCAAACCAACCCTAGTGTTGCAACATTGAACGTTAAGCCGAGGTTTCGGCCAGTATCAGCTAGGGCTCCGACCCGGCCGTCGACGGGTTTGCACCCGTCACGCGACCCGTTTTTGCCCATATCCCGTGCAAAGATTCCCCGTTTGGCTTGATTCTAGGCCCAATCGACGCCGCAGGATCATATGTCTTCAATGGCACACAAAAATCGGACTAGTGTGACACAATGCGGCGGGAAATTTGACAAAAGTAGGTCAAATTTCCTTTTTTGATTACCCCGGCTCAAAAAACGGGTGAGATCACGACGGGTCGGATTGCGCATCCATTCCACATCCAGTCCAGGAATGCTTTGTAGGGCTGCTGCCCGCGACTGTGGACACGGCTCAACGGGCGCCGTGCCACGGGTGCCGTGCCTGTGCCGTCGAAGATTTTGGAAGCTTTTCCACGGCACGGCCACGGCACGGGTTCGACTGTTGAAACACGGCCGTGACGGCCGTGAGACGGGTCCTATCCAAATGCTTCTTTTCAGCCGGTATCGCTGCACTGATTCCACCGAATATAGGTTTACTACTGCTCTCGGTGTTCTCAACCTCACTATCCCCTCCCTGGCCTCAAAAGGTTGGTGGGCTCGAGCTCAAGTGGCAATTCCCGAACTGATGGTGGAGTTTTAATTTTGAACTTCAAATCCTTCGCCGACCTGAACTGATCAGAAATAATATAGAGAGTGTTTACAGAACTTGCACGCAGCCCTTTGGTGTGGCCCGAGTTGTACCAGTCTGCCTACAGCAAATAACCTCATCACTACTTTTGCCGTAGCGCAGACTGGTAACGAGTCTACATTTATCGCACATGAATTTCATCTGCGTGGGTCATTGCCCCAAGCTAGTGAAGATCTGGAATCTTACGCGTGAACTATGGCTTAAAAAATACAATGACTGGCCAAACCTGTCCTGGGGATTAATTCTCGGTTGCAACCTCGTAAGATTTAAATGTAACAACCACATTGTTCTCCATGAAAAAGGAAGATTGTTTGCCATACTCGTGTCACTCGCATGGCATTTGATATGGAATCTACGAGTTAACCGAGTCGTTACCAACCCAGAACAGACCTTAAATGAAGAAAATGTTCACAACCGATGGCTGAAATGGTGAGTGCTGCCCTGACCAGGGATCGGATACTAACCAACAAAACTCGATTTGGACCACTGTCGTTCAAAAAACAATTGGTTTTGAACACATGGAGTGGTCTTTTGATGGACGAAGATTCATTGCCGGATGACTGGATTCACGAAGAGGGGGTTTTAGTGGGTATACGACCCAAGAATAATACAACTGGAATAGGATAAACTACAAAGGTCGGAGCCCCACACTGGTCAATAACGTGCGTAATGGCATTTCCTCCTGGACACACCTCAAACAGCATGACTAGTGTCAAAACCAGAAACACAAGCGGATGACTTTGAATGCTTCTGCAGACGAAGATAAATCATTATTCCAAACGCTCCAAAAAAAAAACACAAAAAAAGCTAGTGAAGCTCGGAGCCTCGGCCACACAGCCACACGCGATCTTCTCTCCTTCGATTTGTCTTCGATGTTCGTTCTCCCGCCCCGCGCCCCTGCCGCCCCATCGTCCCAACCCTTCTACGACTTGCACACCTTCCGCGCCGTGACCCTACCCCGCTTTCCGTGGTTCTCCTGGCTTCATTGGTGCTGGATAACTTGAATGCAATTTAAATGCAACGACTCAACGAGCAACGGAGGATGCGAGATGAGGGAGGAAATGGGCGAGGGCATATGTCGATTTGTTAAGTTGTAAGTCAGTGTTCCCATTCTCGTTCCAAGTTTCTTTTACCGTGTTATGGGCGCTAGGACGCGTACGGGGTTGTTGTGCACTTAGCAACGAGGTATCCGATGATGCGCTCACGGCGCGTCTGAGAGTGTGAGCTGATACAACAAACATCAAACTTAACACTCCGACAGCCATGAAACGGGGGTGCGAGTGGGTCACTCCATGTTCAGTACTTGGCTGGTAAGCCGCGCAAGGGAACGGGATGGGAGCTGTGGTGGATACGGTGGCATGGACGTGGACAACGAAGGACAGAACGATGGTGACGAAGGACATGACGTAGGCGGTGGGCATCGATGGCGACGAGGGACCGAATGGCGAAGTGCAGAATACGAAAGGTGAGATGTATTGCTGGTGGGCAACAAACTGGAGAGTACAGGAAAGTAGGTGGAGTTTTATAGTAAATGAGTGAGGCAGTGCTACCGAGAAATGGGGATAAATCAAAAAGGCGCCAAGTAGAAAGGCGCCGCCGAAAGGATATAAATAGAACGCGCGCCGCGAAACGGAGGGCGCGAAACGGAGGATTGATCGGAGGACTGATGGCGGAGCGTTATGAAATTCAGCGAGTAGCGAAAGGGGTTATCGATACGGAGACAGAGACCATGCGGTTCTGCGGAATGGTGCACAGAAAAGGCGCTGTCGAGTTGCGGAGGCGCCCTCCGATTCGATGAACCGTGGGAAAGGCGCTCGGTAAAACGGCGCTATATGTGTATACGCGCCCAGCGCGAGCTGGTGCGCATTACCGAGTCGGCGCTCGCAGCCTGTCAGCACGTTCCGGGGCCTCTGACCCGTGGCCGGCGCTCACTGGCCTTCCTTTACTCGCGGGGCTGCTCTCTGGTCATGGAATTGTGCTTGCGACACGACAGTGGCCGTCCCCCTTGGGGTTGTTTCTTTTATTTCAACGGTTTGCGCCTACGCTGTTGGGTAAGGATTTATTTGTGCCGGTGTTTCCGCAATACATGGTGTTCCGCACGCGTCCATTCCCCGTCCATTCCCCATCTATTCGGTGTTGGGAATTGTGTCGGCACGGTGGGCGGGAGCTGTTTGCGCATTCTACTGCATTTTGGTCTTGTTATTGTGCTCCCAGTGCGCGCTTTGCGTGATTTGTGGCAGTGACCAAGAAGTGCGCGTTTGCAAGGACCGTATTGCGTCTGTGCCCTGGTATCCAGCCAGCCAGCGCGTTCCCGTCGGCGCGATACCGGACGCGCTCACACGCGCCTGCGGCCTCGATGAGCGGTCTAAATTGGCGTCATCGAATGGTGCCGACTCCCGAGGGCGCGTGGCAGGCAGTGTCTCGCTTTTTCCTCTGGATGTATGCCTATGCGCGGCGCACTTGTGCCGCTCTCTGCTTCCTCTTTCTATTTCATTTTCACATTTTATTTCACGTCGGTGCCTCAGGTACGAGCCCGCAGCGCGAACGGGCAACGTACACACGCGCTTCGAATATCTGGCACACGGATTCGCCGCGCGCAGGTAGAAATTGTACCTGTACACGTTTGCCTGCACGCTTGGACCCTTCCGTCTCTTTGTGTGCCCACGGCGGGAGGTGGTTAAATCGGAGTTAACACTTCTGGCTCGACGTTTAGGGCGACCGCGAGGGCTGCGTCGCGCCGCACTAGCATTTTTCCTCGGGGACGGCTTGGATTACGCGACGCGATGACGTCGACTCGATGCTCGGTGGCTGGGGTTGACGCACGCAGGCGAAGGCGGGCTTCTCTAACATAAATACATCTACTTCCACCGTGCTCGCATACTGCCTCGCCTTCCTCTTCCATTCTCTTTCTCTTCCTTCATTGTTGGAAAAATCGGAAAAGGCTTATTAGGCCTAACAACCTTACAAGGCCCTGTAAGGTTTGGCGGTAAGACTGACAAGGCCTTTTCAGGTACTTGTAACACCCAATAGCCCTCCTCCTCGCCAACTACTCAGAATCAAGTTCACTAGATGAAATTTCATATGTACTGACTCTGGAATATTCTGGCGGCCTCGTATATTGAATTGAGTGTTGCGCAGGATGAGTCCCGGATTCGTTCAAAGTTGCGGAATGATTCCTAGTGTCGTGGTTGCAGCCAAGTCCTGTAAGGTCTTGTCAGTGCTGTGATATATATTGAACAAGTCTACACTACTTTCAACGGTCGCTTTAGTCTAGCGGTTAATGCTCCACACTCGCGTGAGGTCAAGTCCTGTAGCAGGCTTTCATATAATAGAACCCTTTGTACAAACTTGAAGACTGTAAATTTAAAGCACTGAATTAACTGAGTTCGCAATGTAAGATTGCGAACAAGGCATTTTTCAAAAATGCGATGGGAGAACCTTATAGCTCGTTATAACCCCCATTAAGCCTTATAAGGCTCATAATTCGTTGGAAGGCCTTGTTGGTCCGTATCGTACACTATTGAAACTCATTAGGCTATTTTTTCCCAACGGCCTTATTAGGTCTTACAAGTGCTGAGATGGTCCAACAAGCCTTTCTCGATTTTTCCGACAATCCTCTCCTTGCACTCTCTCTTTTTCCTTCCTTTCTCTTCCTCGTTGTCGCTCCTTCCTAATTTTACTAGCAGTGCTCCGTGTTCAACGAGGAGATGCGCGGAAACCGCGTTAAACTTATGAGGCCGCAGTAGCGGACGTATTTCCGGGTGCGTACCTGTGGCGCTCAAAGCACCCGTTGATTGACTGCCGCCCCTTCTTTATACATCTGTTGCCCCGGGCCAAATTCCTCCATGCTGGGGGACCCAAGACTTTTCATCACATGCGAAGCGGCAACCTATCTTCTTTCCATGTTTGTTTCTCAATTTCCACCACACCTCCCATCTGCTTCTATGTGGTTTCCAGGCGGTATTTGGCTTTGTTTCACCTTAACTTGTCACTCGACTACTAGCCTCTAGATAGTGTAAGAAATGCCATTTCTGTCACAATTTTCATCCTTAAAAAGTTTGAATTTTCCACCTGCTTTTTCGGTGAAAAATGTCTGAAAAACAAACAATGTTTTTTACCATAACCTGTGCTGAAAAACTTGAATCCCTCAGTCAGTGCTGTGATATGTGACATCTGAATTGAATGAAATAGTGCAGTACCTGGAAACGGCTGACTACGGCATGAGATTCAGAATAACCAAGAGGGGAAAAAAATCATAGCCATGCCTATAAATATTTTGGATAACGGTCCCACACCTGGTGGAGCATCAAACGCGGATGTATAAACATCACACTTACCCGCCGAAGAAGAGATAACAGTATCTAATGACAACGGAAGTTGCCAAGACCCTGGATGTATAAAGTCTGCAAGGGTTTCAACTGACACGACTCTTTCCAAACATGCCTTCTCAACAAACTGTAACCAGAGTCCGCTTGGCCAATATCTCAACATGTGTAACCATCACAGTCAACACACTTAATATCCTGGTCAACACGCTGAAGGTACATGGGCTGGAAGCCATGGTTAATACCACACAGTCGCTTTTAAAAGTGGTTCAGGTATATTTTGAAATAAAGTGGCCCCAGCATGACTCTGAGATGATGGGCTAGACTATTAAACAAGCCAAAAATGAGTGTGCTGAGCTGATGGAGCAGACTCATGTCATACTCGGTGCAATTATCGGTGTTTACACCCAGTCGGACACCGGTTTCGAACTACCACCCAGCACATTGAAGGAAATTGCTAATTTCACTCAGTAACCCTCCACTCCCATGTACATGCACACAGCTCATCCAACGGATCTAGGACCCTCCACAAGATTCATATATTTATTGAGGCACAGCAAAGTGGCAGTAAAGTCAAGAGGTTCTTCCGACCAGGAGAATTGAATGGGCTGCTGAAGGATTGCAAGACGGGTTTACAAGAGGGGATCAAGTTCTTTCAGGTTAAGACTTCACACATTGAAGCAGATAGACTCACCCACTGAAGGCAGTTTGCAGATCAGATCCTCAGATATTATGTCCACTGCTAGGAAAATTGAGGAGCAGGCCCAAATCAGACACCAAGAGGTGCTCAATATAATTGAGACCCTATCCAGCTCAGACTCAGCATCAACTGTATGTGAGGACATTTGTCTGTATAAGCCATAATAACGGATGCACAGATTAGCAAGATGTATTCTAGTTCATACGCAAGGTGATCCCGGATAAACCTGGTCCTTTTGTGACTGCTCACCGTTATCATAGCTCCAACTCTATCTCTATGTTGCCAGTGGAGCCCAAAATATTTCATGGACGTGAATCAGAGCTTGCTGATATCCTTGAACATTTCAGGCAAGGCACTGCTAGGATAGCCATTCTGGGTGCTGGTGGGATGGGAAAGACCAGTTTGGCGCAAACCGTCTTACATTATCATGAAATTATTATTAAGTACCGAGAAAACCGATTGTTTGTTGCGTGTGACACCGCATCAAACAAGGTGGAACTTGCAGGTCTTGTCGGGGCTCATCTTGGAATGAAGCCTGGGAAGGACTTGACTCAAGCAGTCATCCACTGCCTTTCAGATGGTCCGCCTACCTTGCTGATTCTTGATAACCTCGAGACTGCCTGGGAGCCGGCAGAATCCCGCAAAGAGGTTGAGGAATTCCTCTCCCTGCTCACAGATATAGCCAGTCTTGCATTGATGGTGTGTATCCTTATTTCTTCTTGTGTCTTTATTCGGCTCATAAAGTCAAGATTACAATGCGAGGAGCAGAAAGACCCTCCAAAGTGCAATGGACACGGCCATTCCTGCCCCCTCTGGAGCGCTTGGCACAAGAGGCTGCACGCAAGATGTTTATTGATATTGCAGAAGACAGACACTCAATGGAGGAGATGGACCAGGTCCTTCACCTTGCAGACAATATGCCACTTTCAATTAACCTTCTTGCTCATGCCGTGGATGTGGAAGGCTGCACTGTAATCTTGTTGCGCTGGCAGAGGGAGCATACCTCAGTTATTTCAGAGGGATATGACCGAAAATCCAATCTCGAATTATCCATTTCGCTTTCCCTTGCAAGTCCCAGAATTACATCCACACCTCACTCGCAGGAACTGTTGAGCTTGCTGTCAATTCTCCCAGATGGGCTTTCAGATGCAGAACTGAAGCAAAGCGAATTTTTGATCCAGGATATCCTAGATTGTAAAAGGGCCTTGGTCCGCACCGCTCTGGCCTACACTGATGGCCATAAACGGCTGAAAGCTCTCGTACCAATTAGGGAATACATGGCAAAACTTCTCCCACCAACAGATAAATTTATCAGGCCACTTTTCAAACACTTCCAGGAGCTCCTAGAACTGTATATAGCCGAGGGGGGAAAACAATCATCCGCCCTCTATGTTCAGCGGCTAACCTCAAATTATGCCAACATTCCAAACATTATCCAGAACGGACTATACCCAGGGCATCCTGATCTAGCAGATAGCATCTCCTGCACATCAGATTTTATCGGGTTCAGTGGAAATATGGGCAAAGAGTCAACACTTCTGATCGACAAGGTACTCACCCTCCTCCCACATATAGAGGATCATCGGGCAAAATCATCTTTCAGTATTAGGCTATTTGCTGCTCACAGATCCCCTTCAATCCCTAACGTCGAAACACTGATTGCTCAGACTTTTGAGTGGTTGAAAACTTTTGATAATCCTGATTTGGAAGGTATGTGCACTTTCTCTGTCAACGCAGTGGAGTGAGAAAATATATTACAGCTACCTTTTACATTCATTTAGGCCACTATTACTCAGGAGTTGATGTTTCCATAGCTCTTAAATATAGTCAAATGGCCCTCTCTTTGTCAAAGTCACATGGAAATATCAGAAGACAATCTGCGGCCTTGTTTTACCTGGCGTGGATCACATGGTCTACTGGGGACTATATGACTGCCAAAGCTTATGCAGAGAAGTCACAGAGACTTGCGAAGCTCTGTAGGAATTTGCAAGCTGAGGCAGCAGGACTATACATGGAGGCTGTGTGCTGCCAAAGTTTGCATCATTCTCGTCAATGCATATTTCTAGTCAGAAGGGCCAGGGCTCTCCTGGAGCGGTGTGGTCTATCCCATGGGGACTTGGACCATGCCCTGATAACCTGTCAGGCAGAAGTTCATGCACTCAAATCAGAGTATGCCAATGCTTGTACCCTCCACAGGCAACTCCTGCAGACCTCTCAGGGGGGACAGTCGTATTATGAAGCTCTTTCCCTGATCAGTATTGCTCAAGTTGAGATCCCTATGGGAGTTTCATATAACACCATCCAAGGGAAAATATATGCATCACAGGACATCCTTCAAAAGCTTGCAAATAAACGGCTATTGACTACTTGTGACATGGTCCAAGCTGATCTCAATCTCAGAGAAGGAGATATGTCATGCTTCCTGTTCTGCAAATGCCTCAAATTTGGGTGGGGGAAGTTTAATGAGGTAGTGAGCTACTGCCTGAAGAGACTGGCAGATGTCACTTGCTGGGGTGCACACCATGATCCCTCATGGAGTACAATCTTCCTTGCATACTCTCTCAAAGCAAAACAGAAACTGGGAATCCACAAGGCTCTGCAATTCATTGGAGATGTCCACCTTATGAAAAACGACGAAGTAACTGCTGTCAGCCTGTTCACTGTTGCCTTGGGGGGATTCACCAACATGGATGTACACCGTAGCAGAGCAGAGTGTATGATCCGACTTGGTGACATAGCCAAGAAGAATGGGGATTTGCTCAAGGCACTGGAATTGTGGGAAACTGCAAGGCCACTCTTTGAGTGCTCGTCACAAGCCAAGACAGTTCAGGACATTGATGAGAGGGTCGGTGGCATCAGTGAGGAGGTAAAGGAGCAGCACCAAAAGAACTTAGCTCGGTTGGCAGAACTCAATGTTCCTACTGAGAGGCTGGAGGATGTAGATAGTGATGCTGAAGAGCCTGAGTTGGAGGAAGAACAGTTGGAATTGAGTGCAGCCTGAGTTTTGAATCATCATACACAGTCCTAGCTCATTTGTATTTATGTACCTGCTCTGTGTGTTGTTTGTTTGAAATTTTATTTATTTACAAGAGCGTGGCGGAGTGCTGCGCGCCCCACCACTTCGGTTCAAGATCAAAAGAAGGCTAAGAGCTGTGAAGGCTGTTAAGTTCCGAAAATAAAGCCGTTGAGTCGTGCCGAGGCAGGATTTCCACGGCTACCTTCGGCACGGTCAAGCCGGACTTATCCGCGTGTGTGATCAGAGATGCCGCGGGTGAAATGGCGGTACCATCGGCAGATTTTAAAAGGCTTCAGACAGACAGGTGTAATCTTATAAAGAAAGTGAATGGAACCGTGGGTTGAGATCTGCAGAGTCCACCCCCAGTAAGCTTATACATATTGATTTGACATCATGTACTCTGTAGATCAAGTTAAATATCAAACTGAAGACCCAACCCCACCAGAGGTACTTGACCAGTGCAGCCTTGGCAAGTATTTCTTTGGCAAGCCAACCCACAACAGTTTTGGTATTTACGGAGCTCCTCTATGTTAGGCGAGATGGTCGTGCTTCGATTTCGGTTTCCGATATCCAAATCTTCGGTTGCGGTTCCCAATTTGGATAAGTTACCTCAAACTGTAAGAGCACGGGCTCCCACATCTAGTGATGTTCTGGCTTGCCAGTGGCTTGGCTTTGAAACCTCTACTTCCTCAAGCCAAAGCCAAAGCCACAAGAGTTGGCCTGGCTTTGGCTTGAGCCCTGGCTTTTGGCTAGAGAGTTTCTCACGGTTCAAAATATTCCAAGCAGTCGAAGAAGTCCTGATCTTAACTGTTTTTGACGCAATGATTCATGTATGCATACTTAGACAAAGGTTCAAGACAGTGATGTTTACCTGTTAACTAGAATGCTGATTGTGTTTTTATGTTTTTTTTTGAAAAGTGTTTTACCAGTTTTATTTATTTATTGTTCTTTTCGGGCTGAAAACAGGGTAGTTTCATAGAAAACAGGGATTTATGGGTGTCTATGGGTGTCTATGGAGTTGACCCCCCCCCCCCCCCTCCCACCTTGCTATGGGGGTCTCTCATAGAAGGCCATTGTCTATGGTGTCTATGACGTCTATGTGGGTCTCTGTGGGTCTCTGGGGCAAGTTTGGTTTTTCCTGATGGGGAGATACAGGGGCGGACAAAGAATAACGCAAATTCGTCCGGTTCAGTTGTTATGATCCCACTGTACTCAGGTTCGTTTGTGGGAAGGAACGAGTCGCATGCACCCTGAACTTGCGCAGCCTCCCTGTCGACACCCATGGTGACGAGGTTACCGCCACGGCTGAAGCGCTTGAAGCGAAGATTTTTGCCGGTAAGTCGAGATATAACCTTTTGCAGCTCGTCGAAAAGACACTTGTAATGGGGGTGGTCGGCGCCGTCAGTGTAGATTCGACCAAGGGTAAGAACTACAACAAGACAGGAGAGTGAGTAACTAAATTTTGCGCATGAAAACCGTGAGACTTACCACGCTCAACACTTCCGTATCAAATAACAAACTCCCACTCATTCAAATCACCAACCGTTCGTCCAAAAGTGGTATCAACCTGCACGGTACGTGCCACATGTACGAGGTTTGCGAGGTAGGGGACCATGGTAATGATGAGGACTCGGCCATCTGGTGTAGTAATAACACTCTGAATATAGCGCTCCTCAGGCGGCAGCTTCAAATCCCGCACATGCCTGGCATATATGGCTAGAGCGAATGTCAGATTAACTCGTGCTCGCAAAGTCGAAGCTTACCAGCAACGCCAAGGCCCTCTGGCGAGATTTTGAGCTTCTCGTCTCGAATAAGACCTTGCTTCAGACGTTTCCGATGAAGCGACGGGTGGTACATGGCTGGCGACTGCCCATTCAACAGAAGTAGGGTGGTCGGGGCTGTGGAGATCAGCAGCTGGTGGTACACGGAGGAAGTAGTACTTACCATCATCCACCCGTTGAACAGTAGTACCCAGGACGCCTGCGGCCCGCACACATTTACGGTATGCCTCCTTCACATCGAGCGTGATTTTAATCATCGGGCCCATCGGATGAGTGTGGGGTTTTGCAGGATTGAATGTAACACAGGCATGCGCAGGGAAGAATCCAGGGGAACATATATTGTCATGTAGGTTTTGCAAGGGTGATGGAGCATTTGACCGCGGACGGACTTGCCATCTTTCAAGTGAATGTGCGCTAAAACTAAAATATGTATGATATCCGAAGTGAAGCTCGCATGCCCACGTACCACAAAAAGGCTGACGTTCCCCAACGCGTGAAGACCCAATACGGCTGCATTCCGCGGTGGTGGAACCGGATGCAAAGGCACCTTGCGGCGACATGAGTTCGCCAAGAAGTGTCTCGTCTATGTTATCCGGAATCGAATCTGCGGGGTGGCCGCGCCAAGTCCGTGACCACGAGCTACAGCCAATGAAGTGGGCCTTGCGCAAACTCCCCTGGAAATGGGTATTAGCAGGGGTTCACTGAAAGAAGCGGTAAATACTATACATTAATGCGACGAATCATTTTGGGATGGCCATCGCACGGCGCACCGATGTGGTCTCTAGCTTTGCACTTGCGGCTCATTACAACGCGATGAAACCTGAAAATATTGTCAAAGAAGGGCGACAAAAAAATAAAATCGGACACACGCTGCGACTAGTTTCTCCGGAGTATCACCCTCTGCGAGGCGAGTCACAACTTCGGCCGAAATAACCTTGGCACGGGTGGACGTGTCGATTTCGAACCGTGTGACATTCACGAGGGACGGGTCGAGCTCGCTGCACCGATAATACCCGTTGCAGGTATGGCGCGCGCGTCTGCATTTGACTTTGGTGCCGTTAAATAGAAGGAAAGTGGGATGATGGTCGCCTCCACCGCTCGAGGTTGACCAGGATTCTTGATTCTAATTTGAGGAGATAAGTTCAACCGGAGAAAACAGACGAAGCGACGATACCTGGTCTAAAATGAGGGTATCGGGCTCTAAAGCACCCCATCAGTGTCGTAGAAGTTGAATTTCTCGTGGCGCATATCGATCACGATGGCGGTAGGTTCACGAAAGACCGGAAAATATGATGGGATTTCGGTCAAGTATTCGACGCGCCTAACCTTGTTCTGTCGATTAATTTCCGCGGGGCCGATAATCACGCGCGAAATGATATCCGGATTATACCACTCGGTTTCCGACAACGCCATGGGGGCCGATCCTTCTGGCTCGTCGTCCGACAGTTCCAAGTGTTGAGGGGGATCAGAGGAGTCGAAAGCCGCAGGAGAGGAGGATGCGGGTGCGGATGGTCCAGAAAAGGGTTCAGGTGGATCCGACGAGGCAAGAGTCGCTCGTGGGGAGGTTTCAACCTCCATTTCATCGTCGGAGGAAAGAATCTCGATGATGTCGGTACCGCCTTCCACTAAATTGCGCGTTCGAAACGGCACTGCGGGCTGTCGGAGGCGAGGAGGCAGAAGAATGATGGAGCGCTCAGGTTTGACGCAAGAAGCGTCGGGAACCTCCGTCTTGACACTAACTGCCAATAGGGTGTTTCAGAATTAAAATTCATGCCCGATTTCTGCCTCAACTTGTGCCGCAACTTGCCAGAAGTTGAGGCACAAGTTGAGGCAGAGTCGAGGTAAATTGGATGTCAAATGGTGGGGTAGGGCACCATCTGACATCCAATTTGCCTCAACTTGTGCCTCAACTTGCCTCAATTTGATGCCCCAACTTTCGGCTAGCTGCCTTCTCGGTCTTGATTGATATGTGATGCCTCAACTTGGCGTAATCTACCACTGAGGGCGTTCACAATTGATGCCCCAATTTGTGCCTCAACTTGTGCCCCAACTTGACAAATTGGGGTCAAGTTGAGGCACAAGTTGAGGCAGAAATTGGGCGCGAATCTTGGCGCGAATTCTAATTCTGAAACACCCTAATGATTTCGATGCCAAGAACGATCGAAGCTGGCCGGGATGGACCCAGCCTGTATTGGCGAAAATTACCGGGTTGGCGTCGATAAAGGCAGCCATAAATTGCTGCCACGAGATGTGGTAAGTGAAGGCCAGCATAGACTCGGAGCGACCGAGGGAGGGACACACCAATGACCGGAACTCAAGCAACTGGCCCATCGTGACAAAGTTGGCGAGCAGTTCGGCGTCGTCCATGGCGATCGGTGTGGGGGGGAAGAGCAAGAATGAAAAAAATTGATTCACCCCTGTGCCCGCCGCAAACGGCAAATTTGATGGCATCACGGCTGTGTTGACAGTGTCGTGCCTTGCCTGTTGCCGACAATGTCGTGCCTTGTCACTTCAGACTGGAGTGATCCACACCCGAGAGTGTCGCAACTGACCCAAACCACCGCGAGCCTGAGTTCGACAGTGTCTCTGTTGACACATCCCCAAATAAAACATACCGCTCCCCAAGTGTGCATATTCTAAGTAATGGGACTAATAAGTGTAACATGAGTTGCAAGTAATAGTTAGATGTTATATCTAATAAACAACCATCCTATGTCTCCTCTTCCTCTCTATCGGGTGTTCTATGACATCCCTCCAAACCAGGTCTGTCAGTACCAAATCTCGAGATGAGTTCGACAATCGGTTCCCGGGAAAGAAGGGAAAGCAGGTTACTTGTGTGCCCCTTTATGCCTTTGGTCCATACCATGAAGTGAGCAGTGATGGCCACGAGAACATAGTGCCACCTGCACTGCATATGGGTGTGGGATTCTTGATATACGGCTTCAAGGACAAGTTTGCAGACTCTCAAAATTTAGCCAGATGTTCATTCCCGAAACGCTGGTGGACATATACTGAACTTTTACTTACAACATCCTCATAAGATACAGTTTCACCTGATATATTGGCCACTTACTCCATCTATTGACTCGTGCTGACTCGCGGACCTTTACCCACACTCTCCGTATTTACTCCGATTTTCCCCTGAATTTAAGACCTCTAGATTGACTCTGAACATCGAGATCAATCCCTGTTTATCATTGCTTGACAAATAGCCCTTATTCGGAAATGTGCAGTAAATGACTCGTCCAATGTATTCTACATGGTCTGGAAAGAGGTACCAGGGATGCCCCGAGGGCTTTAATATACAAACATGTAAGTTGGATGGCTCTATGCATTCATGTCCACGCTGCGGTATGTTTTTGTACATGTTCCAATACCCTCAGAAAAAGAATGCTGTTTGTACCCGCCACTTGCCGGCCACTTGCAATCATTTTAGCTTTCAAATCACACAGAAAGTTGCGAGAAGAGACCTGAAGAAATGTGCTCCTGTGATTGTGGTATGAGGTAACTAATTCAAATCGGGAACCGCGACCAAAGATTCGGATATCGGAAACCGAAATCGAAGCGCGACCCTCTCGCCTACCGTAGTCTCCTCGGTTTGAAGACGTATTGCCAGAGCATCAATCGTGGTCGGGCAAAAAGATATATTACGGGTTTACCGGCCGGTGGGGATGATAGTAAGGAGCGGAGTGAACCGAGTGCTATGGAAAGCCGGAGCACCACACTTTGAAACAAGTGATTGCATCTATTTTGATGTGATGGCCGTGTGTTCGCTGGTGCGCTATTGAGGTTGTAAAACTGCCCTCCTGTGAGTACAAGGCCCTTGGACGCACTAGACAAGTGTCTGGTCTCTAGTGGGGACGTAGAATATGACCAGGAAGGGTTGAAAATTGTCAAGGCCTCCCGTGGTTGGGATTTCGGTCATGAACACTCGGCGGCATCCTTCAGCTGAGTCCCAGGGAGGTCTGGGGAGGCAGAAAGACTGCCCACGAGCCTCAGAAGAGCGATCTAGTTAGGGTCGGAGTCTATTTGAGTAAGCATGGAGGAGCCCAAATCGGAGTCAGAGCCGCTGTTTGTGTTTCCATGGACTTTTGCTGACAGGGTCCATTTGTTTTTTATTACTGTTTGAGTGCAGGAGGAGTCTAGAACAGCCTGCCTGGGAGCCACCGCTCTCCTGAGAAGGTATATTCCCTAGGCGAACCTTAATTGATGCATAGGCTACAACACTGCCCTGATGCCTGCTTATGCGGGAAACGGCCCAATGCTGGTATTGTGTGACTGGAGTAGGGAGATGGCTATAGAGGAGCTCAGTGTGCACTTCATAAACACGAAAAACAAAATTTCACCAATTGTCTCTTGAGCCTGGAGCTGAAAATCTACAGGGATGTTGAGCTTGACTAAAGATTGCCGTGAGTAACCCACAGTGTCAGATTTACCAGTCTACCCTAGCATTTAGTATTCGCCGTCGATATGGATTAGTATCAATGTTTTGTGGACGTTTCTTCGGAAATATGACAGAAATTCAACACGGGGCAGGTGGAACAAATAAAGACAAAATGGGCACCAGTTTGGCTTCTAAACATAAGAATCCGGCTCAGAAACATTATTTTTGCTCTTCTGTGCACGATAACGAACAAACCATGAGTCTTGAACCTCGTCCATTTGACGGCCATCACACGGCAGCAGCCGACATCACTCGTTTCAAAGTGTGGTGCTCCGGGTTTCCATAGTCTGTAGTTGATCGTGCCCCGGTTGAAGAGTAGGTTGCTTATTACCAATCTTTTGGCAGATGATTACAAATCATTTTCCCCCTCCCTTCACACTGCTCCATAGAACCTCCAGCAGTGAAAGATCAAATAAATTGGTATACTTCATGACCCTATGAAGGTATCTGGCTCCTCAGAATATATTTTTCCTCCACCTTTGAGCGTGAACCAGGATCTCGGCTTTGGCGCTTGCCGTCGGCATGCTGCGCATCAAATCTCGGCATCTTTGTTCTTGAGCCTCCCAACTAAATTTTGCTGGAGAGAACACTTGTGTCTATGTCCTAAATGTCGGGGAGGCCGTAAACTGACAAGAAACGCGTCAAAGGGCTCACCTCAGCATCCGAGAAAATTCATGATTTATAATAAGCAGATTAGCGATCAATTGATCACCCTAGTGAACAGACTACAACACGCGAGGTACGAGCAAAAATTGTTGTAGCGTCTGTCTACGAAAGACTAGGGTTTCCATACTGTGCAGCACAGGTAAATATTTTTGAACCAGTCTTAGTACATGATGGCGGTCCGGGACAATCCCAACTTGTTGAGCTATCGAGCCTAAAGGACAGCAAACCGCCCCAGTGTAATGCAGGAAGTCGAACTTCGACACTTCCTCCGATTTCTTTGAGCTACTGAGGCCTACGAGGCTGACTCGCACAGATTCCAGCAATTCCTCGACCTGTTCAACGCTAGCTGAATTATTGATATTTTTTTACCTGGCCCATCGTGGGTTGCAAACTCCGACAAAGGCGCTAGCGAGCACAAACCAGTCCAAATCGTTCAAAGCTAGTCCACGAGCAGAGAATAGCGATGGTTCCTTCACGCGGGGAGTGCCACGGGAGTGCAGATGGATATCTCGTCGTTATGCAAGAGAGCGGGGCAGCGCTCAATTGCGGTACCGCGGCGACGCTGCATCCACGTCTGTCGAGGCAGATGGATTATTTTATTCCCTTCGCGGATGGCGGCCAACGATTGCCGCGGGCGGTTGAATTTTCTTGGTGTTGATTCGTTTGATGCCGGTTCGACGGAGGTTCAAGGATGTTGCGCGCGATCATACATCGAGTAACAGACCCGAGAGATTCAAGTATTGATATTCTTTATGGAAACCCAAGGAGGAGAGATAAGATCCGATGCCCCCAGAGGTAGCGCCACAGGAGAATATTCCATTGATATTTCTTGGGTATTTTCATCGATTGGATTTGTGGGTAAGAAGGATTCAGAGGAGTAAGAGATGCGTGAGACAAGCACTAATCCACCGAAGACATGAATTCCTTGATCCTAACGCCGGAGGCTGAATTGATTTCTTATGATCATTCTTCCGATCGGCGCTTGGGGGTGGTGACTTCCTTCCTAATGCGAGAGAAACACACAAGGGGTTGGTTTTTAAAAGAGTTACCGCAGTCACGATATATTCAAGGTTTGACCAGAGCGAATCACTGCATTCCGGGCCTTCCTATGCTGACTCAGTTCAGCTGGATGTAGCTCAGTGTTGGTCAGTGTAGGGGGCTACAACAGGTCAGTTTAGGTACCTATGCACAGCTGGACAGAATTGAGTTGAGCCGGATGTAGCTCCGTATGGGTCTGCTCAGGTGGCCTAGCCTGGGTAATTGTAGGTCAGTTCAAATGCCTACACTCACTTTATGTCAGTCTAGTTTGTACCCGTTTTCAATTTTGGTTTTAAAACTGGTTCATTAACCAAGTTGGGTGCGGCTACACTGGCATCGATGTAGGCGCCTATAATGATCTGCACTGACCTGCACTTACCTTAGCTATTGCTATACCCAGTTATACAGATCTACACAGACCTAGGCAGGCCTAGACAGACCTACATTCATCTATGCAGGCTGTGTGTAGGTGGCACCAAGGGTAGCTCGGTGTAGGCCCCTACACTCAGGCTGAGTTTAGGAGGCCCCGGAATGCAGTGAATGCCAGAAGAATATTCCGTGCCTCGAAAGTAGTGGTTGGACTTTTGAGAGAACCCACGACAGCAAAGAGATCCGTGAGACGAACGCTGGTCCACTAGACCAGAGGCACACATTTGAGAGATTCCTTGACCTATTCGACGCCAGCTGGATATTCGCTGGCTCGATGAGGTGTTTTCCGGGTCCCGGTAACACGAATTCAAGTTGCTGGACCTATTGAGGATAGACGACTCCACGTCGTGTACGGAGGATACCACAGAAGTACATGGCGAGTGCAGCGCGGCGCGGACGAGTTTCCTCCGGGGTCGTCGCAGTTTGGGCTCGAGGGAAAAGCATTCAAAGGAGCCAGAGATCAAGGTGGGAGTAGATTTCCTGAGGCTTCGATGCGTACTGAATATCTCTTGAGTATCTTTTCCGTCTTTACATTAATAATTGACGGTCCGGTCCAAGTCGAAACGAAGATTAATATTAGTTAGTCGGAGGCCATCCAGAACGACAGAACGAGACCAGAGGCGTTTTGCTGGCATGGTAAAAACCAACTCCCGCTGTATTCGTGTGCGAAGAAGCTTAAGGCAAGGGAAAAAATCATCCGGAAGTGCAGAGCCAGTTAGTTTCTTCGGGGGTTCAAGCATAGCTGAGATTTCTCTTCCTTTTGATAAAGGTGTCTTGCGTTGAGTTACGGAGGATTAGACCATCTTTTCGCACTTTAAGGATGCAGTTACAGTAGAACACGAGAAGGAATCAGCAATCTACACCGGCGGCGGCGAGTAATTAAGCTGAGTACTGGCACCTGGCACCTGGGATCTTGGAGTTGACGGCTCGGGTTTTGTGCTTCGTGTGGAGTGGATGAGAATCCGGAGCATAGAGGTTGCGTCGAGACTCCAGAGCCAGTGCGAGCGAAGAAGTTGAGCTGATAGTGGAGCTGGTGAGGCGAAATAAATATGTCTTGCCAACCCAGAGAGAAGCAGAGGAGCAGAGATGAGACACGAAGCCCACGGAACTAAGTAATGAGTGCAGGCCAGCTGAATATTTTTGTTGTCGTGCACGTGGTCGTCAACGATTGGACGCGAGCTGGATCTTTACTGTCTTCGAGGAAGTCGCTCCGGGATAAACCAGTGCTTTCTTCTAGCCTAACCTTTGATGGTGGTTCTCCACAACGCGAATTTCTGGAGCTGGAAAGCTCGCGGCACAATTATAATTACGCAGGCAGATATCGAGGCACTCCGTGAGCACGGCTTGACTGCCAGCTGAATATCTCTTGTCGAGTCGATGTTGACGGTCCGCTGCAAGCCGCGATTCCAAGAGCAATGCGACAAGAAGATAACGCGAGCAACACTCCACCAGAGCGATGCATTCCAGCGATTTCTTGCCAGAGCTTCTAACGCCAGTGAGAACACATTTCTGCCGTCTTGATGGTGTTTTGATTGTGTTGGTCCGCGATAACAGTAATTTCTTGAGCTATTGAGGCCAAACGACCCCTACTGGTGAAAGAGCACCCAGCAGGTAAGATGTTGACTCCGATTGAGAGAATAGCGTCTTGACGTTGACGGCTGTTGACGGTCCGGTCAACCCGCATTGATGCGTGGCTGTCCTGCACGCAGCCACGCGCTGCGCACTTCGTCTCTCCGTGAATGTCGTCTGCCGGGCTCTCCCGCCGCCGTGCACCCGCCTCCTCCGCCTCAACCCAACCAAACGACGACGATGCACCCAACCCCTCTTCCGCCTCCCCGCCCTCGCCTTCCCCCGCCCCGACTTCCACTAATACCAACGATGGCCCCAGCCACGCAGGCTCGGCGTTCGAAGGCGGCGCGCGCATCGCCTACGACCCGCGCGACTTACTCCTCTCGTCCACCGAGTCCTCCGAGATCGGGGGCGCGGTGCCGCGGCTGACGCTCATGGAAGAGGTGTTGTTGCTGGGGATCAAGGACAAGCAGGGGTATCTCAGTTTTTGGAACGATAATATTAGCTTATTTTGATTGAGTTGGCGTTGAGGAGAAGGATTGGGGTTGTGAGGGATGCGGGGACATTTAAATTCTTGCTGCTTTACTTCGTTTCCTTTCACTCTACTTTTTTCTACAGCGTCCTGACGAGACATTGCACGCACGCAGAAACGGCTCCCACTCCCCGACCGCCCGATTACGGTACTCTCCACGCGCCAGACGGGCGAAACGCTGCTCGACGAGACGCTGCGGATGATGAAGCAAACAGAGGACGCGGCCGAGAAGATGGGCGTTGGCACTTGGGTCGATTTAGTGGTGCGCACACCTTTCGTTTGACCCCTGTTGGATATTTTACAGGACGTCCCACGCGCGACAGGAAGCCGTTCACGCAGGGAAGCCCTTGTCGTGTTCAGGACGCCACGCCGCGCCGTGCGCAATTTGGCGCTGTATCCGTCCCCCGCCCTGTTCGCACTGGACGGGCACTCGCAATTCTGCGCGTACTCGGATCTCATATTCATTTCTTTCTGTACCGCGTTTCTGCCCGGCGCTCGCAGCGCGCCCTTTTGTTCCCTTCACGAGCGCCGCCTGCACTTTGGCGCCTGATTTGGCGCCGCGTCGCACCACCATCGCACCGCCCATGCTTCTCCCGTTCCGCAGTCCACGGACTTTGCCGCGCGCGTTCCGTGGGCGTCCGCGGCCCCCGCACTCACCCTTCTTCTATTCCTGATCGAGGCTGGCCTGGGGATGGGTTGCGTTGCGATGCTCGGAGCGGAATTGGAGTCGGGATCGTGTGTGCCGCGGTCGAAGTGCGTGGGGGTACATGTGTTTAGCACTGTCGTCCATCCGATCTTCTTCCTTCGTTCCGCAGTCGTATGTCGGCACCTGAGCCTCTTGGAGACTGTGTGGTTGCGCATGGCCCATGCGCGGCGCCGCACGCAGATCGCTCGCCTTGGATTTACCGCAACGCGACGTCTGTACGCGGGGTAGGCTGGACAGCACGAGTCGGTGCAGTGGACGTCTGTCGTGGCGCGTTCGCGGTCCACGTGCGCGATGGCGGCGCCCGATTCCCATTCTCTCTCTGTCCCTCTTTCCCTCTCTTTCACTTGGTTTCCCTCTCTTTCACATCTTGTCTCGAATTTTTCCGCGCTTTCCTAATCGGGACGAATTGGTGCTGACTTCAGATTTTTTTACAGGCGAGACGTGGAACGTCCTGAAGATTGGATTTCAATTGAAGCAGGTGGGTCTTTGTCCCTATATTCTGTTCTTACTTCCACTGCTTTACTTTGTCCCTCCTCTTTTATATTCGCGCACGCCCTTCGCACTGCTCCCTTTCTTGTGTACCGCAGTCGCATCTCCACTACCCTTTCCCTACACTCCTTCCTCCATTTTTCTTTATCTTTCTCCCTCTTTCGCGGCGCCCTACTGCCACACATATTGATTCATTTGCCCTCTTTTCGTTTCTCCACGCACTCAAATACTACACCGTTCTACTACCTTTTTCCCTCCCCCTTCCCTCTTTCCCTTGCCTTCAAGCTCGCTCACTCCCCCCACAGGTCCGCGAGCGCCTCGCAAAGGGCCTCGTCGATAAGGGCGTCCTGCGCACCGAGAAGCGCAACTTCTTACTATTTAATATAACTACACATCCGGTGGTGCGTCTATCTACTCTCTGTTACTTTCCTCGAATTCTACTTGTTCTTTCAACTTTCGTCTTTACCGTACCGGCGATGTCATGCGCTTCACACAGCCGACGGCTTCGTTTTCGCGAAGCCCTCGCAATTCGTTTTCGTTTTTCGTTTCGGCGGTGAACGCGCTCCGCCCGCCGGACGGGTTTGTTTGGGGCCGAAGTGTACGCATGCCTCCTCGCTCGCGTTCGCGCGTGATATCGTGCGGTGTATGCGGAGGAGACGAGAGCGTGATTCGCGGTCGCGATGGAGCGTGGACGAGTCGCAAGGCGGGCGGGCAGACGCGGGGAGCTGCTGGCTCGCGTACTGCGCTCGGTATCGCACGGCGGCGGTAGTGTGTACGCGGCGCGTCGAGTACGAGGACGAGGACGGAGACGCGGAGGCGGAGGCGGCGGAAGAGGACGAGTGGGAGCGGGAGCGTGGGGGTGCGTCTGCACGGGACGAATTTGGGCGGAGACGCGGAGGCGTTGCGTGAAGGAGGGAGGCGGATGTCGATGTCGACGCGCCGCGCCGCGCCTTGACGGTGCCTGTGGTGTCTCAGTGCACGGTGGGCGGAATGTCGGGTGCGGTGCGCGGGGCAGCAGCCGATGGTCTTGGTCTTGAGCTTGGGTGGTCGCGCGGAGGAATAGCGGTGCCTGTGCATGTCTGGACGGTGGGCGGTGGGCGGTGACGTGACGAAGCTTCAAGTCCGCGTGCGAGGATAATCTCCGCGCCTTGCTCTGGCGGAGAAAGATGCCTGCGGCGGGGCAGCAGCGCGTCGGGGCGCAGCAGCCTTTGAGGCGGATGGTGGAGCGGTAGAGCCAGAGGTCGCAGCGAGGCCGTTTGCAGCACCAGCGGGGCAGACGACGACAAGTCTCCGCGTCTTCCTGGTAGCGGGCGCATCTACGCGGTTGGATGATGCCGATTTTCGTCTTAAGCTCGTTGTGGAGGACGAGCACGCAGAGAGCGCGCAAATGTCGAGGTGACGGGACGGGACGGCAGCTGGCGTGATTGGAGGTGCAGGGTGTGGCCTATCCGTTCGCAGTGCTTGTGCGGCCGTCACCATGTGTCGAGGTCACCGCCCTAGCGGCACCTGGTATCTTGATGCCTGCGCGCCGGACGCGGGCGCACAGTGCTTGCTGTATCTCGCAGTCGCAGTGCGTCGAGGTCGTCCCCGGGCCGCGGGCGTCGTTTGCACTGGTCTGGTTTAGATCGGAGTGGTGCGCGCAGCCGACGAGGGTGGAGGTGCAGGACTGCCGTCGCCGTTCTGTCGCCGGCGTCAGTGCTTAATCCGCACACTTGGAGATTCTTTCGTACCCTGCCTCCCCTTCCCCCATATCCCATTTACCCACGCTAACGCTTTCCCCCTTTCCCCAGGCCGACGCACACGTCAAAGCGGGCGTCGTGAACCGCGTGGTGGCGCTCCTCACGAGCGGGACGAGTGCGGCGCGTTTTTACTTCTTATTTTTTCTTTGCGTTCTTTTTCACGGGGTTTTCTTCGTTTTGTTCTTGACGCGGGGGAGGATGCGGAGGAACGAGAGGAGCGTGTCCTCCCGCAGAATCGGGAGGGCACCGTCATTGGGGACGGGGACGGGGACGGAGATGGAGATGGTGCGGTGGGACGTCGTTGGTGGCCGCGGGTCTTTGCCTCGTCTCGTTTGGTGTCCGGTGGAGAGAGCGCGGTCGGTCGTTGGCGAGGCACGAGCGGGCAAGGATGCTTGGGGAGGATGTGGACGCACTTGTAAATGCAGTCGGTCATGGTCGCGTGGGTGGGGCGGGGAGATGAAGGAAGGGCACGCCCTCGTAAAGGCAGTCGCCCTGTTCGGGCGCGCGGGGTCCGGCTCCGTGGCGGCAGAACGACAACTGCTTGGGCTTGTACGGCGGCAGAGTGCGGTCGTCGACTGCAGGGTCGTTGTGCGCAGACGTCGAGAGTCGTTCTGTGTGTTTGTACCTTCGTGGTGCGAGCTCAGTGCGTGTCGACCTGCGGGATGGGGTCCGGGGACTGGCGCCGCTCGTGCTTCCGGCTGCGGGGGCCGTAGAACGCGAGGCGCTTGGGCTCGTGCCGCCGGAGGATGGATGAGTAGCGTCCAGTCTCTCTTCGCGTCGACAGGGACGAGGTCCTCGTGCGCGTCGACAGCGGTGGGGAGGTATTTCTGGCTGCGGGGCCTAGACGCGAGGCACTCGGGCTCGTGAGGCACCGGCGGCGGCGGATGACGAGTGGTGTCGAGTCGCTCTTTGCGTCGACTGGGAAGAGGAGACGGAGGAAGGAGGACGAGGTCCTCGTGCGCGTCGACAGCGGGTGCTGCTTGTGCGGGGCAGATGTTCCCGGAGGCGGAGGTGTTGGGGTCGTAGCGTGAGGATCGCGGCCGTCTCTTTCGCTGCGCGCCGACTGTAGCGCCTTGTACGCTACCGTCGAGAGCCCGTGTGGGCGACCGCTGCTGCGTTTGGAGGAAGAGAGGCGCGGTGCCCGCCCGGGACGCTTGTACTCGTCGTCGCCGTGTGGGTGCGCCCCGTCGGCGGGCGGGAGCAGACCACTGTCGTCAGGTCGCGGCGTGGGTGACTGGAAAGTGGAGAAGGAGGAGGACGAGGTCCTCGTGCCTCGACGGCGGTTTGCTGCTTGTACGGGTGCAGCTACTCCCTCCTGCCTTCGGCGCGGCGCAGGTGAAGGTGTTGGCGTCGTAGGGCGAGAAGCGCCTCGGTGCTGGTGCGGCGGACCACAATCGCAGCCGCCTCTTTTGCTGCGCGCCCATACGCGTACGTCGAGGGCCCGTGTGGGCGACCGCCGCCGCAGCTGTGTTTGGAGGAAGAGAGGCGCGGTGCCCGCCAAGGACGCTTGTACTCATCGTCCCCGCGCGGGTGCGCACCGTCGGCGTGCGGGAGCAGACAACCGTCGTCAGATCGCCGTGTGGGCGACTGACCCCGCCGATGACCCTCGAGGACGTGGATAATCGATCGAGATCGCGAAGAAGCGTCAAGAAAGGTAGAGAAAGAGGATAGGGGAAGTATAATTTGAAGGCCTTGAATACAATACTCTCAGGTACTTCAATTTAGGGAGCTTGTCCGTTCTTTTCTATTTTTTGGCGAGTGAAACTACGCAGTTCTCCCGAACCATCTAATTGAGGTGCTAAAATGCTCCAGAAAATTTAAGGAGGCAGTTAGGTCTGATCCGTGATCGCGTTTGCGGGGCCGTCAAGTTCTCTCCTGACCACCACCATCGATTTTGGACCCCGTCGACACCTTCGACTTGGTGACCTCTGCGTTGACAGCCATATCTCAGAGCTCTTCAGTGGTGATCTGGACGCACCCCGGACTTTGGCAACACAAACTAGGTCATCTTTCAAGTTGTTGTCATCGAGCCCCTATAACTGGATTCAATCCCGAGTCGAATGGCGCCATCCACGAATACTGTAACCGCGGGATTCAAGATCAATGCTAAAGAGCTGTCCGCGGACCACAAATTCCATGTCGCGCGACACCGAGGAAGACTTTCCCTCGGTGTGCGGCAACTGGCACGAGGAATGAATACTGTACTGTCTCCTCCCCGCTTCCGTCACACATGCCCCCAGACGACCGTAGAAACGAGCACGAATACTCCGGGTCCACCAGTGGGTGTGATGGGCTCGAGCGGGGTTTGGATCGAGCGACTCGTGGGATTCACCTCTACTATTGGTACAGTAGTATTAGTAAAATATAGTGGAGCTCGAGCTCGCTCGAGCAACTCGAGCCGGCTCGAGCCGAGGTCGCGTTGAGACGGCGGTCGCTCGAGAATACGAGAGCAGGTGACAGTGTCTTCCCTCTCCTTCTTCCTTCCCCATTTCCATTTCCATTTTCATTTCCACTCTTCATTCTCCGTTCCCTTTCACTCTTCCAATTGGGACTCGGGATAATCGAGGACTAAGAAGCTGACTATTGCTTTCCAGGTGAGACATGGAATCCTCAACATCGGGCTCCAACTCGACGCAGGTCTTGTTATTTTCATGGCGTGTACGCATCCCTCTACCTCCGCGCTCGACGTTCGGGGCTCGAGTTATTGCATCTCAGGGCGGTCACACCGCGCGCCCTCGGCCCCGCGATTGGCGTCGAAAGTCAAGGCGAAATTTGTGTCGGTGCAAGTGCAGGTGGCAGATCCTCCCTCGCCCTGCCCTGTCGGATCTTTTTGGTCCGATCGCGAGCGCTGCGCGTGCGCGGTGCTGGCGCCCTGGGGGGACGGATGTGGGAAGCGTAGATACACCAGATATCATGATGTTTCGCACGGTGTTCGATGATCGGCGCGCGCTTTTCCCGCTTCCCTTATATCCGTGCTGGCATACCTCCGCTTTCGATTTTATTTGACGGCTCTTTTTTTACGAGTTTTCGCGCTTCCTGATCGCCTTGCTCCCCACGATCCCGTACAACACCGTTCCTGGCTGCCATTTTACTTCTCATTGTTGGACAACTAATATGGTTTAACCTTCCACTGCTGTGACGCAAACTCAGAGCCAGGGCTCTCCGAAGAATTCAAAAGAACCACCCGAGGAAATATGTTACGCACAAGGCAGTGTGGGCTCTTTTCCCAGCTTTACTAGATCAGTGCTCCGTGTTCAACGAGGAACTGCGCGGAAACCGGGTTGAATTTAGGAGGCCGCCGTAGCGGATGTATTTTCCGGGTGCATACCTGTGGCGCTAAAGTACCCCGGGCTCTTGATTGATTGCTGCCTCTTTATACATCTGTTTCCCCGAGCAAAATAGTGCAGCGGTCTCCGTTGTATACATTCACTCCCCCAACTGTAATATATGATATGGCCTAGCTGGTTGTTGATTGGCATATCCAACCAGCCAGGATCCCAAGCTCCTCCAAGCTGGGGAACCCAGGACTTTTCATCACACGGGGGGCGGCAACCTGTCTTCTTTCCATGTTTGTTTCTCAATTTCCATCAGACCTCCCATCTAGTTCTATGTGGTTCCCAGGCGGTATCTGGTTTTATTAACTTATTCCCGACTACTACTATCCTCTAAATACCGTAAGAAATGCCATGTCTGTCACAATTTTCATCCCTCGTTAGCTGATATTGTCTGCACTGGTTGGGGGATTCAAGTTTTTCACTACAATTTACGCTGAAAAATGTTGTTTGTTTTTCAGACATTTTTCATTGAAAAAGTAGGTGGAAAATTCAAACATTTTTCACCACTTTTTGCCTTTCTTTTGACTTTTTCACCTTAAGCTCAAAAAATAGTGAAAATGATTTGAGTTTTTCACCCACTTTTTCAGTGAAAAATGTCTGAAAAACAAACGACATTTTTCACCGTAAATTATGCTGAAAAACTTGAATCTCCCAACCAGTGCTGACGACGTGAACCTCAACACGATGCCTCTCGGGGTCCTGTTTAAATCCTGTGCTTGGCAGCGCACTCAGAACAGGCATCGACATTACCAAGTGCAGCTCTATGATTAGTCGGCATATCACTGGAAGGGTCAAATACGGATGTACCTGGATGGCGTGAGAATCATGATAAGGGTGTACAGCAGGACAAAACCCTGAATGTCGAAACACAAATGACCCTTTCCGAAATGCCCCATCACCCAACTCTGACTGAAGTTCGCTTGAACAATATCTCGACCTGTGTGGCCATTACAGCTAGCACACTTGATATCCTGGTCAATACCGTTAAGATCTCTGGGCTGGAAGCCATAGTGAATATCACTCAGTCACTTGTTTCACACACACAATATCAATAAATTTATTTTCCCTGCTCTTTGGTCTTTGTTGGAAAGTGAGCTTTGAAATGTGAAGGAGGACAAGAAGACTTATGATTCAAAGTTAGTGTTGCTATGTACCGACGTTAAGGACTTTATTGAATTTGAATGTTCAGGTAGGGTTGGTCTATATATAACTTTGACGAAATTTCTTAAATCTCCCTCCGTGCCCGCCACACCACAGCACATCATTCACCTACGTGATGCATCTGCACTGTGATGGTGATACATCTGCTCAGCGTTGCTGTGAACCAGATACGACATCAATCTCAAAGTTGATGTCAGAGAGATGCCGGTGGAATCCTGTGGTGTCCCGCATGCCTAGAAGGCACTGCAATGTGACTGCATATTTTTGGTAAATCTGGTGGGATAATCACAGACGCATTCGGATGGACCATCAGACCTACACAGCAGAAGAAGAGATGAACAGAATCCAATGGGAGCAATGCTTCCCAAGATCCTTACCATATAAAGCCTGGAAGGGTTTCAACTCACTGAGCCCTTTCACAAGATGCCTCGTCAACAGACTATAACCAAAGTCCGCTTGGACAATATCTCAAAATGTGTTACCATCACAGTCAACTAGGGCATCAAACCGTCCCGTAAAATTACGGAACGACGGGCCGTAAAAACGGGTACGCCCCCGTACCGTCAGGCCAATTTGGACGTTCAAAAACGGCCGTTTTAATACGGCTCTCTTACAGGTTATTCCCCTGGCTCAATGAAGTCTCCTGGCTGTTATGTGTGTGTTGGTATCGATTAAACAGTTCGTTCTACACTCACCTAGAACTACAGTCGAGTTCCTCATATGGAATCACCCCCTATGGAATATCCGTGCTATGGAATTGCTTTGAGCCCTATCCCACCACGGGATAGGGGAATATTCCAGATTCCGTCATCTGGAATATGGAATGGGCTGAGGGCGGCATTATTCCATTCTGCGGACGGCCAAAAAAGGGAATTTTGAGAGACAATAGGTCATTTTTAGCACAGAGGCAGACCATAAATTAGTTTCCCATTGTCCCTGAAGGAAATTCACTGCCTTACTCTACTCATGGTAATTCCTGAGACACAAAAGAGCACCAGAATTCTCACAATCGAACAAAATAATATGCAAAATCTGGGCCGGCCGCAACGCGAATCTGAGAGCTCACCCATCTGCTCAAAGGCCTACACCCAGCCATGCTAGGTGAGGTCCTCGCATGATGCATCCTTCTCCATTTGGGCAGTTGTGTGAGGCCATCAGGACCCAGACTGTTCTTCATGCAGTCTGCCCTCTTGAAGAAACTGAAAACGAAACATGGGAGTTATTCACAGGTCTCGGACCTCAAAGTAACCTCAAAGTGCTCTCTCTAATGGCCTCATACTTCAAATAGGTGCCTATAGAAACATTTTTTTTATTCATTTTTTAAAATTCATTTCTGTGCTGTGGAATATCCGCGGTATGGAATAGCCTTGGGACCTGTCCCGATGGTATTCCATATGAGCAATTCAACTGTAGTAGGAGGTCCAAATGATCGCAGAACGTCCGACTTACGCCCGTAACGGGCGGTTACGGTACGGTTACGGGTACAAAATAGACGTCCCGTTTGGCTGGATTTTTCACGGTTACGGGCGTTTCTTTTACGCCCGTGGGCGTAAAACGGACAGTTTGATGCCCTACAGTCAACACACTCGATGTCCTGATCAACACCCTGAATATCCATGGGCTAGAGGCCATTGTCAATACCACACAGTCACTTTTAAAACTGGTTCAGGTATGGTTCCAAGCATGAAGTCACTGTGCCTGGCATGACTCTTCTAGACTATCAAGCGAGACAAAAATGATTGTGCTGAGTTGATGGAGCAAACACACAGCATACTTAATGCAATTATTGGTGTTTACATCAAGTCAGACACCGGTATTGAACTACCACCCAGCACATTGAATGAAATTGCAAATTTCACTCAGTAACCCTCCACTCCCAAGCATATCCACATGGCTCACACAACATATTTAGGACCCTCCACAAGATTCATACATTTATTGAGGAAGAGCAAAATGGCAGCAAAGTCAAGAAGTTCTTCCGACAGAGGGAACTAAATGGGCTGCTGAAGGATTGCAACGCAGGATTGCAGCAGGGACTTTTGTTTTTTCAGGTGAGCACTTACACACAGAAAAGTAGATTTACCCACTCAAGAATGGTCTGCAGATCAAAGCTTTGAATATTGTGTCTACTGCCAGAGAAATGGAGGAACAGGCCCAGATAAGACACCAGGAGGTGCTCAATATAATTGAGACACTATCTAGCTCAGACTCAGCATCAACTGTATGTGAGGACATTTGTTGTGACACAATAATAACGGATGCACAGATTAGCAAGATGTATTCTAGTTTATATGCAAGGTGATCCCGGATAAGCCTGGTCCTTTTGTTGACTGCTCATGGTCATCATGCATAGCTCCAACTCCATCTCAATGTTACCAGCGGAGCCCAAGATATTCCATGGACGTGAATCAGAGCTTGCTGATATCCTCAACCATTTCAAGGAATGTGCCCCGAGGATAGCCATTCTAGGTGCTGGTGGAATGGGAAAGACCAGCTTAGCAAGTGCTGTGCTGCATCATGAAGAAATTGTTGTTAAGTACCAAGCAAATTGGTTGTTTGTTGCCTGCGAGACTGCAGCAAACAAGATAGAACTTGCAGGTCTCATTGGGGCCCACCTTGGCCTGAAACCGGGTCAGCAACTGACTCAAACAGTTATCCACCGCCTTTCATATGGTCCACCTTCCGCCGCAAAGCCGCACTGATGTGTGGCTGTCCTGCACAGCCACACACTGCGCATCATCTCATCCTCTCCGCGAATGTCGTCCGCCGGGCTGTCCCGCCGCCGCGCCCCCGCCTCATCCCAATCAACCCAACCAAACGACAAACGACGACGACGGCCCCAACCCCTCTTCCCCGCCCTCCCCTTCCCCCGCCCCGCCTTCCACTAACGCCAACGAAGGTGTCAGCCATGCAGGAAGTGCGTTTGAAGGCGGCGCGCGCATCGCCTACGACCCGCGCGACCTCCTCCTCTCCAGCACCGAGTCGTCCGAGATCGGCGGCGCTGTACTGCGGCTGACGCTCATGGAGGAGGTGCTGGGGATCAAGGGCAAGCAGGGGTATTTGAGCTTTTGGAACGATAATATCAGCTATGCGCTGAGGGGGTGTATTCGACCGAGTTGGCGTTGAGGAGGCGGATTGGCGTTGTGCGGGATGCGGGGAGGGTGCGTACTATCCCATTACTTTTAATTCCACTTTACTTCACTTGTTACTTCGACGTGTGCTAATGTGGTTTACAAAAACGGCTCCCCCTCCCCGACCGCCCGATCACGGTGCTTTCCACGCGCCAGACAGGCGAGACGCTGCTTGATGAGACGCTTAGGATGATGAAGCAAACAGGACGCGGGCGAGAAGGTGGGCATCGGCACTTGGGTCGATTTGCTGAGTCGTGCGTACGGCTTTCGGCTTGTCCATTTTCTGCGCTCATCCACCCGCTCAGACCAGGCTTTAGGGACGCGCTCGTTCTATATCGTGCTCTTCGCCACACGATTTCATTGACACCCGAATTGGCGCCGCATCACGCCACACCCACGGCGTTCTCTGTGGGGGTCTTTATCGCGCCGCGTGCACCCGCCCGCGTTGGCACCGCGCAGCACATCCTTCTCCCGCACCCCGTCAGTCCGGTCCTGTTTTCCCGCGCGCGCCCACACGCGGCCTGCATGCCCGTCGATCCGGGGGCTCGGAATCCTCCTTACGCGGGTGTATTGCGATTCAGGCGCGTTTTCGGGAAACTGACTTGGGGCGTCCTCCATCGCACTGCCGTCGGACTCCTGCGCGATTGATTTATTGGCACGCTGTCTCATGCTGGCAGCAGGTCGTGTACTCGGAATTGGGGGATACCTCTTGACACTCGGCGCGCGACTCGTAGCGGGTGGCCTCGACGCCCTCCTCGTTCGTGACGCGTTTGCGTCCCGCACTGCACACGCGGTGTTCCCGTCTCCCCCTCCGCATTATGAATTCTCTCTCTGCATCTCTTTTTCTTTTTTTTCAGCACCTCATCTCGCGCGACGTTGTCGGGGTGCCTCTCAGCAAAGCAGGTCGTGCGCCATACGTACGCAGGCACTTGCCCAGCGCGTCCTTTTCCTGCTCTTTTCCTGGTCGAGGTGGTGCACATTGTGTACGTGTCCTTCCACCTCCACGCTTCGCGCTCTATTCTATTTGGGTTCCAGCACATCCTGAGGACGCGTGTAGAGGGGTTCATACCCGGCGTCCAACCTACTCGGACTTGGGTCCTGTTTCCTCGAACCCGGTATGCACCGGCGTCGGCGCGCGCGGTGCTTAGGATTGCCGTTGTCAGGCGCTGTCCTTACCCTCGGCGCGAGGTTTTCAATTTCGAGATTGCGAGGTCTTGCAGCGGGATTTCGATGCGTATTTCCGTCCTTTCCGTTCTTAATCGGGAATCGGGGATAATCGGAATTCGAAGCTGACGGTGTGGTTTTCAGGCGAGACGTGGAGCGTATTTAAGATTGGGTTTCAATTGAAGTAGGTTCGTGTCGTCCCCTGCTTTCCTTTTCCTTCTCCCTCCTTGCACCTTGCCTCTATCCCATCATATTCGCACCACATGCATTAACATTCGCCACTATACCTTGCTTGCCCAGTACCTTGCTTCATCTTCCGTTACTTCCTTCTTGTCCACTCCATTCTATCCGCCCCTTTCCCCAGTCCTATGCCCCATCTATACGGCATTGTTTCCTCGCCATCCACTCGACTTCGAATCTCACTTCCCAATTTTTTTTGTACAATGTACCTTGGAGAGAGTGAAGATAAGGTGGATGCGACGCGAGACGTTGATCCTGTATTTGGGATACGAGGTGTTTCGACGCGCGGGTCGGTGCAGTGGCGCGCGTTGTTCTCGCGGTCAAAGCCGAAGGCGGACGCGGGTGAGCATGGGCAACGGTGATGCGACGCGTTACGTGGGGAAGGCGAGGTGGATGTCGATATCCAAGCGGCGCGGGTGTGGGTGCAAGATAGACTATGAGGGTGTCGTGTGGTGGAAGCAGTTCAATAGTCCGCCGTAATTTTGAATAGATTTCATACAATCACGAAACTCTAGTGAGACCGTACTGTATGCCCGCATTGGAGAGAGTTGGGTCAGCAAAAGAATGCTGGGTTCGGAAAGGAGTAAATGAGGCGGCTGTCCTGAGATTGAAAACAAAATGTCTAACTTGCCAGTGCGCGTAGGTAGAGCAGAAGTGACAGCCGGGGTTCAGTTCTTCGCAGCACCCCTTTGCTCGGCCTCACGGGTAGTTGAATATCTTTCTGCATTTTGTCCTGTCCGGCCTGCAGTCTGGATGCTTTCGAGTTTCGGTTAGCGTGGAATTCAGTAAATTCGTGCGGAAGTCGGACCCTAGAGCATTGCATATATCCAGATAGGCTGGCCATCTGGATAGGGCTCCAACACAAGTAATCGTAATTAGCCGCGCGAAAAAAAGCAGCGCGCCAAGGGATCCGGGTTTGAAGTTCCTCGGGGTATTAGGCGCGCCGTGGATCATGCGGACCAATCTTGCGGGAACGGCGCGCTAAGCCTCTCTCTCTTGCTCTGGATTGTTCGAGTCGATTTGGCGGCAGTGAGCGCGGTGAGTTGACAATTTGCCTTCGAAAGTAAAAGGGTTCGAGGGTGCTTAGACGAGCTCTAGTTTAGCGGATTAGTTAGTCCCAGTGCCAGTTTGTTTGAGGTTAACTCGCGTTGAACCCAGCACTAGCTGAATGTTCTTTCCCCTCCGTTATTGATCGCGGATTCAGAATCCGAGGCTAAGAAACATCAGATTGAATGCCGCGAGAACCAGCAAGCTCAGCCCAGGTGGCCCAGGACCCAGGTGAATATTATTTATAGCGCGGGCGAATATTTCTTCAATCTTGCGCCGACGCTCGTTCCCGCCAACTGAAGAGTTCACATAGCGCCGGTTTCTTGAGACTACGATCTGCATTGAAGGTCCGGGGATTATTTCTCGCTCTTGATGGCGGTGCAACGTCCGTGGCAATTTGTGTGGATGGTAACTGCCAGAATCGTTGCGCGTATGGATTTTCGTGGCCGGAATCAAAAGTACAGGAGTAGACCCAGGTGAGAAACACACTGTAGGTCCCGGGCTTGAGTATTTACACGCGAAGTTGTTCGCGCTATAGATGTACTGAAGTGTAGTATTTGATACCGGGGCGGGGCGGCTATTCCTTGTTGTAACCGAAAGAGTCCTCTGGAGAGGAGTAAGACGGATACCACTCGGGGCAAGCCGGAGAGTTCAAGCCGGAACGTTGGCGCGTATGTATTTCCCCAGCCAGAATTAAAACGATTATTGACGTAAAACGATTATTGACGCACGGAGTTGTTTCCGCTGAAGACGGATTGAGGCCTTCAGGAACCGGGTGAAAGCAAGGCTGAGACAAAAGTGGACTCGAGGAAAGAAACAATTCGAAGTTCGCCGGCGCAGTAATTTGAGATTTTGTTTGGACCTCGTAGTCTTGAGTGAGGCAGAAAGAATTCAGATCACGGTACATACAGAGCCAGGTGAGACGAACCAGTGTCAAGGTCAAGGGAGGAAAGAAACGATCCGAAGTTCACCAAATCCTGTAGCATCGAGTGAGGCCGGATTCAAGGACACACTTACCCCCAGGGCCAAGCGCGCTCGTGGTTCTCAAGCCCAGCGGGAGGCAGAAGCACAAAAGATTAGTCCACCACGCTGGTGTCTCTGATGAAGATTGCTTCGAGTTCATTGTGGGGGATTGACAAGAACAGCTTTGGAGACACCAACAGGGGCTGGGATATTCACTATTAAGTGCAAGCCAGAAGCTCAAAGGGGCGAAAAGGAACGATGCGCCCTTCAAGGCAAGGTTTCGTGAAGTACCGGGAGCAGAGCACTGAAGATTGTTTACGCTGGCGGTCGTGCGTGCAGAAGTTGGTGAGATCCGTGAGTCCGGGGGCGAATATCTGCCCATAGTGAGAGCGCCGCGACAGCCGGAGATGGAGAAATTCGAAACAAGCGCACGAGAGCATGCGAGTTTTGAAGCGGCGAAACTTTACCTCGATAAGGACAAAGGTCGAGGCCTAGTGGCACCAATTATTCCGACCCTGAGCGCGAACGGAGGCTACCACCCACAGCAAGCACCAAGAGAATGTCCAGATCGCTGAGAGATAGACGCAGACGAAGCCTAGACAAGAGTATTCCGCGAAATTCTGGAGGCCCGAAGACTCCACATCGTTCGAGGAGCAACCAGAAGACCAAATGTTGAAGCGCCCTTCCAATTTCTTGAGTTTCCAACGCCGATACTTGCTGGCTCGACGATGACGGCGAGAAGTGAAGGTCGGAGTCTCGGACCGTTGATGGGGGCTGTGCGTCACAGCCACGCGCCGTCTTCTCTTCTTCGATGTTCGCTCTCTCCCGCCGACGCGCCCGGGCCCCCTCCGCCGCATCGTCCCAACCCCTTTACAGCTTCAACACCTTGTTCACCGTGGCACTACCCGGCTGCCCATCATCCTCCTGACTTCACTGGTGCTGGATAATGAATGCCAAGAGCAAACAGGCGGAAGATGCGGGGGATAAAATTCAAAATAGGTGTGGGCAGCTGGAGGATTTGTTGAGTAGTGTGTGTGGGCTCTCATCTTCGTTCTCACTTGCTTCGTTTGTCCGTTCCTTTGTTCGGATTCACCCTAGGCAACGTCGTTGCACTGCGCCCCGCTGCGATTCATTGGCGCCCGACTCGGTGCTTGGCTTCTCGCCGTCCCTGCGCCCCAGAACGTTTGCTGAGACGTACACATACCGCCTCCATTTGCATCCTTTGCCCCCTGTATCCGGGGTCTACACTGGTGCCGCCATTGTGTGCGCTTTGTCACCCGATTTCCCATAGCTTCGCCGCCGCATCGCGCGACACAGCCTCGACCGGTCTGCAACCCACGGTGTTCCTGCGCGCTCCCACACGCCGTCTTCGCTGCCGTTCATTGTGCGTCCATCTCGAAGTCGAAATTGTGTCGACGGCGCCGTGGTCTCGTTCACGCCGAATCCGCGCATCTGCTCCCACCGCGACATTTTGACCCGAGCTTCCGCCTTCTTTGGCGCACTCAATGAGTGCTCGTTCATGAAGGCTGCATTGCGTCAACTTCGCGCTGGTAACGCGCCATTGCGTGCTCACGCGGAGTTTTCTTATTCAGCGCATGTGCACTGTGCGAGTTCTGCACTCGGAACGAACGATACTTGTGTCTGTGTCCAGGTTTCTCTTTTATTTCTATTTTCCCGTGCCGGTTCGCGGACACGCTTTCTATCACTCTTCTTTTTCGAGGCAGTGGACGTCGTGTGAACGCGTCCACCGCCTCTGTCCGCCTTCGCTTCTATTGGCATTCCAGCGCATCCTGAGCACGAGTACGGAGGTGCGCTCAAGCGTCCTTGCTTGTTCCATCCACGTAGTAAATTAGTGGCCATGCCTTGTCCGTGCACTCGCCGAGGTTTTTAAAGTTTGATGGGCAGGCGTCAGACTGGGCTTTGGGACGCCTCCATCTTGGAGGTGTCACGACGCAACCTCATGCGCTGGATCTCCTTTGCGGGGACCCGATCTCCGTGCTCGATGGACGTGTGCGCTCTAGTGCGAGGTTTCTTAGACCGCGAGCGCTGTGCATCGCGTGGGCGCTTGGTATTTGCTTCTCTGGGATGTATATTGGAGATAATCACAATTGTGGGCTCGGGCTATTGAGCTGACTGTATTTATTTCCGGGCAAGAGATGGAAAGTGCTCTAGATCAGCTTTCAGCTGAAGCAGGTTCGTCTGGTCTTCTTCCCTACTTCCCTCTCCCTCCTTCTCCTTTGCTTCTATTCTTAAAACTATTACTTGACCCGGAGCAGGCGCACTTCTAAACACCTCGTCCGCAACGGCTTCCTACTTATTCTCAGTTTTTTCTTGTTGATAAGGGAGAGTTTGTTTTCTGGGCGAAGTGAATGCGGTCTCCGTATCCGCCGGCCGGTGGTGCTGAGTGGACACGTTTGACACAGGCCCACGGACACGTCAAAGCGAGCGACGTGAACCGAGACAGGATGAACTGACAGACATGACGAGCTGACAGACAGGACGAGTGCGGTGTGTTTCTACTCTTTGATTCACGTGTCGTGTTTTTAGATCGTCGGCCTTTCCTATGCGTTTGGCCAACCCGCGGCTTTTACTGGTTTTGTTTTTCCCTGCTCGGTGCGGATGTGAGAGAAGGCGGTGGGGTGGGACTAAGATGAAAACAGAGATGGTGCGGTGGGCCACACTTCTACAACGCCATCTCAAGGTTGACGTCAAAAAAGATCCGGGTGGAATCCGCTGTCGTGTTCTGCATGCTCAGAAGACACCGCATATTTTTGGAAAATCTGGTGGAATGTCAAACACAGATGTAACTGGATGGGCCATCAGACAGAGAAGAAGGGATGAGGAGTATCCAATGAGAGAGAAATCTCCCAAGACCCGTCACATATAAGCCGGGACGTTCTTGCAGAGATGCCCCTTTCCCTGCATGCCTCGTCAACAAACTGTCGCTGAAGTCCGCTTGGACAACACCTTGAAATGTGTTACCATCACGGTCAACACACTCGATCTCTTGGTCGACACCCTGAAGATTCCTGGGCTGGAAGCCATGGTAAATACCACAGAGTCGCTTTTGAAAATGGTTCAGGTATATTTTCAAAAAATAGACTTGCCCTCACATGGCTCTGAAATAGTGTTCTAGACTATCAAACAAGACAAAAATGAGTGTGCTGAGCTGATGGAGCAGACTCAGGTCATACTCAGTGCAATTATTGGTGTTTACATCAAGTCAGACACTGGCATCGAACTACCGCCTAGCACATTGAGAGAAATTGGAAATTTTACTCAGTAACACTCTGCTCTTATACACACACACTCACATAGCTCACAGAATTGATCTAGGACCCTCCACAAAACTCATAGATTTGTTGAGGCCCAGCAAAGTGGCAGCAGAGTCAAGAAGTTTCTCCGACAAGGGGAACTAAGTGGACTGCTGAAAGATTGCAAGGCAGGATTGCAACAAGGACTTGTGTTTTTTCAGGTGAGCCCTGTACCCACAAAAGTAAAATACCCACTCAAGAATGGTCTGTAGATCGAATCTTTTGATATCATGTTCACTGCCAGAGAAATGGAGGAACAAGCCCAGGTCAGACACCAGGAGGTACTCAATATTGTCGAGACACTATCTAGTTCGGACTCAGCATCATTTGTATGTGAGCACATCCTCCATGTATAGCAGTAATAACAGGTGTGCAGGTGAGCAGGACCCATTCTGGCTCATATGCAAGGTGATCCCAAATCTAATCACACTCGCACGCTCACCACACTGATGGATGTGATAGCTCTACTTCGATCTCAATGTTGCCAGCAGAGCCCAAGATATTTCATGGACGTGAATCAGAGCTCGCTGATATCCTCAATCATTTCAGGGAAACCACCCCGAGGATAGCCATTGTGGGTGCAGGGGGCATGGGGAAGACCAGTTTGGCACAAACTGTTCTACATCATGAAGAAATTGTCACCAAGTACCAGGGAAATCGGTTGTTTGTTGCTTGTGACACTGCAGCAAGCAAGGTGGAACTTGCGGGTCTCATTGGGGCCCATCTCGGAATGAAACCTGGGAAGGACTTGACTCAAGCAGTACTCCACCAGATTGCTGAGGGTCCACCCACTTTGCTGGTTCTTGATAACCTCGAGACTGTCTGGGAGCCAGTGCAATCATGCCAAGAGGTTGAGGAATTCCTCTCCCAGCTCACAGATATAGCCAGACTCGCATTGATGGTGTGTACTTTCCTTTGTTCTGTACTTCTTTTACTCATAAAGTCCAAGATTACAATGCGAGGGGCAGAAAGACCCTCAAAAGTGAAGTGGACACGGCCATTCTTGCCCCCTCTGGAGCCCTTGGCACAGGACGCTGCACGCAAGATGTTTATTGATATTGCAGAAGACAGGCACTCAATCGAGGAGATGGACCAAGTCCTTCAGCTCACAGACAATATGCCACTCTCAATCAGCCTTCTTGCCCATCTGGTGGATGCTGAGGACTGTAGTGCAATCTTGTTGCGCTGGCAGAGGGAGCATACCTCAGTCATTTCAGATGGTCATGACCATAGGTCTAATCTTGAATTATCCATCTTGCTTTCGCTTGCCAGCCCTAGAATCACATCCACACCACACTCTGAGGAACTTCTGAGCCTCTTGTCAATCCTGCCAGATGGACTTTCAGATGCTGAACTGAAGCAAAGTGACTTTGAAATTCAGGATATTCTTGGATGTAAGAGGGCCTTGCTTCGCACGGCGTTGGCCTACAATGATGACCGTAAACGGCTCAAAGCTCTGGTGCCAATCAGAGAGTACATGGCAAAATTTCTCCCACCCACAGATAAGATGATCAGACCACTTTTTAAACACTTCCAGGAACTCCTGCAAGTGTATGCAGCTGATCAGGGGAAACAATCCGCAGCCCTGTATGTTGAACGGCTGACCTCCAATTACACCAATGTTCCAAACATTATTGAAAATGGACTACACCCAGGGCATCCTGATCTAGCAGAGAGCATCTACTGTGCATCTCATTTTATCCAATTCAGTCTAGCTATTGGCAAAAATGCCATGCCTATGACGGACAAGGTGATCAACCTCCTCCCATACTCGGAGGATCATCGGGGGAAAGCATATTTTACCGTTAGATTATTTGGTCTCCATGAATCCCGTGCAATCAACCAACCTGAAACACTACTTGCTCAGACTTTCGAGTGGTTGAAAACTATTGATGATCCTGATTTGGAAGGTATGTCCGCTTTCTCTGTCAATGAAGTAAGCTGAGAAAGGACATTCTAGCCATTTTTTACAAGAATTTAAGCTTCTATTACGCAGGTGATGATATTCCCAAAGCTTTAGAATATTGTCAAATGGGCCTCTCATTAGCAAGGTCACATGGAAGTATTAAAGGACAATCTGCAGGCTTAGGTCGCCTTTCATGGATCAAATGGTTGACTGGTGACTATATTACCAGCCGGACCTATGCACAGGAGGTTCAGAGACTGGCAAATATCTCTACAACTTTACTACAAGAGGCCCAAGGACTATATACTGAGGCTGTGTGCTGCCAAGCTTTGGGTTATTTTCCTGAATGCATATTTGTAGTTAAACAGGCCACTGCTCTCCTCGAGCTGTGCGGTCTGTCCCAGGGGCAAATAGGACATGGTCTTATGAACTGCCAGGCAGAAGTACATGCACTCAAATCTGAATATGACCAGGCTTGTAACCTGCACAAGCAACTCCTTCAGACCTCTCAGAAGGGTCACCTGTATTATGAAGGTCTTTCCTTGATAAATATTGCTAGAATTGAGGTTCTCATGGGAGTTCCATACAACATAGTCAAAGAGAAAATTGATCAATCACACACAATCTTTCAAAAGAGTAGAAGCAACATGATGATGACTGCCTGTGAGATGGTTCAAGCTGACTTGAATCTGCGCGAAGGAGACATGTCATGCTCAATGTTCTTCAAGTGCCTCAAGTGTTCATGGGGGCAGTATTCGGAAGTAGTGAGTTACTGCCTGGAGAGACTGGCAGATATCACTTGCTGGAGCCCACACCATGATTCTTCATGGAGTACAGTCCTCCTTGCATACTCTTTCAAAGCAAAAGAGAAGTTGGGGATCCACAAGGCCTTGCAATTCATTGGAGATGTCCACCTTATGGAGAACAATGAAGTGACTGCTGTCAGTCTGTTTACTGTTGCCTTGGAGGGATTTACCCACATGGATGTGCACTGCAGCAGAGCAGAATGCATGATCCGACTTGGAGACATAGCCAAGAAGAATGAGGATTTGCTCAAGGCACTGGAACTGTGGGAAACTGCAAGGCCACTCTTTGAGTGCTCGTCGCAAGCAAAGAGAGTCCAGGACATTGATGAGCGGGTTGTTGGTATCAGTGAAGAGGTGAAGGAGCAGCACCGAAAGAATTTGGCTCGGCTGGTGGAGCTTAATGTTCCTGCAGGGAAAGTAGAAGAAGTGGATAGCGATGCTGAAGAGGCTGAACTGGAAGGAGAACAGGTTGAATCAATTGCGGCCTGAGTGTTGAATCATCATATATGCAGTCCTAGCCCATTTTGTATTTATATGAACTTGCTGTGTTGTTTGTTGAAAATTTTATTTATTTAATGGAATAGTGAGACAAGATTTGAGTCCACCCGTAATCAAGTTATACATATTGATTAAGTGACGGTACACCTAGAGGCATGCACAATTGTCATCGACTTTGTGACTCATGGTGAAATCTCCAGAAGCCCATAAAGGGATTGAAGACTAAGTTACTAGAGACACGTACACACACTCAGTGTTGCGGCTAAAGGCTTTATAAGGGGTAAAATTCGTTTTAAAGGCTTTATACCTTTATTACACCTTTATAAAGGGGGCTTTAAAACACCTTTACATCAAATTTCCTAATGCAGCCAGAGTGCTTTTGGCTTACTTGTAAGTGAAAGTTGTTGCCCACACCTGCTGTCAAGACGTCGACATCCATTACAGTAGAACTGCATCAAGCAGGCCTGTCAGTCTTTATACACCCAAGACAGAATGGTTTGAAAGTTGTGCTATTCTGGTGCTCTCCTCGATAGAAAAAGGCCCAGAGCCCCGGCGTTGGTGCTTCGTGGAGCCAAGACAGAACCGTGGGAGAGCTAATGCGAACGCGGATAAGCTACACTTGGTGGAGCGAAACAAGAGTTCGATTGGGTCCACAACTGTGGGATAATCTTGCCGGCGTCGAATGATTTCCAGCTGCGGTAACGAATGCCAGATTCAAGCAGGGAATGTGCACTGGCACCCAAGTATTAAAGATGCCGGCCAAGGCAATATTGCTCCAAATTGTAGGCCGCTTGTCATGTCGTGTGGCTAAAATGCGAAGGAGAAGGTGCACTGAAATTACTGGTCAGCTCTAGCATCGCAGAAGAGGGCTCAAGAAGGATATAGCCATTCAACCGCACAACTCTCATAGCCAGTACAGAGAGTACGGTACCGACTCGACTCTGAGCTTCAACAAAGTGTTGTGCAATTAGCGTTGTCAGCGTCAAAACTCCAGGAGCAGACATACGTGCAAATGCCTCAGATGTAGCCAGTGCAGCCCAGATAAATAATTCTCGTTCAAGCCGCAATTTGTGTGCAGACGGGACAGCCAGAAATGCGAGTACAGCCGTGGTTGATTCTTCGAACTGCTTCGCTTGGGAGCCTGAGGCAAAGCCAGAGCGTTCAGGAAAAAGCCGAGGGCGAAGTGATTCGGATGGAATTTTGAAGCTGTGGCATGGACGCGAGCGTTCGGCCATGACAAAACCAAAGCAGAGGGACTAAATGACCAATTTGTGGACGAGTTCACCAGCGCTTTGACAATCAATGGCAGTCTCCCGAACCAGGCAACTATTCCAGTGGAGACAAAGCTGTTTCGACGAGCATGAGGCACGAGTTCCATGCATTGCTCCGCTTATTCAGTGCCAATATTTTATTGCCTTGATGATCGTGGTCCGACGGCGCGAGTTTCTTGAGCTATTGAACCTAAACAGCTCCACATCGTTCACGAAATAGTTTCTTCGCGCGTTGACTCTAGAGTCCGGTTGATCATGAATATTTCACTGAGGGTGCTGGACATTGCCTAGCAAACCGTGTCGCCCAAAATGCGAACGTGCGCGTGTCTCCACGCCAACCGCAAGTGTAAAAGAAAATAAAAAACCTGCGCAGCAGAAAATAAGAGGGTGAATGAAGAGAAGAAAGGGCCGGACCTTGTATCAAATACTTAGTTGAAGCTTCTCTGTGTCCGTCGATCACACAACCACGAACGACGTGGGTAATCTTACTTATCCTGATTCCTCGGAAGAAAAGATTGATTTGGCGTTAGATGACTGCAGGAATCACTTGAATGAAATATCCACCTGGCCACGGAGCTGCGGACCGCCATCCGAATCAAGAGCGATCGCATGTAGTATTGAGGCAGATTGAATCACCCAACGCGCGCCGGTCGAGGTTGTCGGGTTGTTCAAACAAGAGGACCACCAGGAGGTGAGATGGAGGAGGATTATTACACCATCATGATGGGCCGGTTTTTTGATACTCCAACCCGCATAATCATTGGAGGCCGGGCGAACATTCTTGCTCTTGATGATGGTGGTCTTGGCAAGATGTCAATGGTGGCCGCCAGAATCTTTGCGCGTAAGTATTCCCGCAGTAGTCAGAATCAAAAGTACAGTAGTGAATAGTACTGGAGGTCCCGGGCTTGATTTCTCACGCACAGCGTCGTTCGCCCTGAAGACGTACTGAAGTATAATATTCGACACCATACCGGGTCGGGTTTGTGCTTCTTGTGACAACCGAAAGTGGGCTCTGGAGAGGAGTAAGACGGACACCACTGGCGGTGAGCCGGAGAGTTCAAGCCGGAACGTTTGCGCTTATGTATTCCCCTAGCCAGGACTATTGACGCACAGAGCCGTTTCCGCTGAAGATGGACTGAGGCGTTGAGGTCAGAGGAACCGGGTGAAAGAGACAGAAATGGACTCGAGGAAAGAAACAATTACAAATTCGCCGGCACAGTAATTGTTTGGATCTCGTAGGCGGAAAGGAATTCACCAGATCCTGTAGCATCAAGTGAGGCGGATTCAAGTACACATTTACACCCAGGGCCAAGCGCGTTCGTGGTCGTCGGAATTTCTCGGAGTCCACGCGAGAGATAGATGCACAGGAGATTAGTCCACCGCGCTGGTGTCGCTGATGAAGATTGCTTCGAGTTCATTGTGGGGGATTGACGAGAGCGGTATTCGAGACGCCAACAGGTGTTAGTGCAAGCCGGAAGCCGAAAGGGGCGAAAGGGAATGAGGTACCGTTTAAGGCAAGGTTTCGTGAAGTGCCGGCAGCCGATGCTAGGGCCCTGTATATTATTCCTGTTTGCAAACCGGTTTATAAACAGGTGTTTATAAACCCGGTTTTTTATCTTTTGGGGCGGAAGGCCTGTTTTTAATTCGTGATGGGGGCCTTCGGCAAGCATCCGGGGGCCATTCTGGTGGTTGAACATTAGCTAACTCGTTGTCTTGAGGATCAACAGTGCTGTGGTAACCTCTCGAAGGACAAACTGCGGTCGTCTGAGTACCATTTCCCCAATTTTCTTGGTCCCAGCGCCGCCTGTTGGCCCTCTGCCTGTACCGTGGGAAAAACTAGCGGCTGTTTAAAAACCGCTTTACAAACACCCTGTTTACAAACCAGTATTGAAAACCGGTTTTTAAATGGCTGGGAATTATATACAGGGCCCTAGCCGATGCGCTGAATATTATTTACACTGGCGGTCGTGCGTGTAGAAGTTGGTAAGATCCGTGACCCCGGGTTCGAATATCTGCCCATAGTTAGAGCACCGCGATGGCCGGAGGCAGGAGAAATTCGAAACAAGCGCAGGGAAGCATGTGAATTTTGAAGCGGCGGAATTTTACCTCAATAAGGACAAAAACCGAGGCCGAGTGGCACCAATTATTCCGACCCTGAGCCGCAAACGGAGGCTACTAGAGCAAGCGCTACAAGAGAAGAGAATACCCAGATCGCTGAGCCGCAGAAACGAGTCCTTCGAACGCGCAGATGAGGTAGACGCAGACAAAGCCTAGACAAGAGTATTCCGTGAATTTCCTGAGATGTTGAGGCCCGAAGACTCACATCGTTCGAAGAGCAACCAGAAGACCCAATAGGGGGTTTCACACTTGATTATTTGAGGCCCAACTTGGGTCCAACTTGATGCTAGCTTGTAATCTCTACAGGCAACTCCTACAACCCTATCAGGGGGGACAGCTACATTATGAGGGGATTTCCTTCATGAATATTGCTCAAGTAGAGGTCCTCATGGGAGTCTCTTATAATATGATCCAAGAGAAAATTGATGCATCACAAGTCATTTTCAACAAAATTGGACATAAAATGATGATGATTGCTTGTAACACGATCCAAGCTGATCTGAATCTCAGAGAAGGAGACATGTCATGCTCCCTGTTCTGCCAATGTCTTAAATCTGGGTTGGGGCGGTTTTCTGAGATAGTAACTCACTGCCTGGAAAGACTGGCAGATAACACTTGTTGGGGGGCACATCATGATCCCGCATGGAGTACAATCCTACTTGCACACACTCTCAAAGCAAAAGAGACTGGGAATCTACAAGGCTTTGCAATTCATTGGAGATGTCCACCTCATGGAGGATGATGAAGTCACTGCTGTCAGCCTGTTCACTGTTGCCTTGGAAGGATTCACTTACATGGATGTGCACCGTAGCAGAGCAGAGTGCATGATCCGCCTCGGTGACGTAGCCAAGAAGGATGGGGATTTGCTCAAGGCACTGGAACTGTGGGAAACTGCAAGGCCACTCTTTGAGTGTTCACCACAAGCCAAGAGAGTTCAGGATATTGAAGAGAGGGTTGGTGGGATTAGTGAGGAAGTAAAAGAGCAGCACCAAAAGAACTTGGCTCTGTTAGCTGAGCTCAATGTTCATGCAGAGAAGGTGGAGGACGTGGATAGTCACGCTGAAGAGCTCGAGTTGGAAGAAGAACAAGTTGGATTGACCACAGCCTGAGTGTTGAGTTATCATATGTATACAGTCCTAACCCATTTTGTATTCATGTGTTTGCTGTGTTGTTTGTTTGAAATTTTATTTATTTAATAAAATAGCAAGTTGAGATTTGAGGAATCCACCCCTAGTAAGCTTACTAGTCTTTGGGGCCACTGCTTCGCATGGCATTACGAGTCCTGTTGGGCTACTTCACGGCCTTCTGCAGCCTTCGCTGTGGGCAAATTTTGTGCTCTACAATTTTTAGTCGATGGGGTCGCGGATTCCTGTGGTGTTGCTGTGACGGATGCGCGAGGAGCGAGATCCGCCACACGAGAGGTTGAGTGAAGCAAAGACTACATGACTGTTCCAAGTTTAGGGTTCACCAAAGCATGGTAAATACGACAGAGGTTTTTATACTAGTAGGGGGTGGCAGTGCTAATTATGATCCCATCACTGATAGCACGGCACGGAACAGAAACAGAGTTGAATGAGTGTATGTACACCATTCACACGTCGAAGAGACCTAGAGAACAAAGGAACATGGTGAGTGAGCAAAATAACGGAAAAAAGGAATAATGTGTGAGGCGGGGATGACAGATCCGTTACAGTTGCATACCGGCTTGGGATACTGGACAGGCTGAGTAAAAATGCCGCGACCACCGTGTATTGACGCGGTGGTGACTGTGTTCTTGACGTGCGAGTGCCGCGTGCCTCTAGCTACATAGCAATCAACTTAATACTTCCATACCGTAGTCTTAAGATCACATGTTGTGGAATGGTATGATAAGTTCAACATACCACTGCAGACGTTGGCCCAGATTCACAGGTATGTCTCTTCGACGCTCAGCTGAAATGCCGATGGGCAAGTCTTTGCTTATTCCTCGTGCGTTGAGTGTTTGAGTTGTGCGGCTAATTGCCTGATACTTCAAGACTTAAATTCAACGGGCGATTCACCTCCCGATTTAATTCCTGACGTTTTACGGAAACCTGCAAAAGTAAATGCACATTGAAGCTGCATGTGCCGTGTGTGCCGCGGCAATGCCGTGCAACCAAAGGAGTTAGACATGCTGTTTCCCAGCAGAAGGACTTGATGTGGGTATAGTACATGTAGGTGATGTTCACACTACATCCTGTGGAGAACGACAGTGGTGTCATCCAGGCAATAGGGATGGAGACACAAACGGGACTCCGAGCCACGAATGAGAGTCCCTCTCACACTGATTTGGCCCATTCGACTTACCAGAGTAAAAATATCCACCACGATCAATCCATCGACTCAACTTCCCACCCGTGACGATCGCCAATATTTTTCTGCCGTGAAACTAATACTTGTGGTATTGCACGCCGGCCACCAAAGTTGTACTCTCTGGGTTCAACCATATCCATCGCCGAGGCCTGCCGATCTCGCCTTACCGTAACTCCGTGCGTCGGCGCGCATTGCCATGAATCCGTGCCTCGGCGTGCATTGCCATGACTCCGTGCCTCGGCATGCATTGTCGTGGCTCCGTGCCTCGGCGTGTATTGCTGTGACCCCGTGCTTCGGCCCGGATTGCTGCGACTCCGTGCCTCGGCCCGGATTGCCACCGCACTTCGGGAGCATCACCTACAGAGAGTACTGTACTATTTCGTTCAAATCGACAGGGGGGGTGACGCGTGACAGGTTCAATGATTTCGACATTTCGGCAGGGGTCGAACTTTTGCGTGACACCTCGAAAATTTCGGCATTTGAACTGAAAATTTTGTCTTTTTTGCACCCTTTGGGCAGTTCGGGGACGTGTGTGACCGCTGGGAGGTTCGACAGAGGCCTGAGTGACGCATCACTGCAACCAAAATTCGGCATCGACAGTGGGGTGTGTGACGCGTGACTGTCGATTTGAACGAAATAATACAGTATAGCCGTTGAGCCGCCACCAGACAGTTTAGGGGGTCCTCCCCTTCATTAAATGTTCTTTCACGCGGCGATCAGCCATCTGATGGCAGCAGTTTAGATTCAACTGGCCGTTATAACTGAACCGTCGCCAGGTGTCGCATTCAGTTTAGGCCATGGAGAATGATGAAGTGGGGACCACTAAATCCGAGGGGCAAAAAAGTGGCAGAAAGCACAACTCACCAAAAAGAGAATAGGTGTGCATCGTATTGCACTTGAGAGGAAAGCATCGACGCCGGAAGGACGATGCCGGGTAGTCCAGCTGGACCGGAGGCACACATTCGAACCATCCAACACCAGATGGATATTACCTTCTATGAATGAGTCACCTTTCCCGCGTTGTTGTTCGTGGTTGTGTGATCGATGGAACGAGAATTGCATTGACACATTTACTTTACGGTACTTGCTTCCGAAATCGGGGAGACGCATGAATTCCTTGAGTTATTGAGCCCACTAATCCGCGTCATTCTAGGATAATACAGCAAGTCGAATTTCGAGACGCACCCGATTTCCTTAAGCTACTGAGGCGAACTGAGGCGAAGTGAACAACTTGCGGTGGACGATGGCGGTCTGAAATGACCGATTTATGGGTGAGATCACAAGCACAAATTTACAGTGCCTGCAATATCGAGGCACAATTTCCACCAACCAGTCGAGGTTGGGGTGCCGTCACGGTTAACCGGTACTGAACGCCACCAGAACGCCACCAGAACGCAATCTTTGACAATGTGAATATTTGGTGGCGGTTGTCAGGGTTCGGACTTGAGACAAAAGCATGAGAAGCAGCGGGAGAGGCACACATTGCAGCGATTTCTTGACCGATACAACACCAGAGGAATATTCCCTAACTCATAATTGTGGTGCTGACGACGCGAATTTCTTGAGTCCAAATGAGTCCACTTCCGTCCAAGGGTACCTAGGAGGCTAAATATCCCCACATCAGCGCTATTTCCTCCACGGTGAATATTTTCTTCCCTTTGCTGATGGCAATTCGCTCTCAGTCGCGATTTCTTGAACTTCCACCGCCAACTTGAAATGAATATCCTTTTTGTTCATTCCTCTCGATGCTGAGGCCTGAGGTTCGACGGAGATTCAAAGATGTTGCCGCGGTTGTGAGATTCGACGACCCGGTTCCGCATCAGACTGCGAGTCGGGTATTTTATGTGGCAGTGAGATGAGTAACTTTCGTCGAAACTTAAGGAAGATTCGACGCGAGAGTAGGGCCAGATACCCAGATGCCTATAGAACCAAGGAGTGCAGCGAGTCAATATTTTTGTTGTGGATCGGGGGCTCCATCGTAGTGTGGACTTGAGATTCAGGGAAAGAATTCTCAAGAGGAATGCGACAAGAACATAAAGCGAGTAGTAATCCACCGGAGCGATGAATTCCAGTGCTTTTTTGCCGAATTCCAGCGCCACCCCAATTCTTTTTGCCTTGATGCACAATCCGAGTTTCTGATTGAATTCTTGAGCAAGTGACTCCATTTTCTTCCAAGAGAACCCAGCAGGTAAGATGCCGCGAGACTAGCGCCGCTCTTGAGGCGATACGAATATTTTCACCAGCGCGCTTGATATCTTGATTCAAGTTTGGGGCTTCCCGCGGCGGGTCTTTTGGTCGATGCCATTTCATTGATACTTACCTTGACCAACGGCTCGTGTTCTATCCAGCCCTTTGAATTTTAATTGACGCCTCGCGGACAGAAGGTATGCTATCCATTTGATCCTTCAGATTTTTCACAGAGTTGCGCCACGCACGGGAGCACGAGGGTACAGGCGGGATCGCGGTGTAATGTATAAGCGATCGCGCGGGGAGTTTAACGAGGCCGAGGCACAATTTATTTTTGTCAATTAAGAACATTTGCCGGAACCTCTACCCACCTCACTGGGAATGAACACATGGGATTGATCATTTCGCCACCTAATGTGCCCACCCAACCCCTCTAGTTAGAGAGGGAACCCCCCCCGAGCACCGCTGCGACCCCCCGAACACTGTCCCGACGTCGCCATCAACGACGGGCATCAAAAGATGAAAAAGCTTCGTATTGATTCTACGAACATAGCCGTGCAATCGAAATGTGATGCGCCTCAATACTCGGAAAGTTATAGCGATTTTGATTTCTTGATGGCGCATCAAAATACACTGAACACTCGAAATATTGCTGTGCTTCCAAATATTCGATAAGAATCACAATACATAAGGCCATGGTTGAGGGATAGCAATATGATTCACAACTTTCAGCAGATTTGGAACGATTTTGTGCAAGAAGTTAGAGGACATTCAAGCAAATAACAGTCTTGGGGCACACATTTCCTTGACCTTTCCCCTTTGCAATGATGTGTTGGGTGTCAATTTGTTAACACAGCCTAGCCTTCTTATTTTTTGGCTGCCAGTAAGCTTGCAAGGAAGTCAGTGGAATGGGTGGCCACTAACTTCCTGTTGCGTCCACCAACTTCTCGGTCAAAGAAGTTGGTGGACCAACCGAGAAGTTGGTGGACTCAACAGGAAGTTGATAGACCACAGTGTTTGTTACACGTTCTTCACAGTAAATTAGAGTTGTAAGACCATATATTACCCTTGAATAAGCTCTATCAAGTTGATTGAACCTCAGGATAAAGGAAATCAGAGCTTTGATTGACAGGCTTCCTTTTGGGGACACTAACACCTCACAACCCAAATAGGAAGGTTTGCTTATCTGGCCCCAAATTAAGCTGTTTGGAACGATCTAATTGTGTGTTTATGTTTTCTTAAGCTATAAAAAGTCATTCAGAGTGCATTGAAGTCTATTGCATTGAGTTGATGGGGTGAAAATAGCGAAAATTGATTAGGTGTGCTTTGGTAAAGTACCTTGGCCAAATGGCAGTCATAACGACTTTTGAGGGTCCTTTCAGTTGCCATTAGGCTACCAACACAGATTTTAGGTCACAGTTAATGGCTTATTGAGAAGGAAAAGCATATTTTGAATATATTGATGAAGGGGTGTTTGGGTTTGATATAGGTTCTCCTATGATATACAAAGCTCTAAACCACGTCAGTGGAAGTGAAACCACTTATCTGAACTGGAAAGGGTGTTAGGTGGCATTCAGGTAACCCCATACCTAGTGATTTGGAGTGATCTCATTTTACATCATTGTTTACCATGTTCATTATATCAGATGTGCTTGAGTGATGGCTAATGGGTTCTTGTTCATTGATATAGGCTATAACAATGATTTGAACCCAAAATACTGGTAATAATATCATGTGATACTCGAAATGGAAAATATTTTGATTTTGGTTGTTTCATGAATAGAGCCTCAAGGAGGCCATAGTTTGTGAACTGGAGAGTATAGGCTGGTTCACATCGGATATCTACACCCAAATACACTGTATTTCATCTGTTTCAATAAACTTTTGGCTAAATCATGTTTTCGACCATAAACCATAAAGTACCATGTACTAGCCTTAGGTTCAAGATGTCATCTGTCCAAAACATTGGTCAACTAGTTTAAAAAAGGCTTAAATCCGCCCATTCAATCATTCTAAGTTCGTTTTCGGTGTTTACAGGGCCCAGGCAAGGCAGAGTGACCTCAAACTTCGACACCAGACAGAAGTTGGTGGACAGGGAGTTGGTGGACAGGTCTTCATTATGTCCTTATTACCTGCTCAGAAAGCACGCATAACACCTGGTCTTCTCGATCTATCCACCAGGACGAGACACAGGCCTCAGGTGAGACAGAACCACCTCAAACTTCGACACCAGACAGAAGTTGGTAGATGGGGAGTTGGTGGACAGGGCTTCGTTATATCCTTATCAACTGCTCAGAAAGCACGCATAACAGCTGGTCTTCTCGATCTATCCACAAGGACGAAACACAGGCCTCAGGTGAGACAGAACCACCTCAAACTTCGACACCAGACAGAAGTTGGTAGACAGGGAGTTGGTGGACAGGGCTCCGTTATCTCCTTATTAACTGCTCAGAAAGCACCGATAACACCTGGTCTTCTCGATCTATCCACCAGGAGGCCTCAGGTGAGACAGAATGACCTCAAGATTTGACACCAGACAGAAGTTGGTAGACGGGGAGTTGGTGGACAGGGCTTCGTTATATCCTTATTAACTGCTCAGAAAGCACCGATAACACCTGGTCTCCTCGATCTATCCACCAGGAGGCCTCAGGCGAGACAGAACGACCTCAAGATTCGACACCAGACAGAAGTTGGTGGACAGGTTTTCGTTATATCCTTCAATCTATTAACCAGGAGGCCTCAGGCAAGACAGAACGACCTCAAGATTCGACACCAGACGGAAGTTGCCTGGGAAGTTAGTGGACCGTTCTTCGTAAACTACTTATTAACTGCTCAGAAACCGTGCATAACACCTGGTCTCATCAAGCTGTCAACAAGGAAGGAACACAGGCCTCAGGCAAGACAGAATGACCTCAAGATTTGACACCAGACGGAAGTTGCCTGGGAAGTTGGTGGACCTTTTACACAATAAGAGCTCCAAGTCCGCTAGAAGTTGTGAATCATATTGCTATCCCTCAACCATGGCCTTATGTATTGTGATTCTTATCGAATATTTGGAAGCACAGCAATATTTCGAGTGTTCAGTGTATTTTGATGCGCCATCAAGAAATCAAAATCGCTATAACTTTCCGAGTATTGAGGCGCATTACATTTCGATTGCACCGCTGTGTTCGTAGAATCAATACGAAGCTTTTTCATTTTTTTTGATGCCCGTCGTTAATGGCGACGTCGGGACAGCGTTCGGAGGGTCGCAGCGGTGCTCGGGACATTTTTTTTGATAGGGGTGATGTCGGGGACACTGTTGAGCATCGGTGTGATGGGCGGCAGGTGTTGTTGATGTGATTGCGGTGTTGTGATGGGTGACGGTGACACCGACGACGACGATGGTGACAGCGACGGCGGCGGTGATGGTGAACGGGTGTCGGGAACGGCAGTGGGGCACTCAATACGGGTGGTGGACGGCATTGGGCACTTACCCTAAGTCCCTCAGAGATCGGATATAAGGGATTCCCAGGATTTCGCCTTAAGCCCTCTAGTTAGAGAGGGAACCCCCCCCCCCACGTTCCCTCTCTAACTAGAGGGGTTAGGTGGGCACATTAGGTGCATTTCGCACCTGGCCATATTCGGACCCGGGTGGAACGGAAGCGTTGTGGAGGAAGAGAAAGAAAGAAGCGGAGGCGCCGGTGGTACCCGGAGGGACAGCCGTAGCCAGATATTGACCCCACATACCTACATATTATCGGACTCTTAGTGGTTGACTTCCCACAAAAATAGAAGTTTTTTCTTGAGTTTCCACGGGGTGCCAGGGATGTCGGCATGGGATATTTAATTCAAGGAGCTACATTTCCAGTTCCCATAAGATTATTTTGTGAATATCTTGAATACATGGTGAATAGATTAAAACTTGAGAGTGCCGTCCCCGAGCCGTTTCGGCACAATCACCAAACATGCCCCAATAACGCGTCCACGCTCGATCTCGACGTGTTTGCTTGCCACCAGCAGCTGGCGGACATGGAGGAGGATGAACAGGACGAAGAAAACCGACTTGTGGGGGCCACCACGGCAATAATTGTGCTGGGCGCCATTGAGGCCCGCCGACTGCGCGCGGAACGTCGTAAACCCAGTCGGCTGTACCTTTGTCGTCCTCAACTGCAACGGAACCCTAGAGGTACCACTGCATGGCAGGTACTCTACCAGACACGAAATGATTGTGCATGCATCACAACTATGGGATTCGATGTCACCACTTTCGACACCATTCTGGAAGCGGGATTTGGACAGCATTGGAACAACACACCAATACCCCGGCCAGACGCCTCAAGGACGGGAAAGGCGCATCTGGGCGGTCGATCTCTTGATGCCGCAGGCGCCCTCGGCCTCATGCTCCATTATCTTGCCTTGACGATGCGCGAAATCAGCCTCCAGCAGATATTTGCCTTGATCCCTACTACCGTCTCACGTTATATCACTTTCGGCCTCGAAATCCTCCTCGGTGTTCTCCGTCAAATGCCTTCTGCCGCCATCCAATGGCCGGGCCATCGACACGAGTTCCAGGCATACAACGACCTGATCGTCGTGCGCCATCCCCGCTTAACCGGTGCTTTCTCAAGCATTGACGGACTTAATCTGATGTGCCAAACTTCCGCCGACCAAGAAATAGAGAATGCGACGTACAACGGCTGGCTCTGTGAGCATTATATCAGCTCAGTCCTTGTGTTCTCCCCAAAAGGTAAGTCTTACCCTCGTAAGGAGTCGGTGAGGTCTCTAACGTGCAACCCAGGAACTGTCATTGCCGCTAAACTCAACGCACCTGGCAGTTGGCATGACTCCCGCATCGCCCAGCCAATCTACGAGAAATTGCGTACTCGGACGCCCGATGGATTTTATCTCGTGGCAGATACTGCCTTTCCTCGCGGCGTCAAACAAATTGACGTTAAAATTAAGGCTCCAATCAAGAGCAGGCAGAAGATGCGGGGAACGATGGCCAAAATTGAAGAGAGAGTTGCCTTTGATCGAGAGTTGTTGTCCTATCGGCAGACCACGAATGGGGGATGCGAGGCTTACAAGGATCATTTGGACGCCTGCGAATTCCTCTCGAAATCGGTCGGCAAAAGGAGCGAGGTGACTTGCTTGAGATCTGTGTCCGCTTGAACAATGTTCGAGCGGAACTTTTAGGCATCAACCAGATTCGCAATGTTTACATGCCGCTCTGGAAGCAAACCCGAGAGGAGGAGGATATGTGGAGTGGGTTTGAGACCATTATGTTTGGAGAGCAGGGACGGAATGACCGTGTTGCTCGTTTTCACAACATCGCGATTTATGAATAACACAATTCATTTGTGGTCAGACACGATGGATGCGTAGCAAGTCGAGATAGATCTGATTGTAGGTCAAGAAGGAGTGTGTATGTATTCGATACCAAGTTCGCGAGTATTAAGGTGTAAGTAATGTAAGTGAAGTACGATGAAAGTAGTGATCAATGTTCAGATGAGGCCCTACCTACCCTTTGTTCAACCCTCAGTGCGCGACGTCGACGATGTGGGAACAGGATCCACCCCGGTGTCGGTGGACGACGAGATGACGTCAGGCCCCAAAGTCGAACTGCCGAAGCGGGGAGTGTCGTGAGAAAGCCGGGAGGTAGAAGCAATGGGAGCCTCATTTTCCTTCTCGTCGTCGGAATGGTCAGAGGACCACGTAGTGCACCGGCCACCTTCCGGGTAGACGGTCTCACACTTGACGTTCCCATTGACACGGACGACACCGGGGACGTCCTTGAAGCGCGAGCCGGAAGGACGAGCGGGGGCATCAAATTGGAGGAACTCGAGGCGCATCTCCGCGCAATCACGCGCACGCTCGAGCTCATTGACGCGGTTCTGCATCGTGGTGAGCTCCCTGCGGAGGTTGTCGTTGGCGGCCTGTGAGTCGCGAAGCTGCCCGGTTTTGAAAGTTCCACTCGACGCGGACGTCCTCGCGCACCTTCTGCGCCGCAGGATCGAACGCCTTGGAAAGCTTGTCGACAAGCTCCGGGGCATTGAGGCGAGCGCGACGAAGAGGGGGGGGAAGGTGCGCGGCGGGCAACGGCAGTGCGCGTGGAAGACGATGATGCAAGGACTTCAATACTATCATCCGACAGGCCGTCGTCGTCGTCATCGTTGGCAGCACCGGCAACGTCTGAGTCACTCAGCTCGCGGGTGTCGACAGTGTGGTTGATGAGCGCCTCCATCTTGTGCGCCCGCTTGACCTCGGGCGGGCAGTTGGGGTTGCCGGTAGGCTTCTTGTGCTTGAGTAGCTAGTGCGGTGTCAGAAGACGTTGCAAAACACAAACAGTCAACGTACGTGCTTATAACGGGTTTCAACTGACTTACCCGGGCGCTCTGGATCGTTGTTACGTGCAGCCCACTTGTTGAACTTGGCGGTGATATGTTCCCAGCCCTTGGCTCCAGTCGGCACAAGCTTCTCAGCCAAGTCCAACAATTTGTTCGTGGAGGCTTTGGAGAAGTTGGATGTACCAGCCGGACGTCCCGGTCCACGCTTGGCGGGACGTTCCTCCGTGTCGGTGTCGGTGTCGTCGTTGTTACACCGCTTGCGTTTGCCCTTCTGGCGAGCCCCGCCGACCTTGAGAGCCGGCTTGAGGCCGCGGGATTTGGCAATGGTAGGCCCATCGGAGAGGTCAGCATCGACATCCGGTTCGCGAAGCGGCGGGAGACGAAGCTCAGCGGTGTAGTTGGGAACGGTGCGGGCAGAGGACGAGGCCTGGGGTGCCGGAGGGAAGTTGTAGGTCTCGGAAGTAGCGTCAAAGAATGCACTGTTGTTGATTGGTTTGGGTCAGACATACCTGTTGGGCCAATTGGACTAGTGGGTTGTATTGGAAGGACGCCTGCAGAGGCTGCGGCTGCAGGTAGCAGCTGTGTCAATACTGGGATGCCAAAGTGGGAAGTTTAGCTTACCGTCTGTGCCTCTGCATTAGCACGAACCCACTGGCCGTCTTGGTCACGGAACCAGGGATTACCGGAACCGTTGTAATGCAACTCCGGCGTGGGGTTAGGAAGCTGAGAGAATGGGGGGAAGGGAGGGTCTGACATTGGAGAAAAGGAGGGTAATGAGGGGATGAACGAAGAGATTCGAACGAAGAAACAAAAAGGTTGGTTGAACCTTAGAAACGGCGAGACATAGCTGCCCGGTTGCAATGAATAAATGTCTCCATGACGTCGAGACAATTACAGGCACCGAGCTCCACCCCCATCGTCCTGCTGTGCGCAATTGGTACTTTTGGGAAGCTTGCTTGCCTCGCTCGGACAAGCGCTCGCGGTCTACTCGGGCTGAGGGATTGGATCGGTTGTCAATGGCACAGGAAGAAAGCTTGAATGTCGGGGCCTTGAGGCTGGATGCGCGCTGGTATCGGGCGAGTACATGCAGTTGGCGTCTGGTCGGGTGAGAAGAAGAAGTGTTACGTGACCCACCGTGACACGCAGCCTAATCGAGCGAGGCGCCCGGACGAGTGTCGCCGAAAGTATTTATTCAACTTTTCTCTGTTCTATTATATTCTGGAGAGGGGGGGGGGACCCCTCTCCAGACTAGAATAAATTTAAGGTTTACTCGAGTGGAAATCGACGTTTAAGTGAGATCCAAGTCCGATGGGGTCCCGACAGCTGCCTCGGCATCGCTGCCGGAAATGCGAAAAAAATACTAAAACATATTTCTATTCTTATGGGAAGTCAACCAGTATACGTAGTGGTTATAATTACTTTCCTTTAAATTTCTTGCAATTAGTGAGCACTGAGTCGGCATTAGAATTAGCTAGAGGCATTTCAGAATTGAATACATTTTCCCTTTAACTGACCCCTTGCCTGATAAGGATAATGAGGCGTCGGCCTTACGGCCCGCTAACCGGTGATTTGGCCTTGCCGTTTTCAATATTAAGTCCGAACGATTTTCTTCAGAAACTCCTTAAGAGCACGGTACGCTATCATTCCATGGTACATGATACATATTATTCAATTTATGTCCGATTGTCTGCGTATCCGAGTGGATGTGAAGCGACACCAGATTAAGAAGAGAGCTCAGCAACAAGCCAAACTTGGTTGGGGTGGTCGTTGCCTGTAGCGCAATCCCAGATTTGAATCTATCCAGAAAGCATTGAGTACGGAGCATTCAGAGGAGAAAGGCAAACACACAGGAACACCCTCGCCGGTAAGTCCATTGGTCAAGTCGAGGCACTTGCCAGTTCCACTCCACTCAATCTGTCCATTGCGATTTTGGAACCGTTGGTTCGTGTCACCGGTGGCGCACCTTCAGATTTGGAGTTTGACGCCGTTGGCGTTGGAGCCGTTGGGTACATCGAGACATTTGTCGCTGAATGTCTGAAGCTGGCTGGTGAGAGGGGCGATGGGTACAGTCCAGGTGATGTTGCCAGCGCCGAAAGGGGAGTCAAGACAGGCGGCGAGGATTACCTCTGCGCCGTCCGTGTCGGACGCTGCCGTGATGCAGTAATCGTGTTCCGCAGAAGCTGCCTGTCGAATGAATTAAGATTCAAATGTAAAAGATCGGAACGCTTACAGTCACCCCCAATTATATTTGCAACTCTACGAAAAGCAGAAATTAAATTTCTTCAAGGAAAGCAAACACAAGCAGCTCACTGCGTCAAGTCAGGATTCGGCGTGCCTATCCATTTTTGGTTGAGGTTTCCCTCTGTGCAAGTCCAGATTTGAAGTATGTTGCCATCATCCGCTATGCCATTGGTGAGATCGATGCATTTGTCTGTTCCGCTCCACTGCAGGGTAAAATCGTTGACAGAAATCCACTGTTGGTTGGGACCGCCGGTGCAAGTACAAATCTGCAATTTTGTACCGTCTACGTTGACACCTCCGGTGACGTCGATGCACTATTCAAAATCAGCACCAGTGCGATGAAACACGATCAAAATAGACACCATGTGCGAGTCATTGTCGAATATCGTGCACTGTGAAGCACGGAGAAGGTGAATTTCACCCAATATTTCACCCCTAAAATGTCCCAGCTTTCGCCGGAAAACAAAGTGATTTTCACGGTCAACGGGGGAATTTCACCGATAAACCAAGGGAAAATTTTCATGTGCAAAACGCAACTTTTCACCCCAACTGTTTCACTCCATTTCAGAGTGAAATTCATTCTGTTTCCAAGGGAATCTGGTAGGCCTAGAGCCGAAAAAAGGACTTCACTTAAGGTCACTTTGCGTGCACCTACACTTCATTCATCTTAGTGAGGCTCCCTGTTACTGAAAGTGATGTATTTGTATGTAGGGTGGGTAATGTAAAGTAGATATATCCAGTAAGGTATATGTGTATGTATTGTAATGTAATGTACAAGGTATCAAAGTGCAGGTTTGCACACATTTTACTATGTAGCAAAATCTTGAGAGGTCATGACCTGAGTTTTGTACCTTGCTCGAGGCAACGGGTTGAGGCTCCACCCTGCTCCACAGCCCTGGGAAAAGCAGGAGGATCACGGATTTGTATTAAATGAATATATAGCTATTGCTGATCCCAATGTTGAGGATATCAAGGAGTAGTGAAATCACATACCATGTAGTGAATTTTCTTTTTCACGGAGAAACTGAGTGAACCCAAATATTCGCAGCATGTGGTGAATTTTAGAGTTCACCCCAAACCGGGGTGAAATGCGAAATTCACTGTGTTTCCCTGTGAAATTCGCCCACTTCATTTTCCACAGTGGTGATTGGCTGGGGGCCAGCGCTTTCCTTGTCAAAGAAGGAGAGGTGCCACTCTTTAAACGCGAAATCCTCGTTATTGCAGTCGTATATGACGAGAGCTGGACCATTTATATTAGTCTGAGGGGCACTGATACAGCCTTGGAATCCCGCGTCGAAGACTACGTGTCAAGTACACTCAGGACATATCATGAATTGAACGGCGGAAAAGGAGGAAGAACATGCAGGACTCAGGCTCTGTATCTCCCCTTGGCCTGGGAGTTGAGCAGCGGCCGAGAGGATGAAGACGGATAGGGCGAGGGAAGTGGATACCATGATTGGTCGGGTCTGGAGTAGGACAACAGATTTGAAAGCGACAGGGAGCCTTCCTCGCCCTTTTATACCTAAAAAACTGAGGCCCATGCCCACCAATGACGTTAGTGATGCTCTAGCTTTGGCTTCACCTGAATGCCCCGGCGTCGTCTCGCTTTAGCCTTGAATCATCACGGGCGAGGCCAGAAGCAAAATCAAGTTGCGCTCCCGCTTCGATCTGAAAGCCAACCAATTTTAGCTTTGGCCCAAGCCCAGGCCAAGATTTTGATTTTTTTTTAGCCTGAGGCCAAAGCCAGAACATCACTACCCGCTCTGAACACCGTACCTCGTCTAGGCCCGCGATGTCACTTTAATTTTAGATAGGGCCACCGGTTTGCCAGCCCCTCCATGAGAAATCGGTCATTCCAACCGTTTGAGCCTTGACCTTCCCGGAGATTCTGAGTCGGGCATCGTTAAATGACGGAGGGATGAACTTGGGGCCGTAGATGGGGAACCCGGGCCTCAATGTTTTCCCTCTGGGAATTTTCGTCGATGTTTTTGGTACCGTTGGCGGTTTGATTTCCCGATGCAAGGCCATGACATATTCGGCGACGTTTACCTCAAACTCGAGTTGGGGGTGATAATTTTGACTAGGTGGCCCAACTGCTTTTCCAGCTATTGAGTCGGCTCTTGACCTGTTTCGAAAAGACGAGTAAAAAGTCTTCGAAAACAGCTCTTGTGCATACATTATTCTTCCAGTCGCTCTCGAACTTGGAGCGCGCGCCGGAGGGCTGAGCAGCAACCTGGCCCGGGATCGAACAAAGTCATCCTGGAGGTGAGGGAGAGAGAAGAACGGGACTCGAAGAAAAGGAGATGGTGTCTCGGCTTTTTTCCTCAGACCAGCACCGATCGCCTTACATACCCCACTCAATGTCGGGGTCGTAGATAATTGTGATTTGATAAAAGGGACTCGGACTTGGCACGCTCGCCGTCGGAAAGACGAAAATGTGTTGAACACGGCCTCCAAACATGTCTTCAGTTTGACCCCACTTTACCAACCCACCCAAAAGTGAACCTAACACGGGAAGTTTTCGGATTCCTTTTGGCTCACGAAGATTCGGACCGAAAATGGAACTGTTCAAACCTTGAAATACCCTTAAAAATGGCATATGTTTGCTTCCTGTTGAGTGGTAGTCTGGTGTTTGCCGCGGGGGTCCGACGATCGCAGTGCTCCGTTATTATGTAATTGCGGAGTTTAAATTGACACGTGCCTTGGCGCGCTTCTTTTCTGCACCATTAACGACGCGTTCCTCCTTCATCCCTCGTTCAGCCTGTGCTCTGTATATCCTCCTAGATGCTCTCCCTCAAGTCCCAGACCTTTTGCAGGTCAGCCAACCGGAAAGAAATGTCGACCCTGCCCTATATCGCTGGCTCTCGGCCCACACCACTACTCCACTATTTCACAAGCCACAGCGGACGCCAATGGGTACTCTGGCCGATAGCGGTGTTTCCATGTCTCTGCTCTTCCAACTCGGACTTTCCTCCTGGCCCCTTGCACATACTGCTGAGGAAAAGACCTCGCTGCCATGTAGAGATTTGGCCTCGACACCATCTATAAGTTTCTATACTTATATAGTCTCATAATCAGCACTCAGGACACGCCGAAATCGAGAGGGGTGACGAGGGAACGAGTACGCGCGGGCGACAAGGTGTGTGTACCGCATACCCGCCCCATCCCCATTTTACTTACCCACCCGTACACCCCGACCTTGCGATGTGGTGCACTGGGCGCGGAGCACGTCGTCGGCGTTGGTTTGAGGGAAGGAAAAGGTGCGTACTTACCTTCTGAGTCTTTTACTTTGTATTCAATCCTTGTCCCTATCCCCGCCCGCCATACTGAATGGATATTATGAAGCGTCAACCCCGATGTACTACGTCGGCTTCTGCGCGGCCACCACTGTCGTCGCCCCGCTCATTCTATTCAAGGGGTTCAACACCGCCGGCGCATTCCAAGGGGGTTTTAGTGGGTATATGGCCTGCTACTTCAAGAAATGGAGTAGGTTGACTTACGGCCAGAGTCCCACACGAAGGCTTGAAACCTGTACATAACGGCATTTCCTCCTCGACATTTCCCGGCTACTGTACTATTACGACCAAAGGTTCACGGGGTGTCACCCGTCACGGCAAAGGTTCACTGGATCGGAGGTTCATTGATCGGCAATCAGCAGAAATTACTATAAATGGACGTCCGGCAAATGCCGGCGCAAATTTTTTGAGGTTTTTTGGCCTATTTGGGCCAGGAAGGCTGTTTGTCACCGTCACCTAGGCCAAATTGGTTCAGTTCACGGGGGTCTGTCACCCATCACCTGAACCTTTGGTCGTAATAGTACAGTATATTGGATACACCCAATTCAACCAGTGGATACTCAGAATGCTCTGGAGACCGAGATGTGTTACTAAACGCTCGAAGAAGAAAAAAGGATGGTGGTCCGCTGCAAGCCGCATTGATATGTGGCTGTCCACCACACAGCCACGCACTGCGCATCTCATCCTCTCCGTGAATGTCGTCCGCCGGGCTGTCCCGCCGCCGCGCACCCGCCTCCAGCGCTTCAACCCAACCAAACGACGATGACGGGCCTAATCCCTCTTCCCCGCCCTCGCCCTCCCCTGCCCGCCTTCCACCAATGACGGCCCCATGGGCCCAGCCATGCAGGTTCGGCCTTCGCAGGCGGCGCGCGCATCACATACGATCCGCGCGACCTCCTCCTGAGCAGCACCGAGTCGTCCCAGATCGGCGGCGCGGTGCCGCAGCTGACGCTCATGGAGGAGGTGCTGCTGGGGATCAAGGACAAGCAGGGGTATTTGAGCTTTTGGAACGATAATATCAGCTATGCGCTGAGGGGGTGTATTTTGATTGAGTTGGCGTTGAGGAGGAGGATTGGCGCTGTGCGGAATGCGGGGAGGGTGAGTGCCTGTTTCTCATTCTAGAGTAGCTTACTTCGATTTTACTTCGACTTCGCGTTTTATTACGAGCTAATGTGTTTATATAGAAACGGCTCCCGCTCCCTGACCGCCCGATCACGGTGCTTTCCACGCAGCAGACGGGCGAGACCCTGCTCGACAAGACCCTACGGATGATGAAGCAAACCGAGGGCGCGGGTGAGAAGATGGGTGTCGGCACTTAGGTTGACTTGCTGAGTGTCCTCCCTAGTTTTGCTTTACGCGTGGTGTCTCGCGACTTTTGTGGGTGTGCACACGACACATTTATGGCGCCCGCATTGACCGCAGACTCGGCATCTCGCGCCTTCCCCTGTATGCGGGCTATCGGGCTAACCTTAGTCTCGACTAGGCTGACGCACACAATGTCACTTCCATCCTACCGGGAGCTATGAAGGTCCTTCCTGGACAAAAGGTAAAATCCTCACATCAGCACATCAATTTGCGTGAGATCTCGCGAGATCTCACGAGATCTTGCAAGAAATTGAAAATTTTTGCAAAATGCAAAAGATCTTCAAAGAAATTGCAAGAAGGGATAGTTTTTACCCTCTCTTTTGCATGAGATCTTCCAATATCTTTGAAGATTTCATCAACTGAATGTCTGGCAAGATATCGAGAGACCTTGCAAGATCATTCAAGAACACGGTCATTTTGTATCTCGGCTGACTTTCACCAGTTCTTCAAATATCTTTGAATAAAGCCGCACGTAAAGCACGAGCTTTAGGTGCATCACAACTCAGCCGAGGAACGTGATGCGCCATCACCTCGGATCAGCTCGATGACTGGCATGTCGAATGATGTCGGGAGAACGATTCTGGGTCATTTTACCCCGAACACTCGTCCACATTCCCGCTAACTTTGCCATGGATATAGATTGGATTCGACTGACCAAAGGACTACCCCAGGAGGATAAGAGCGCACGTGGCAGGCTCTCGGGCTGACAAATATGTACTAAGGGAACCCGGGAGTTGAGAAAAGAGCTGCAAAGGTACAGTATTGCATGCTGCAGGCAAAAAAGCCATCTAGAAATTCCTAGCAAACATCGTGCACTTGTGTGATCACATACCAACTCAAACAAGTCCACCTGACGTCGGTTTGGAGTGGTCCGGCCTCAAAGACTTTGAAGGATCTTGCGCTCCGGGGCAGCTTGAGCTAGGCTCAGTGAGGTAACACTGTTACACTAATGAAAACCCTAGACACAGGTTGGTGGCAAGAGAAACTTGTTTTCGATGTGTTCGGGTAACCCTCGGGCACCTCGGGGATGTTCAATTCTTGAACCAACAGTTCTGTATGGCCCATCCGTGGAACATTGCTCGCAGTACCTTATTAGCTCTGTTTAAACAATGGGCTCTTTGCAAAGTCAAACAGATTTTGTATGGCCTTTTTGTTGGTTCAAGTTTGTTCAAACACCGCTTTCAAACCCGGATTGAACGGATTGTTGAATCTCGTTTAATCTGTGTTGAACGTAGACCGTTGAGCCATTGTTGAAAAGAATCTTCCCACTCTCCAGCTATCATCTCTGCCTTGCAGTGTTCAACAGATCAAAGTTTAAAATCTGTTTAGAAGAACTGGACAAAAAACTGCACACTTGATGAATGCCAGAGAAACGTACTACAACTACTTAAAGGCGGTCGTAACGGGTCTGACAGACGGGCCCGTCCGTCAGGGCCTGAGCGCGTGCACCCTGACGGCCCGGTTGCCTTGGACCTTACCTCCGACCTTGGGAGGTATACCTCTACCCCTGGTGAACCTTATTTTTGACCATTCTGGCCATGTGTTTATAAACACCCTGTTTATAGATGAAAAATTAAAAACTGTTTATAATTCGTCCAGGAATTATAAACAGAACCCTAGCCAAATCCCAACTCATTCAAAGGCCTCTGAGGTGCTGTGACAGGTCTGTAGGCTCTCTCTTAAGCATGGCCAGAAGCCATTGCCACATAGTAGTCAATAGCTTAATTAGGATTCCGCGGAACACACCACCTCGATGTATTAGATAATCAGATATAACTTAACCACATACTTCACTATTGTCTCAGGTGGATCGTGTGACAAACTACAGTGCCGAGCATCGCCGCTCCCCTCAGCTCCCTCCTCCAGGTCGCAGGAGCCTGACCTCGGGTTATCAGGATTCGCGAAGGGTACAAGCTCCGTCCTACTAGGATGTGGAGCTCGCAACTCACCGCTGCGGACTCTGTCTGAGTCATGAGGCGTCAATGAGGGCCTGATAAGCCTTCATAGCCTCCATATCTTCGTATTTGGCAAGAAGCCAACCTGCCAAAGGCCCAGGGCTTTCACAGGTGCACACAATCATGTAATAATGCAAAATGGAGAGCGGTGTGACATTTGATGGGTGACAGCACCCAGGGTATCACAGATGAAGTGCCCCAGATGTTCCGGTGTGATCTCTGCACATCTTTTCTTGTTATTTATTTAAACTCCGCTGATCTACAGATAAAATAAGAGATCACACCCAGAACGTCTGGGTTACCGAGACAGGTGCACCCGTTGGTGTTGTGAGTTTGGAGGTGGCAAAGAATTGAACGGCAAGTTAGGATTCGACTCTCCGCCGGTGCATAAGGCAAAAACTAAGGTGTTTTTGCGTCTTCTCTCCGTGGTTTCAGTGGTAACGAACAGGAGACTGCTCCGGGCTCAGGTTTAGCAGTGCAGTTTAACATTTAGAATCACTGTGCACTCACTTCATTCAGTGTTGTTGATGTTGAACAGAATTACCCACAACAAATAATGGGATTGAAAGTATTGCACCCGGCGAGCTGGAGAATGAATCCAGAGCCGGGGAAACATACTTTTTAGGATATTTTGGTTAGATTGGTTTGACACTTGAATTTTATTCGCGGTTCCGATCTCTGTGTTGAAGCCAAGGTTGCGCTGAGATGCCCAAGCAAAACTGTGCGGGCATTGCATCGACATCCACGGCCAATGGACCCTCTGTTTTTATTTGAGACTTCATCAATGATCCGGCCCACCCTGAACCCATACCAAAATTATTCAAAATCACAAATAATAAGCGGGAGCCAGGCCCGATCGTCTGAGCTCTCTCTTTCCATCTACCTCCCTCACTCCGCTCCGGCCCTGCCTTGCCACTTGCCTGCTCGGTGACTCTGCTTGTGCTCGGCTTCTAACGAACGACCGATGCCCAGGGACTTGCTTGGCTCTTCCCGGTTCTCGCTTCCTGGAAGGAGTTCCAGAAGGCAAGACAGAAAGGACTTGAGTATAAAGGACCGATCTGCACTCACCCATCCCAGAAGCAGCACCTCTTAAAGCCCACAAGCGAGGAACGAGGCCGATTCGGATCTGCCAGTAGTACCTAGACACCTGGCTGTACCGGACATTATTTTTCTTTAAACTGCCTGTCCTCTTCTAACCATACTAAATAATAAACTTCAAATGAAATTACAAGACATCAACTTAAACAGAACTTTTTCAACACTATACATTCTTCAAAACTCAGAGCATAACTCGCTCAACCTCTGCTTCATCCAACTCTAATTCAATTTCAGAATCCTCCTCGTCCTCCTCATCCATCTTCCCTGCAGGCACAGAGAGCTCAACCAGATGGGCCAGGTTCTTCAGATGCTGCTCCTTTACATCTCTGTTGACTCTGGACATCCTCTCATCTATAGCTTGAATTTGCTTTGTTTGTGAGGAGCGCTCAAAGAGTGGTCTCGCCATTTCCCAGAGCTCCAGGGCACTGAGTAAATCTCCATTTTTCTCAGAGATATCTCCCAATCGAACCATACATTCTGCTCTGCTGCAGTGGACATCCATCAGTGTGAAACCTTGCAAAGCAAGCATGAACAGGGAGATGGCTGTGACTTCATCATTCTCCTGGAGGAAGATATCTCCCATAAATTGGAGCCCCTTGTGAATTCCTAGTTTCTCTTTCTGTCTGAGTGAATGTGCAAAGAGAACTGTGCTCCAGGATGATTCATAATGTCCATTTCTCCAACGACTGACATCCCCCAGTCTCTCCAGGCAATAGCCCATCATCTGAGAATCCTTCCCCCGCGTTTCTCTAATGCATTTGGAAAACAACAATGCTGACATGTCCCCCTCTCTAAGGTTAAGGTCTGCCTGCACCATATCACACACAACTAATAGTCGGGCAATCCCAAATCCTTTGAAGATGGTTCGGGCTGCATTAATTTTTTCTTGTATCTCCTGCTTTGCGGTCCCCATAGACACCCCGACCTCAGCCATGTTAGACAATGAGACTCCCAGCACATAAGGATCATTGACAGTAGCTTGAGCCACTTCATTGTACACACTGTGTGCTTCCACATATTCTGATTTGTAGCCATGAACCGCCCCAGCTGTATCATGAGTGAATGGCCCTCGTCACTGCGAGGCAAACCACACATATCTAGGAGACTTCTTGCTCTATTAACCAGCAATATACATTGCATGTAATTGCCTAATCCCATCCAGTTCGCTGCCTCTGCACGGAGTCCTTGTGCTTCCACGTACAGATATCCCGTAATCCTGGCCAACCTATGGGCTTCCTTGGCATAGACTTGTCCAGCAGTGTAGTCACCAATCCTGAATTTGACAAATGCAAAGTGTCTGAACAGATTAGATTGATGTCCATTGTTTCCAGTAGACTGCGCCAGAGAAAGTGCAGTTTGAGCATGCTTCATTGACATTGGGTGTTGAGCACAGTCAAGATAATAAACTGCTAGCGCAAGATGAAAGGTGCCTGTGTGATATGTGAGCTTTATGGCACAGACATGGAGTGAAAAACATACACTTCACTCCAGGGTCATCAAAGTGGTTGCAGCATTCTTTGCCCCGAGCTTCCAATGCCGGATGATTTGGGTAAGACTTTACGGATTTCCATGAGAAAATGATGTGAGTGATTACATGAACCTCCAGTCGCGGGTCACAAATTTGTGCAAGGAGTGGACTGATTAGGTGAAACAGAGATATGTCTCCTCCCTCGCTAACTCGGCTGAATCGGTTAAGATCGCATGCACAGTAGATACTGGCAACTAGATCTGGATGTCCATGGTGAAGAGTATGCTGGAGGATGTTTCGAATGTTTGAAAAGTTGGATACAATTCGGGAAATGGATGGCAGTGCTAATGCCTTACCCCTATGTCCTCTATAGAATTCAAGGAGCACTTCAAAATGTTTTAAAAGTGGCCTGATCATTGAATTCGTTGCAGGTAGCAACTTCTGGATATATTCCCTAATAGGCACCAGAACCTTTAGCCGTTTGTGGTCATCAGTGTAGGCCAAGGCAGTACGAAGCAATGCTGTTTTGCAATCAAAGATATCTTTGATTGGAAATTTGATTTGCTTCAGTTCCACATCTGAGAGTCCATCCGGGAGTATTGACAGCAGACTTAGCAAATCCTGGGAATGTGGCATGGAAGTGATTCTAGAGCTTGAAAGTGAGAGTGAGATGGATAGCTCAAAGTTGAGTCTTTTATCTGAGCCCTCTGATAGAAGAGAAGTCTGTTCTGTCTTCCAACAGGATAATATTGTGGAACAGCCCTCGGTATCCACCAGATGCGCTAGAAGATTGATGGCAAGGGGCATATTGCCTGTCAGCCCAAGAACTTGGTTGACTTCCTCCAATAAATGTCCATCATCTGCAATGTCAAAGAACATCTTTCGGGCAGCCTCTTGTGCCAATGGTTGCAATGGTGATAAAAAAGGCCGAGTCCACTTCACTTGGGATGGTCTCTCTGCACCTCGCATTGTGATCTAGTACTATCTTAGAGACATGACTAGCAGAGAAGGTAATGTACAAACCATCAATGCCAGACTGGGTATATCTGTAAGGAGAGACAGGAACTCTTCAGTCTCCTTCCGGGATTCAACTGGGTCCCAAAGTGTCTCGAGATTGTCAAGAACCAAAAAAGTAGGCGGAGCATTGGAAAGGTGTCTGAGAACACCTTGAGTGAGATCTTAGCCTGGCTTGAGGTCTAGATGAGCACCAATGATGTTGACGAGTTCAACTTTATTTGTTGAACCATCACATGTAATGAAAAACCGATTGGCATGGTATTTGGTGGTAATGTCGCTGTGATGCAAGACTACTTTGGATAAACTGGTCTTTCCCATTCCACCTGCGCCCAGAATGGCAATTCTGGGACTTTTTTCTTTAAAAAGCTTGAGGATGTCTGCAATTTCGTTGTCACGACCATGGAATATCTTTGGTTCTGCTGGGAGCATTGTGATAGAGGTGGAACTACAATGGTGAGAATACAAGCTGAAGAGTGACATGGGGTCCTACCTTGCATATGAGTTGGAATAAGCTTGACTAATCTGCAGAATAGTCATTATTGACTCTCTAAGAGGATGTGATCACCTACCGAAGATGCTGAATCCGAGATGGAGAGTGTCTCAATGATATCGAGCACCTCTTGATGCCGTGCCTGTACGTGTTCTTGCATCTCCTTGACCTCAGTGATGATATTAGTGATCTTAATAGTGTCAACATTAATCAGGGCCTTTCTCTTATACAAATCCATTCACCTGGAAAAAATCAAATGCCTGTTGCAACTCTGCTTTGCAATCCCTCAGTAAGGCACCCATTTCTCCCTGTCGGAAGAATGCTTTGACTTTGCTACGACTTTGTTGGGCCTCAACAAAGGTATGGATCTTGTGGAGTGTTCTAATCATTGTCAGTCAATGACAGACTCAACCAAGACCAGATACCTACCGAGTAAAATTTGCAATGTGATTTAATACACTTGGAGCCAATTTTCCTCCAGTATCTGACTTGACATATACCCCAGTGATCGCACTGAGCACCTTACAAACTTGCTCCATCAACTCATTGCAGGAATTCTTGTTTTGTTTAATTGTCTAGAACATCAACTTAGGGATAGTCCAATAAATCATACTGAGTGGTACCTCCGCTAGTTTCACGAGGGATTGTGTGGTATTCAAAATGGCCTCTAGACCAGAGATTTTGACGGTGTCCACAAGGAGTTGCAGGCTACTCCCGGTGATAATTAAACATGTGGAGATATGATCCAATCGAATTTTAGCGATGGTCAGTTGATGGGGCATGTTTATAAATGGTGCAGACACTTGGAAATCCCTGGGGTTTATATCTTGCATATAGAGTCATGAGAGATTATGGTCTAATTAGTTTCATTTACCGGCGAAGGATAAATTGACCAACACCGACGGTGTCATTGGATTAATTGCTAACACCTTGCATTTAACCGATGTTAGGTATATGTATGCCGTGCACCCCTGCATTCACCCGATAGGAGAAGTTAAATATAAGATTGCACGTTTCACAGATCAATCATGGGGACCAATGTAAAAACGTGAACCAGCTTCGGGTTCGACCACTACAATGCTATGAATTGGGCTGACTTGGTAACAAATTCCTCAAGTGTTAGAGGTGAACAGGAGGAGTTACTAGTGACTAAACAAAGTAGGACCTTATTTCTTTATTGTTGTAAAACCAAGTTGAGAAGGTTGCACTGAGTAAGAGGTAAAACTTGTGAATGTTCTCTATATTTATGAGGCTGAAGGTACAGCTTATATACTGTGAAGAATATAATGTACTACAAGTAGAGAGACTAGGGTGACTGAGTAAGTAGAATTGAGGAGAACATCGGGGAAAGTCAGCGGTTGGGAAAAGCCGAACCGTGGGAAAATACCCAACAACAACATCTATAACTTTGACACGGGGGCCAAAGAGCTAGGTACACAATTGTCATGTGCCTTAAATGTTTGAATTTTTCTCCAGTGAAAAATATCTGAAAAATTACTGGAATTTATGGTGAAAATTTAGCATGAACTCTTATGAATTTCGTTTCAAGTTTTTCACCTTGGATTTCGCTTATAATTGTGGTGAAAATGTTTAAATTTTTCACCCTCTTTTTCACTAAAAAATGTCTGAGAACCCAACGACATTTTTCATCGTAAATTGTGCTGAAAAATTTGAATCTCCCAACCAGTGTGAGGAACCTTCAACCACCAGACTTATGGCGGTCAAAGTGCCCTTTTAATAAAATTGGGGTAAAGTGTCTGATTTTGTCCACAATTTGATGTATCAAGAGATGAAATTTGACTGAAGGAAGACAAACTCCTTGCATACTTGACCTCTGTCTTTTTTTGCACACCCAGAACATTGTTTTTGGTTCACTAAACAAAAAATTTTGGTTGGTAAAAAAATTCTGAACCTAAGAAAAAAAAACTCAACTACGGTCTTCTTTTCCTACCAACCAGAAAAGTTTTTTTGACTGCAACACAAACTTTCGGAGGTAAGTGGCGGTGCTAACCTTAATTTGATTGATTGATCTGGTGTCCATATCCGGCTTGATGCAAGGTGTTCTTTGCTAAGGTAAGTAACATGCCATCTATCCCACAGGACATCATAGGTGACACCCTCCAGTTTCTGGTAGACAAATCCGGGCCCGGATGCCGTTAGCCATCTATGTTTAGCCATCTATGTGAACATCCCGCACAGTTGTACATCCTCCGAACCATCTCCCTTGGCAATGGTCTACAGGAGGGGTTTGCTATACTTTGCACCGGCATCCGGGACCCAGGTTTGTCTACCAGAATCTGGAGGGTGTCGCCTATGATGTCCTGTGGGATAGATGGTATGTTACTAACCTTAGCAAAGAACAACTTGCATCAAGCCGGATATGAACACCAGATCAATCGATCAAATTAGGGTTAGCACTCACTGGTTAAACATTTCAAGTTTTTCGGCGAAGAAACTTGTAAAAAATGCTTCCAAGTTTCCACTCCTCTTTCCAGCAAAACTCTAGTGAGAAACCTGTAAATTTCTGGTGAGTTTTTCGAATCCTCTGGAGATCTCTTGGAACCTTAATGAAATTTTCTTGGAGTTCAAAAAATCCACAAGGAAGTTTCAGTTTTTTCACCCGATTTTTGCTGAGAAAATTACTGTAACCTCCAAAAGATTTTTCACCAATTGTTTCATCAAAAAAAACTCGAAATGCTCACGCAGTGACTGCCACTTACCTCCGAAAGTTTGTGTTGCAGTCAAAAAGTTTTCTGGTCGGCAGGAAAAGAAGACCGTGGTTGAGTTTTTTTTTCTACTGAACACTTTTTTTTTCTTAGGTTCAGATTTTTTTACCAACCAAAAGTTTTTGTTCAGTGAACCAAAAACAAAGTTTTGGGTGTGCAAAAAAGAGATAGAGGTTATGCACACAAGAAGTTTGTTTCCCTCCAACTGATTTTCATCTTTCGATACGTCAAAATATGGCCAAAATCGCGAAGTGTACCCCTGTTTATTAAAGGGGCACTCTGACCGCCATACAGACTATGAACACTCTTACACCTACGAAAAATTGGGATGGAGCCAATAAGCACCGTTGGTGCACGGTGCACCCGTTGGCATTGTATAGCAGTCACTTTGTACATTTATTATTCTGACCTTTTTTCCCCCACTTTTCGGTCTTTTTTCCGTGTTTTACAACTTTCCATACTTTTTTTTCAGTGTGTCCATTCTGCTCTTCTTTTGTTTCCATTCAAGCCCCTTACTATTGTTTCCCAACACTGGAATCACAACTTTATAAGCAAGCCACGAGCAGAAGGGTGGTTTTAAACTCTACCCCTATATTGGGGTTAATCATTGCTGATGGCCTAAGTTGATCAGCAACTGTGAAACCTCCTGAACTACAGCAAGCATGTCACTGCTGTTGTCATTGTAGTGAGTGATATCACGCAGATAACCCTGAATGTGGTTTGGACCCGAAGCTTGAGAGCTAAACTGCACTTGGTTGAAGTTGGTATACGTTGCCGATCAAACCCAACAAGGCCGGCTCGTCGGCTTGCATAGCCACCATTTCAAAATAAACCTGGAACTTTTACTTGGGTAAAAAAAAAAAGAGTTGAATACAATCAGGAAGAAAACCTCAGTTCAACCTGAAAAAAAAAAGTTCCCAGAATCTAAGAATGAACTTAGGAAGCACCAGTTGTGCAGGGTGCATCCGTCGGCGTTGTGGGTTAGCGGTGATTTGCATGACAAGTTGGGGTTCGACTCCCCATCGGTACATAGTATTTGTCAGTTTGTCTTTTTTCTTTCTTTGGTGCACACCATAAAGGGGCGGTGACTTGTGAAGGTACTTATTCCTCACACCAGACTGGTGTGTTTAATACCTCTATCCCCTCCTCCCTAGCGCACAAATACTTCCGTGAAATCAAGGATCACTTTTACTTTAACCATCCGCCACCGTAGTGCCCAAAAAGCCAGCGGGAAGCACTGGTTAGGAGATTTAAGTTTTTCAGCACAATTTACGGTGAAAAACATTGTTTGTTTTTCAGACATTTTCACTGAAAAAGTAGGTGAAAAACTCAAATCATTTCACTATTTTTTGAGCTCAAGGTGAAAAATTTAAAAGAAAGGCCAACAGGGGTGAAAAATGTTTGAATTTTCCACCTACTTTTCAGTGAAAAATGTCTGAAAAACAAATGACATTTTTCATCGTAAATTGTGGTGAAAAACTCGAATTCCCCAACCAGTGAAGCGAAGTATTTTGGATCCTTAGAGTGAATGTCCGACCCCTCTGCCTAGATATTGATATGATATTGGGAAGAGGGGAGCTAAATAGGATGGAAAGGCTATGAAATTAGTGTTGACTGGTATGGGAGTTCAAGGTGATGCAAACGCGGTAGAAAAGAAGTCGTAAAATTTAAACCGTGGGAACTACCTCGGCGATCTCGGTGATCTCTCTTTATAGATGGAACGGGGCGCGAGGGGCGTCAAAACCCACAGAATTTGGGAGCTGAGAATACCGGGCTACCGGGAGGCTGTGCATACCGGCGGCAACCCGGCAGACTAAAGCAGAGTTTGATGCAGTTGATGGTATTGATGCTTTGTATTTGAATTATTGTACCATTAGGGCGTATCCTGCCATCCGCCGTGGGCCCTGACTCCTCTGAGGAAGGATTGACAAGACCTTGAAAATGACCTACCTACCTTATAACTTTTAAGAAAACACAAGGAAATTGATACATGTTCTTCTGTCTCAAGCAGCGAGCACGGGAGATAGGAGTTTTAGTATAACTCCAATCAGGTCAGTTGTTTTCTGATTAGTCTCCGACCAGGGAACCAAATCTGTGCGCGTCCTCTTACTGAGCATCATTACAGCCAAGTTCAACACAATATGTGCTTTGCATTCAAGCCGATTGCTATTGCCGCATCATTTCGATGCGGCATCTCGCTCGGATCACTCTGAGACATTCTCGATCATACCGCCGGTATGATCGAGTCGCCGGTATTCCCAACTCCCAAATGCTCTCTCAAAACCGTGCTCTAACCGTCAATTAAGAACTGTGCTTTCTCATACCGTGGATTTAGGACGTAAAAAGCCTCAAATCACCTGGGCTGAACAGTGCACCTCTATTTCAGTTCCTGAAACACACCATGGTTAGATATCTGTTGGGCTTGGGTCTCTCTGAGTCGGGAGTTCTCAAATAACGGAGGGAGGGACGAAGTCAACCGGGATGTCACAACCTCAACCGGGAAGTCATGAGCCTGCAGGGACTGTAGTCTTGGGGGGGAAAATGGAGCTCATTTTGAAGGAATGGGCGGCAAACGCATGGGATTGAAACACATTCCTCGGGAATCAGATCCTCTGGAGTCAAGTCGTCGGAGGAGTGAAGACGAGGGGAGCGCAGCAGCCGGAAGGGTGATTTACAGAAAAGATGACTCACCTTGCATGAGAACAGTGTTGTAATGCAACTCGAGTTTCGCAATTGCCCAGAGAGGTCTGGGAATGTCACTAATCGGGTAAGGACACTCTTGGTTAGCAGGTTGGGATTTGAAGCATTTTGCCCGATGAACGAGGTCCTGAAGGGTACTTGAGGGCTGAGTATGCAATGGACTTGTGTTGACTGTATATCGGCTAAACTCTGTCAACCTGAACATGGTACATAATCTGTAAAACATATAACTATTTACCACACATCATAGAACTTTGAGAATTGAATGTCATCAAGCTCTTGTTTCGGTCTCACTCGGTGGCGAACAGGAGCCACGGTGTCTTGGATTGACGAGGGGTGGTTCCAGGACCACACAGGATCCTTTAAGTTCGACAGAGGCTCTCACATGCAGTCAGTTTCCGAGCACCGAAAAACCCTAGCGCCTTTGGAGAGCCAAAGTGTCGACATTCCGCGAGCCGACTGTCGAGGTGTGGTTCCAACTCAACTTTGATCCATTTTCCAGCTCAACTATGATCGTTTTCGCAGGCATCCTGACACCAAGATTACAATTGCTGGTCTGTTCAACACTTCGAGGTGGAAAGGAACCTTACGGATCGGCAAATGGTGCAGTCCGCCTTTCCGGTGGACCAGGATTGTCTACAATTGGTACTCCATCATTATGCTCCCCCGGTTCGATGTGAGGCCACAGGCCGGAAGATGGAGTATAGCATCTCAGCTCTATGCCTTTACTTCATTGGTGTGTTCAGATATTCTGCTAAACACATGTACTTACACCCGCTTCAAATTTGCTTCCGCCGCTGAGTTGGTTCACAGCAGAGTGGCGATCGTGATTACCGAAGCATATTTACCTCTTCTTTCCCAACTCCTCCAACAGAGGCTTGGAGGCCTTTCAAATACATCTTCACTAGTCATGTCTCAAGTTTTTTTTCAAGTCGGGCAATTCTGTCCAGCCGCCAGAATTTCCAAACACCACATTCCCAACTCGAGTGACCTGCCGTTAAGTAGGGACTCCATTACCGCACCAACGCAGCAGTATTCCTACCGTTACAGTTCAGTTTTATAGTGGCCCGAAGACGCGATTTCAAATCTCATTTTGCTGTTCAGTTATGATGGATCTTCAACGCAACCGAGTTCTGGCGTAGTCCCCAAGCCCTGCAGTGTTGATTAATCCAGTCGTTGGGCAGGCCTGGTTGTTCATTGCATGGATTGCTTAATCAAACAACTGGAACAACATGAGCGGGCGGGAAACCGCGACCGTTAAATCGACGCTGTAGCAAATTAAACACCGTGCAAATGCAGAATGGGTAGACTCGGAAGTGCCTCTCACCTATGCTAATAGCGTAAAGAATAAAGAGAAGCCCTATGCCAAATTTCAGCGAGGTAAAAAAGTGGAAATGGTGCTCATTGACAAGGTCAAGTAAAGATGGTGTGTTGAACCGACCACGGAACGCGAAGTAGTAGCAAAGAACCCGAGATTCGAGAAACGGGCGCTGAGTTTGAGAGTGTTGTTCTCTGGCTTGGCTTGCGCCAGTGGTCAATAGCGAAAAAATCAGCTCAGCGTGAGCTGAGCAATGGACGTGCGCACCCGCAATCTAGGAAAACGAGTGGAGATGTAGCGGGCAGCCCGTTCGAATCGGGTGCGGGGGCTTTTGCCCGTCAGGCGGGTCTGCAATGGCCACAGCTCCACCGGCAAGCCCGGGTGGGGCGAGGATGGGTGGAGCGCTGTATTAGGTATTGTTATAGCTCGGGCACAGAAAATATACCAACACCAAATGACTTGTCGTCTCGGATCTGCACGGATCAGAGTCGGCATAAAGCCGATTGGTGATCCACGCAGTTAGTGATGCGCCGATGCGCCTGATGTGCGTCTGGATCAGTTCAAAGATCTTGAAAGATGCCATTACTTTCATCGAGCTCCGTTTTGTCTTCGTGAAGCAATATATCATTGAGATCTTTCGAAATCTGGCCCAAATCTTGACCAAGAAAACTAGGCCATCGAACGTCAAACATATGCTTCTTGCGAGATCTCGCAAGATCTCGCAAGATCTTGCAAGAAGTTGGAAAGTGGTTGAGTTCTTCTAATTTCTTGCAATTTCTTCTGATTTCTTCAAAGATCTTGTAGAAAAAAGTGGTTTCAACGCAGAAATGACAGTTTTGTCCAGTAAGGTCCCTCAAAGGGAGCCCTACCTCATCTTGTGCAGCTCACCACCCCGAATTGGCGCCGCGCAGCACAACCGCGCATGTTTCTCCCGTCTCACAGCCACGGCGTTACCGAGACAGCGTCGGCTCGCTGTCCATTCCCCGTTGATCCCTATGACGTTCATTATGTACATTTATTATTTCGCGCATAGAGTTGATGAGCGCGCACACAAACACTTCGCGCACACACAATGAATAAAATTCTGAATATTTCAAGATTTGATTTCTGGTCATAAGAGGCATTGTTCCATGCCAGAGAACCATATTCATCGGCCTTGAGATGAGTCAAGTTCGAGGAATGAGGTGAAACAGCTATGATTCCATACTTACTGACTACAGCGGGCAATTTTCTCTCCATAGAAGTGATTCTTGAGGTTCAAGGAACATTATCAGCATTTTTTGAACCTTACAGCAAGGGTGGACCATTATCTGCAATTCGTGGCTGTTAGCTCTCCCATCAAATGATTTCGGAGAGCTAACAGCAGCTAATTGGGGCTGTGTGATGCCGTCAAATGTCGGTCCGGTATTCCTCTTCTAGTGTTGCCGGTGTCGGGTTCAGAACCGATTCTGAACCCGAACCGAACCCGAGCCGAACCTCAGTTGAGGTTCGGGGTTCGGCCAATGTTGGATTTTCCCGAACCTGTTCGGACATGTGCGAACCGGTTCGAACCTGAAGGTTTTGAGGGTATATTTAGCGATATTTTCGACCAATTTTCAGTCCCAAAAACTCACCAACCTCACTCCATACCTGGTGAATAATCTTTGTGCTGAAATATGTAGGTGCTTCACTTGGTGCGGTTCATAATCATGTCCCCGGAGCACCGGGATGGTACTGAATATAATTTGCAGTGCCAACGAGGGCAAGGAATACTCATTTTGAGCTGGTGGAACAGGACTTGTCTGTGTTCTGAGTACCTACTATGCATTCAACAAGTAAGTATGCCTTTTCACAATATTCTTTCACCCCAACAGTGACTGTCTAAAAATTACAGGTTCAATCAGGGTTCGAACCCCTTCTGAACCTGAACCGAACCTTTATGAACCGAACCTGGGTTCGGGGTCGGTCAGGTTCGGGGGTTCGGATTTTTTGGCCAAAAACCGGACCGAACCGGACATCGGCAACACTATCCTCTTCCCACCACAATGGCCAACGACTGAAAATGCTCGTAACGACAACGACCTCATGTTTCTCTTCAACAGGCTGCATTCTGTGACCTAGCCTGCTGCCCGGTTCATCAACTATAGGCACCCGGTCTTTGCTCCCCCCAGTCGATCGCCGGCTACGAGCATCCACCCGTCGCCCAAATCTTCCGATCGGCTCTAACTTGTCAATGTCGACAATTGAAAATATCGTGGTGCTTGCAGAAGAATATCCCGATGCGGTGAAGCTGGCACAACAACGCGGTGCGTATCCTTTTGCCATTATTTCAATCCTGCGTCCAAACCCCTATACCGCGCTATGACCGTAGTCGAGCCGCGCGGCGGGGGGGACGCGTGCTGATGAGCCTGATACGCCCTTTCCTTTCTGCTTTCCAGCTCTTGAACTGATAAATCTCTGTCCAGGTAGCCGCTGCGCACCTTCTGCCAAGCCTTCCATTGTGGACTAACTTATTCTATGACGACAAAAGCTTGTAGGCCCTTGTTGTTTTGTGCTCCATAGCTCTTATGCTAACATATCTTGCCTAGGTAATGTTACAGTGCCGTTCTTCGGCGCAAAATGCGGTGACTGCATGTCCATTTCCAAAAAAATGCGAATCCCCCCTTCTTTTATCTGGCACCTCAACAACTACTGTAAGCATTTGCTTTGGCCCTCGTTCTCCACAATGCCGATGTATTCCAGCCCAGGCGAAGAATGATCGTGCGGGAAGTCTTAATGGAATATCTGGACCGTGGTCGCAGGTCATGAGACCCCGGACATGACGCTGTGCTGCAAAGTTCTGCAGGTCTGCGTCATCTGTGTGGTTAACTGACCTCATCTCAGGCTGACACTCTCATGAGTGAGTGTTTCACACGATTTCGCCTCGATTCTTGCTAAACAAGTACCCAGGGCAGCGGCAGAACCCCCTCTTGACATGTGTTGTGTTCAGCCGCCGAAGTTATTCGCGCGCTCATTGCCAACGCCGTCAGTAGTGAAGGCACCAAGTTTTTTTTTGTATTTTCACCGCAGGTGAGGTTTCTCACCCAAATTCGCCTTGATTGATGTTAATCAAAGTACGCAGGGCAGCATTAGGACCTCCTCTCGACGTCTAATGCGTTCAGATGCCGAACGATTCGCGTGCTCATCGGCGGCGCCGTTGTGAATGATGCGGCGAGTTTTTCTTAGGATTTTCACCGCAGGTGAGGTTTCTCACCCAATATCGCCTCGATTGACGTTAACCAAACTACGCAGGGCGTCATTAGGACTTCCTTTCGACGTCCGTCACGGTCAGAAGCCAAACGATTTGCGCGTTCATCGGCGGCGCCGTCGGGAGTGATGGCGGTGAGTTTTTCTTAGTATTTCCCCACGGGTAAGGTTTCTCGCCCGAAGTCGCCTCGATTGGCGTTAACCACAGTACGCAGGGCATCATCAGGACCTCCTCTCGACGTCCGTCACGGTCAGAAGCCGAACGATTTGCGCGTTCATCGGCGGCGCCGTCGGGAGCGATGTGGCGTGTATTACCGAGTATTTTCACTGCGGGTGAGGTTTCTCACCCAATCTCGCCTCCATTAACGTTAACCCAAGTACGCAAGGGATCATCAGGACCTCCTCTCGCCGTATGTTGCGGTCAGACGCCCAATGAATCGCGCGCTCGGCGGCGCCGAGTTTTTCTTGGTATTTTCACCGTGGGTCAGCTTTCTCACCCAATATCGCCTCGATTCACGTTGACCGAAGCTCGCAGGGCAGCGTTAGGACCTCCTCTCGACGTGTGTCGTGGCCGGACACCGAACTAATCACGCCCTCATCGGCGGCAGCGTCGGGAGGGTCTCTACCATTGACGTATATGTATGTTCTTCTCCAATAACGCTGCATGTGGGAGCTCGGACTTTTTTTTTGTACACGAAGAAATTAATGATATTAAAGTTTGCTAGAGATTATTGTAAGTCGGAGAGGAATCGGAGCACGATATACAAGTTGACAGTCCGTGATCAAATGAGTGAAGTATATGTTGTTTACCAAGGATCAGGCCGAGGGCCACTATGGAAGCCAAGGGATGTCAACGACGACGAGGCTGCCGTGTCCGAGGATGACGCTCCGGACACCGCTGCAGCTAACGCTGCTTCTGCCCAATCCGTGTTCCTCCGAATGGGAGACCCCGAAGAGTATGATCTCCAACCTGTCGACGGTTCGAAGTGGTAGGGGTCATCGCCACCAATGCCGAACAACGGCGATGCAGCAGGGGCTGCCACAGATGGACCGACTGATGCTGCGTTAGATGACGTGGTCGACTGATGAGTCTGAGCAGCGGCAAGTTGGGCAGGCTGAGCGGCGGGCTGAGTAGTGGCTACCGATGGCGGAGCAACAGGGGAGGACGATATACTGGACGGAAAGTAGTCCTCGTCGTCGCTGTCTGGGACATAAACTGTCTTTTTCTCAATAGTCCCTGAGGCCGTATGTTAACATCTCCTTGTCTTGAAGCTTTGCAAGACGCACCTGTTGCCAACCTCGTAGCCATCTTCGTCGGGACTGCGGGTGCCAGCGTAACCGTTGGGGGTGCAGGTGCCAGTGCAGCCGCAATGGCCTCCTTCTTGATGACGACTGCATAGAAGGAGAGTGGGTGAGACTTAGATGGATGAAAAATGAATGGCTTACTCTTTGGCGTACTCTTGAAGTAATACTTTTTCGGTGATCCATCGATGCTCAGTATGTCGTCGCCGGATTCAGTGTCGAGCTCGTCATCGCTCTCGGCCTCCCAGTCGTTGTAACGTTCTTCCGGGATTTCGCGCTTGGATGCTAACTTGATTTTCAGAGACCTGGAAAGAATTTGACTCAGAGAAACGGACTCACTGAAAACCAGAAGACGTTGCGCGGCAGACCGACCCGGAGCGACACAGGTGTTCGCCATTTCGACGCCGCTAGGGAAGGGCTCATGGGAAAGAGACAACCCGGATCTGGTCTTGATGCAGAGGCGCCATACCTGGTTCTTGACAGCATTGGACTCGTGTGGCACATATACTGTAAAATAAATAAAAGTATGCACACCTTGGTTGAAAATGGGTAAAGAAACGACCAGTTGTAGAAAAATCAAGCGGAAAGGACGCAACTCGACCAATTTTCTTGAAATAAGTGACAAGATTCATTTTGTCGCAGCGAAAGTGACAACCACGATGGTTCCCGCGTGCAAAAGACACAGGTTATTTTTTGAACTACAGAAAACGCACACGTGCCCAAAGTGGATGAAAAAATTCACACCGCTCAAATTTTAGGTGGTTAAGAAAATGCACAACTTATTAAACCTTGAAAAAGAGATACACAACTGGCTATCAACCTACATTGAGCCAGTGCTGACAACCTATCCATGATTAAATTTTGAGTAGCGGAGTTTAAATTTGAACTGTTGAGCCGTCGACTACTTCTAGGCACAATCACGGAATACTCTTCGATGTTTAGGGGTTACCTAAAACTCTGAACCTATATTGGCCGATTCAACATTTCAACCATTTCCCGATGTTCTCAATCAGGAGCCCCGTTTGTGACATAGGAACAGGAGAAAGTGAGTGAGAAATGACGTGAAAAATTCGCATCTCCCAACCAGTGTGTCCCAACATAACTTGTTGGGCAAACTAGTGTACTCACTAAGGTATGTCCATCTTTGGAACATTTTACCAAAGCTAGCTCATTCTGGCAAGCGTGAACAACATGTGTCGTTTTTTCACGGACTTCGCAAGGTGTGTGCTTTTTAAATTTCGACATGAATTATTTTACAGTATATAGCCCATAGACTCGTCTGCCTCCGGCTGGTACGGATGCGCTTCAAGCCACTTCAGTGCCTCCGGGAACAAGATTCGAAGCCAGTCGGTAACTTCCTCGGGAGACCATTGACGGTAGAGGTTGAGCGCCTCTCCCGGTTTGACCATTTTCCCAAGCCCTACGCTGCAAAGCTTATCGATGTACGCGGCGTCAATCTGCAACGGATGAGCAAGCTTAAACTGTTTGTCCTCAGAGAGCTGCATGTTGTTGAGCACCACAATAGCAGATACTAGGAAAATTGAACGCACCAAGCCTTCGGGCTTCAAGACCACAGTGCCAACAGACACTTTCTTGTCGGTGTCGACGGTAGCCTGGATCATAGGCTGGAATTCAGAATGTAGAGGACGGCTCACCTTCAGCTTCGCATCCTTTTTATTTTTTTTGGCGACCTGCGGCTCGGTATCTGTGTCGAATGACTTGCGCTTTTTCCGAAGACCCTCGCTCGTCTCAGCATGTGCGACGGAGCTCGAGGCCTTGAGCTCAGATGTCTTGGCTGGCGCCTTTTGGACTTTGCCTGCGTCACGGAAGTCCTTGACAATATCCGCAACACTGAAGTGAGTCGTCGGCGCGGATGGAGTAGGAAGGGGGTGGCTGGATTCCATATGGTTACAGTTTTTACAGATGTCGGGCCCATCCTCTGGCTGGTTCGGCTTTGGGGTATAGCGGCGGCAGACGCATTGGCGACCGTCTGGCTGTTCACCAAGGCATAGAGTATAGTCGACCATGGAGGGAAGTGATTAAAGGAAGGTGTGCTCGAGTGTGTCGGACTCGCTGAACGCGAGTCAGAAGTAAAAGAGAGAGAGAGAGAGCATGACAATCTTTTTGGACGCTTAAATAGCCCCGGCGAGGCGGCAGGTTTCGGCATCTCGCTGAACTACCCATGTGCTCACACCCAAGATTGGTCGAGGAGCCAGTCCCGCAGGCGTGCCGTCCGAAGTGGTCTTAGAAAAATATGTACAAGTTACGATGTGGCGGCTAACTCCAGTGTTGCAACAGTGTTAAACAGATGCGGTAAAGCGAAAAGGAATGAAGACGAATAAGCCTATATTGCTACATTTGAGTCGTGCTACAAGAGCTCGTTGTCGAGTCGGGTCGTCCCAACCAAGTAGAAGTGCAAGTAGGCAGGGTGAGGACACAAGGATGCAGGCAAGTGCGAAGAGAACCAAAGCAATTAGAAAGACGGTTGGTTAACCTAGAGAGCGCAAGGCAGAGATGAGCATGCCGCGAGATGGAAGTACGAAGGTAGAATTGATGCATACCAAATTAGGCATCTTCTTCGAGCTGAGTCAGGATGTGATTCATCAGGTCAAGCGCTTGCACCCATGTCAGCGCCCGCGGGTACCACACCTCACGCGGCAATACCACCGGAATCTGCTTCCCCCGTGTACCAGGCCGTATTACTGTACTATTTCGTTCAAATCGACAGGGGGGGTGATGTGTGACAGGTTCAACGATTTCGACATTTCGGCGGGCGTCGAATTTTGCGTGACACCTCGAAAATTTCGGCATTTGAACCGAAAATTTTGTCTTTTTTTGCACCTTTTGGGCAGTTCGGGGACCTATGTGACCGCTGGGAGGTTCGACAGAGGCCTGAGTGACGCGTGACTGCAACCAAAATTCGGCATCGACAGGGGGGTGCGTGACGCGTGACTGTCGATTTGAACGAAATAATACAGTACTTCAATCTCTGGATAGTGAAGACCATCCCACTCCGTCGGCCGGACACCGTAGTCTTCGGGAAGATCGTCGCGGGCGTTAATGGTATCAATGAGAGCAAGGAACATATCCCCCTGCTCAGGCGTCTCGAATGGGCTCTCATGCTTGGCGACCTTGATTGGAGCATGCCGAATATTCCCTTCCTGGTCCTCGCCAATCCGGTTCTCAAGCTCGGTGTCTGGATCGGGCAAGTAATTCCTTAGCTTCTCTTAAGATCGAGGTGCTTAATACCGCCAGTCAAACTTAAGTTCGGCCGAACTTAAGTTCCTTGAAGGTACTACTGTAACCAAATCTAGAGCAGCTGAGACAGATTACCTACTGAGACTCAAGTTCTCATTGCATGTAATCTCAGGACCTGCGGAATTGGACTAAAGTTAAACATGTCTCGATTTATTGAAGCAATGACGAGGGACTTCTGACTGCGCAACGAGGATAATCAGCGTCACTCAAAACTCAAGTCCATCAACGCGGGACTTGAGTTCAGGACTGGACTTAAGCTGGGAACAGACTTAAGTTCATTACGGGACTTGAGGTCTGTGAAGGATGGCCTAAGTTCCGCAGGGTGTATTCGACGAGAGAATTTGCACCTCACTCTACACCGGCCCGCGGCTTTGACCGGGCACTTGTCCAGGTACTATAGCTCAGATTCAAAACTCATGAGTACCCATTGAGTTGACGCGACGATTGAACTTACCTTGGGCTTCGCGCACTTGGGCCATGACACTCTTTCGAACTCTTGGCATTCCATTTCACCCTCCTGCAAATACGAATGAGGCAAAGGAACAACGAAGCCATAAATCACCTGAGGTGTTTTGCACTATCTTCAAGGCTGCACCCGCGCTCCTCTGCAAAAGCTAAACACGATTCAAGACGTTTGCTAGAAGGGTGGCAAAATCCTGCTTACTCGAAGACCCAGGTGCGCTTCATGGAGTTTCTCTGCGTGGTAAAGTTGGCGTTGGGTCCGGCCCAGTGGCTTTGGAATCCGCGGGAGCAGCAAGGACCCGTGACGAGTAGCCGAGAGTCGAAGGAAGGACAAAAAGACGCACAAGACACACGCGTCGCTCATAGTCGTTGTGGCACAAAGGCTTAGCAACGCGGTCCCCAGCGACAAGAGCGTGTGAAAGATTGTGGCGATGTTGGTCATGACATTGCGCTCGTTGAGGTGGAGCGACAAGGCATGGCCAATACCCAGAATGCCGCTCTTGTGCCACTCGGCATAACCTTGGCATAACCGAGAGTCTGAAACGGGTAGATTCGAAGGGGATGAGCAAGGGTTGAGAGTAAGTTGAGAGACAGGGCGAGAGAGATGAAGTTGCAAGTGGGTGAATCCAAAAGGCTGGAGGAATGTGAGGGGAAAGTTCGTAGTAAGAGGTCAAAGGCCAAGTCGGGTTCGGCCATCACCCCGGTGACGAAAGTGGAGTTGGATCACCGTCGGCTAATCGCCTTTGTGATCAGTCACGCGTTACACATCGCCTCTTGTCTTCCTCCTCCTCCACTCGCCGACCACCGACCATGCCTAACTGACCGTCGGCTACCTGCGATCGCGTTTTGGCCACCCGCCGCTGGCCCCCGACCTACCCCATGCGATGCTCCACATAATACCTCCGTGCGCAACATTGAAGTCGCGACGACGTGCCACCGTGGTTTACGGTGAGGGTCTTTTTCTTGCTCTTGTTGTTCATTGAAGCTGACACTTCCACGAGCTCTGGTACCACTAAATGCCAATGATACGTGCCTATCTCTTTACTTTGTTTCCCTACTGCTTTCATAATTCTGACTAGCCGACGGACTCTAAATGTTGACGATGGGGTCACGCACGTACGTGTCGTTTACACGAAACTCTGCCAAGTTACTGATTTCATCCATGCGTGCTGGAGAACGGTAGGACTGCGGCAGGCTCACTCCGCCCCATTCCTCTTGCCCGTGCGCTCCTCATTCCTTGATCTGCGAGCAATCTGGAGCAACACTTTATTTTAGTTTTCAGTTCGTCAACCGGGCGGCTCGCATTCAACGATGGGCATATGTGGGGATGCCCTTTCTCGCAATACTTGGCGCCCCGCACGTGCGCTGCCTGTAGCTGATGTGACTGCGCTCGTACACATGATCGTGAACCTCGACATTTTTTGGTACGTCTTCTCTTACTCCCTTCCTTATTTACCCTGCCGATCTAACTAGTCTGTTCACACTGCTGTAGAATATCGCTCAAAACGCACACGCAGTCAGGGCTTCCGTGGCTGCTGGAACATCTCAAGCAAGAACATAGGTAGTTTCCTATACATTTCAGTGTAGTGATACAACGGTCAAACACAGCGCAGCCCGAGCCCAATTTACATTGAGACGTCGGACTTGAGCTCGAATCCCTGGGAAACTTAAGTTCCCGCAAAACTTAAGTCACGATGGAACTTGAGTCCTGAGTGGGATTGAGTTCCTCAGTCAGGTAGGGCACGCGTGCACGCGCCCGAGGGGCCGAACTTAAGTTCGGCTGAACTCAAGTTGGAGTGTGGGACTTAAGTTCCTCCATCGGTGAGGGGGTGCTAGATGTGCCACGCACGCTTCCTGCACGCCCGGGGGAAGATCTTAAGTTCAGCTGAACTTAAGTTGGAGTGGCGGTTTTAAGCACCTCGATCTTAAGATAACCTGCCTGAGTTTCATGATCGGGCAGGTCCAAGCCATCGTCTTCGGGTTCGTCCTCCGAATCGTCAGATGCATGTCCAGCACCTGTTTGATTACGACGTCGGCGGCGCGGCAGACCCTCTACTCCATAATAACGATTGATAGCATCGGGGTGGATACCATCTAATGGGTCTGCTCGGTATACCCCTGCAGTGGTTTGGGCCAGGAAGCGCATGTCCTACAAAATGTAATAGGCTAAGTACTCGTGGTTATATCATGAAATTTGGCGTACCGCAGGACTCTGATCACTTGTGAGACGTCCAGAAATTGGGTGGAGATTCCATTCTCGACGAAAATCTTCGCAGTCTTCGTTGATCGCGGCAAGAAATAAATGGTGCAAGAGCCAGAGGTGTGCAGGGCTATTACGATCTAGTTGGTGTAATCTTCCTAACCGGGTAAAGAACGCCCGCCATTGTCGAGCAAATTGGGTTCCCACTTCTACCCATAGTCGCTCGATACGGGTATTCCGAGTGGACCTACAATACCGATGTTAATATTTACTCAACTTTCAACACAATCAGACTTACGATCCCCACATAAAAGATGCCCGGCCAGGCCCCTTATGCATGATCATCCAAATAGAAACCTTCGTATTCTCACCACCACGATCACCCCTCACCCGCGAAGGCGTCCCGTATTCTTGGATGGCTCCCATGAACACGTCAAGAACTGTCTCGGCTTTGTTGTTGGTACTGGCTCGCAGTCCCGTAATCTCGAGCTTTCGCGTGAAAATAGGATCACACACGTCAATGCCAGAACACTCACCGTTCGACAGAAGCCATCGATAAAGCCGTGGATGACGATTCCCCACCAGATGAGCTTGTGATGCCCATCGCCATGCCACAGGTAGTTCGGGCGAGGCACGGTATAGCGCCGCCGTTTGATAGCAAGGCATGTCCGAAGTGCCTGCCCCAAACCATCGACACGCTTCAATGAATACCGGACTCGTTCTTTCTGTACTCGGACCCCATTCTTGCGCAGGTTTCCCCGCAGGTACCGTAGTCCAGAGGTGGGCTTCTTTGCCTTGAATCCGCGTGTCAAAGTGTCCAGCTCCTGGTCGGTCAAGTTATCAAACTTTGTATTAAGGCCAAGCTCGCGCAGGCGCTTTCGTAAGGTATGCCGGTGTATCCCTAGAGCATTGGCAAGGTCGGACCTCTTAATGTTTCGGCCTGAGGCAGTCGCCTCAGCGAGGTAGGTGGGATCGATGCTTTTCCGCGGTCGCCCAGGCATTCCTGAGCGTATTTCTGTAACAGGTTTGAGGAGCTCTATCTCATCGCGCTCTCTGTGCCCTTATTAGTATGTATTCACGGTTGAATAATGGTCAACTCACACTCCCTCTGCAGCCAGTGCCGACACTTGGAGTTCGTACACAAGAGGGCCAAAAAGGTACGCGCAGGTTTCAATCCAGGGTCGGGGTACTCTGTCGACATCCATGCGCTCCAGTAATGGTACCAGAGTCTCCACAATATTCGAGGAGACCAGCCTGTATCGGACTGGATCCCCGCCCTCTTGGTGAAGCACACCACGCGCATGAGTATACCCGGCACTCAAAATATTGTAAGCTGTATTGGTATTGGCGGACCATCCTTGCGGATTATCTGGCAGCGGCGGGAGAGAAGGGGGAATCGGACCTGTTGCCATGTCGCGGTGCGAGCTGCAAAAGTTTGAGAGTCAGGTGATCTATCGTCTTGTCGCCTCTTTCCTCTTCCTCCCATGACGACTGAATTTCCCAAACCTAAACCAATCCCAGTCCGGCATGATAAACTGTACTGGGAGGATGGGTCTATTGTTTTTAAAACTGTGCGTTCCCTGAACACGAAGGGTTAGTAGGGGATCTGACTGCTGAGTCCATAGACGTGCGGGACCATTTACAAAGTGACACGGCAGGTATTGGCGATGAAAAGTGGGTATTTTGCGGGCCTTTTTGACATCCCTCGCCCCTCGGAGCACCAGACGCTCAAAGGCGAATGTGTAAAAGCGATAGCAGCAGCCAAGGCCACCGGGTTGGATGGTACCACAGATGAAACTGCCCTGGAGCTTCCCGACAATGTCGTCTCATCGGACATGGATCATCTCTTGGCTTTCCTCTTCAACCTCGTACCGTGAGCAGCTTTCCCTTTGAATCAAGCTGAATTATCTTAAAATCCTTGCCATATTCGTATTCAGATGGTCGATGGAAGAGCCTCCGTTGGAACGGCTTATTGCTATCCTGCGGTTGGGCCATTTCCTCGACGTCGAAACCGGAACCCTTTACGCCACCCATAACCTGTCCTCTCACACTCTTCTTACCGCGCCTATGCGCCTCTACCTTGCCATGAAATTCGACGTCGACGAGTGGGTGGGCATTGCATTCAAGGCCCTTATGAGACGGTCTCTTCTCACCATCTCCGAGAACGACGAGCAGCTGCTCGGCAGGTCGGCGTACCGCCTACTGGTCAAGACCCATACAGCAGTGCAGGAGCACCGCACCAATCTCGCTTTTCATGCTCCCCCGGTCATTCATGATCCCACCTGTACTGGAATTTACTCGCAGCGCGAGTGCACACGTCTCTGGGAGGATGCGTGGTTTGGCAGGAAGGCGACACCTGGGATGGTGGCAGCACTGTTGGACCAGTGCCTTCCGGGCGAAGCACTGTACAGTACCCTCGACAAATTTCAGGTGTACGGGATGTGCGACGGGTGTAGGGTGCTGACGTTGTCGAGTTTGGAGGATACTCCGGAGAAAGGGAGCGCCATCAAGCGGGAGGATGTGATCATTAACCACGCAATTAGTTTGTTGCTCAAGTCCATGTAGTACATGTATGGGAGTCGTTCTGATTACTTCTGTTCTTTTTGGATTGGGCCAATGATCGTTGGCCGGCGTCTTGAGAATTGGCCTATGTTCGATTTCACGGTCCCCGAAGGACGCGGAAAACGAACATAGGGAACTTGTAGAGACGCCGGATTGTTGGGCCGGCAGAATAATAAAAAAGGCATGCATGAGGATTGAACCACAGCCAAGGGGTTTTGCAGAACTTAAGAATTAGAAGCCTCGACCGTTGAACCACAAATCCATGCAGGAAAGTTGCAAAGATTGCATACATACCAGGGCATCACGTTTCGAACTCTATGCGCACATTCAAGTTCCTCGAACTATGTGCGCCGTTATCTGGACTATGTTCACATATTATCTGGACTATACGCGCCAATTATTTGGATTGTCTGTGCGCATGACATCTTGACTCTATGCGCGTGCGTTGCCCACTGTGTGCGCGCGTTCCGACTCTATGCGCGGAACCATGGGAAAATCTATTTTTGTGTGCGAAATAATAAATGTACAAAGGGGACGTCATAGATCCCGCCATACACGCCGCGCGCGCTCCCAAATTCTGCCCATGGGATTCGCCGAATTGGTGCGGGAGCGCGTCGCGCAAGTTCTGCGCTTGTGGCATTGATACCCGCGCCCTCTCGTTCATTTTTGCTTTCTTTTTGGACATCGGGTACGCGTCTGCGTCCGCTCTCTTTCTTTCCTACTTTTTGTTACGCGCATGCCTTCCGTGTCTTTCCTTTCTTCTTTCTCAATTCTCTCTATTTCCCTCTGTGCTCGGGATGAGCGCTGGAATCCAAATAAAGTAGAGACCCGTGGGCGGAGGCGCTCTCACTTGGCCTCGCTGGTGAGTTGGTGCCTATACTCGGAGTCGGGGCCGGGCGTACGAGGTCGAGGACGCTGCATGGAGGTGGAAATTGCGTGATCGTGCTCTCGTGATCAACGGGGCGCTCATGTTCCGTCTGCGAGACGTCGCACCCCATCCTCACACTCGCCGAGGGTATTGGAGCTTGATCGCGGGGGCGTACTGGGATTTGGGATCCCCACTTCGTACTTGTGCGACGCGACCGATCCCTTACGCTGGATCTCCTTTGTGGGGGACGGGCTGGATACACAATCTCGACGGTCACCGTACGCACCCTGGCCCGCGGTTTTCCTTTCGGCTTGATCGGCGGGCGGCGGCGTACTGGGATGCTGTGTCACTTGGGCCCGCGCCACTTCCACTTCCACTCAGTGCTTGACGCTCGTGGACGTCTGGTTCGCATCGGTCCTCGGTCTTGGTGCGTGCGACGAGCTTCGCGTCCTTTCCTCCATTCTCTCTCTTTTTCCCTCCCTCTCTCTTGTTGTCTCCCCTTCCCTATTACCTCGACATGCTTCCGTTATATTCGTGCACATCCGTCGCGCCGCTTCCCCTCCCATATTATCCCTCCCATATTATCTACACCATACTACCTCCACTTATTCTGTACCCGTACCCCCATTGCATACTTTTTCGTTCACACTGCTTCATATATGCCAAGTCAGTAACGACGCGATGAAGTAAATTGGGGATTTATACCATGAGTCTAGAAATAAAAATGTCGGACAGTCAGTCAAATTCAAGCATTCAACATAGGGGGCAAGGCGAATATTTGCGGCAAACGGTGCGCCGATGGATCATGGATAGCGGCCTGTTTTATTCGCTTCGATACTGCCGCGAGCTGGATTAGGGAGAGGAATGGGCCACCGGAACAGTGCAGTTGGGAAGTATGAGTGCTCAGTTTTAGGGCCCAGGGAAAATTTCTCCTACTTCAAGTTGATACTCCATCAAAACGTGGTGGCTATGGAGCGAGGTCGAGTTGGAAGTTTTTGTCAAAAACTTCTTCCCTGATAGCGTTTGGACTCGATTGAGAGAACAAAATGAAACCAGAGTCAAGGGGGGAGAAAAATTGTCTGGGCTAGCAGCACACATATTGAGTGAGCCAGAATTTACAGCTGGGCGGTAGAACACCAGCCTGCGGTCTGAATCGACGCTTTCAAGTTTCATTCGTGCCCGCTGGGCCGTAGAATTCATCGAAACGGTGCGTGAAAAGAAATAGGCCGCATGATGATCAGTCCACGGAAAGAGAAAGAGGCCGCTGGCGCATGAGACTTGGGCGCGCAAAGAAAGAGGAAACTGCAGAAAGGAAATTACCATGTTGCGGTTTTCGGGCCCCTAATACCGGTCTAACCCGACCTGGTATGTGGGATTAGCAGGTGGTAGCTCATTGATCTTTAGCGGGATTCGACAAGTGATCACTGTTCCGTGTAACACGGACCGTGTTCAACGAAGAACTGCGGGGAAGTTGAGACTGCACTTTGTCTTTCCCTTTTATCTTTATGCTCCTTCTTTGTTTCCCCCACCACCAGACTTCTACGTGGTTCACACACTGTATCATTGAAATCCATTTGCACTGTTCCGCTCTCTTTCTATGCTCCTTCTCTGTTTCCCCCATGACCACACTTACCATACTTCTATGTGGTTCACATGCTGTATCATCGTGTTGAATAGAAATTTGCCTGCACTGCAAGGGCCAGTGTTGCAACACACATACATCACAGAATGCAAATACTCTTGCTGGCGTAGGGATTTAGCAACAACAGATTGGTGTCATGATCCTCCACAGACCTTCGGCCACTCATCATCCGGTTGCGCGGTTTGACCCCATGCCTAGAATACACTGATGTCCCTCCCACACCTGAGGGAACATCAAACATGGATAACACCTACACAGCAGAAGAAGATCAACAGTATCCAATAAGATCAGAAGTTCCCAAGACCCTGGATGTATGAAACCTGCTAGGGTTCCAACTGACACAATCCTTTCCCAGACATGCCTCGTCAACAAATCGTGACCAAAGTTCGCTTGAATAATGTCTTGAAATGTGCTACTATCACAGTCAACACACTTCATGTCCTAGGTCAACACCCTGAAGATCCCTGGGCCTAGAAGCCATGGTCAATACCACAGAGTCGCTTTTGGAATTGGTTCAGGTAGATTTCCATAAATAAAGTTGCCCCTTGTATGCCTCTGAAATAATGCTCAAGACTATCAAACAAGACAAAAATGAGTGTGCTGAGCTGATGGAACAGACTCAGGTCATACTCAGTGCAATTATCGGTGTTTACATCAAGTCGGACACCTGGTATTGAACTACCACCTAGCACATTGAGGGAAATTGCAAATTTCACTCAGTAACCCTCCACTCTTGTACACACATGCCCACATGGCTCACACAATGTATCCAGGACCCTCCACAAAATTCATATATTTGTTGAGGCCCAGCAAAGTGGCAGCAAGGTCAAGAAGTTTTTCCGACAAGGGGAAGCTAAGTGGGCTATTGAAAGATTGCAAGGCAGGATTGCAACAGGGGCTTATATTCTTTCAGGTGAGCAGCTGTGTACACAAAAGTCAATCTACCCACTTAAAATAGTATGTAGATGAAGTCTTCACATATGATTCTTACAGCTCGGGAAATGGAGGAACCGGCCCAGATGACACAGCAGGAGCTGCTCAACATGATTGAGACCATCTCCAGTTCAGATTCAGTCATCATTTGTATGTGAGCACATTCTTCAGTAACAGCAGTAATAACAGGTTTACAGATAAGCAGGACCTATTCTGGCTCATATCCAAGGTGATGGTAAATGATTGCCATTGTCTAGTTGATGCTTATGGTTGTCATAGCTCGAACTCCATCTCAATGCTGCCTGCACAGTGTCAGCGACGGCGCTTAGCTCAGCCTGATTGCCGGAGCCATCACGACCCGAGGTCGTCCCGGCAGGGTATTGAGAGGGAGTCCGTCATCGCATTGAGTAGCGCATGACCTTCCACCAACACAAGGTGAAGTCGAACCGTGAGAAGAACCCGCGACGAGTGTGACAACATGTCACCAAGACCGGGGTCTGAACCCCCGGGGTTCGAATATCGGGGTTCACAGGGGAATAGGATCCAGGGTAGGGGATGTCCGATGAGATAGTGTCGGACATGACTCGACTTCCGAAGCGAGCGGTACCAGCGTTATTGCGAGCGTTGGAGATCGTAGTGGTTCTATCCTCTGCGAGGACCCAGACCGATAACCACCTACGAGAGCTCCTGCTGATAACCGATGTCGAAGCGCTGACCAAGGAGTCGAGGATAGGAGACAGGGGTTTGCCGACGACGAGCACAAGGAGGCAGAACCCAAGTCAACGAGAAAAGACTGAAGCCAGACAAGCTTAGTCACACACAAGTCCAGAACAGGCCAGTCTAAGGCCGGAATATAGACGAGGTAGAATCTACTGTACAGGAGATTCTACTATTACTTATATACTGTATTGTAAAGGGGTCCGATCATAGGAACAACTGTTGCCCTGACACCAAGGGGTAATTCAGGGCCTTTGAGCATAAAGGAGTGTGCCAAGGCGACACCAAGGGGTTGATACCTGTCGCCTATGATCGATGTGTTGCCAAAGGAAAGGAGTCAATCATTGCATATGATCCTGTTGTCGGACGCAAAGGAGTGTTGTCTGACCCGGAGGAGACCCTAAGTCGAACCCCGGGCAGACCCGAATGTCAAACCCCGGACCTAACCGTTCGTCCTCGGGGTGTCGTGATAATGCGAGCCTTGACCGTCTGTGGCAATGTGAGGATTATACTGTCATGTTGAAGTCGATGTTGAGAGGCATATCCTGAGCGGAAGCGAAGGATGATTTGCTGAAGTTCGAAGTCGAAATGAAAAGGCAGCTCGCGCCGAAGGGTGCCGAGTGATCCGTGCCTGATCATGACACACAGCCCTTCCATGGTCGTGAATCAGAGCTTGCTGATACTGTACGATCCTGTATGAGAGCAACGGCTCCGGGACCGTGACACACCCGTTGCCTTTTTTTCAGGCAACGCGACCTACTGTGAGCGTGACGGTTGCTCAAAGAAGCAACAAGAAATAAATTTGTGCAGCAACTGTGCAGGTATAATTTGGGTATTATGGAAGTTTGTGCACTTGACTGCTGCTGGGGCACCAAATTCTTGGTTTCTCGCTCATTTTACAGCTGTTTGCAAAATTGATGACAGTAGAAGGTTTTGACAAATAATCACAAACTTTGATCCAGCCACTTTGCGCCGTCATTTGGCTTCCTCTGAATCGTTTTGAGAGATTTTTGGCCTTTCAGAAGTTATTCTTTTAGGCCGAACTCGTGTTTTCTGATCTTGAATCAACCGAAATGATCGAATCTGTGATCCGTGTGATCGGCGGGTGGCGAGCTTGGCCGCTCGACGCTCTTGTATGTACCACGCACAAACAGACTTTATGTTCTTCATAACCCAATTCTGACTACAAACCCCTCGAAGTTGTGCTAGATGGTACCTCTTCGGGCTGTGAGCACCAATGTCTAGCTAGCGCCATTAACAACTTAGCATCGACTAGGGCTGCCGGCAGCCTGCCGCCCAGGGCTCCGTTGCCGTCGCGACGATTCGACGGCATCTGCCACCCGTGGAACAGGTGCCGTGCCCGTTCCGTCGGAGAGCCTATGCGTCCGAAAACGGCCCGTTGAAAGACGGGCTGGAACGGCAAGCCGCACACGGGTATACCAAAAAGTTTGAAAAAGTTTGCTTCAAATACTATGCTGTGGGGTGAATTGGACTATTTCGTGCAGCGCTGACTCATTTTCGGTCCTTCCCAGACCGCTGGGATTTATGGGAGAGTATGCTGCACTTAGCCGAGGTTGCCGGACTGACATTCCGCTTTCGGAATGACACGACATTTCAACTCCGAGATTTGTTTGGCGCGTTGGTCAAGGCTGGAAAAACCAGAGCTGTGGGTGCCCTACATCGTGTCATGAATCACGTAGGACCGACATTACTTTCAAATAGAACTTGCAACAAAGTTTATTCTCGTACAGCCGTTGCCACGGCCGCGACGGCCGTCCCGTCGACCATACCGTACCGTCACAAGTAAAAAATGCGAATCGAGGGCCTGTAAAAAGACGGCCGTGCCCGTCACGGCAACGGGTGGCAGCCTTATCGATCTAACTTCGTCCAATTTCTCGAAATTCGGCTGAACTTTCCACAACTGATTGTAAAACGCGAATTTATTCAAAGGTTACGAGGTTCACAGCTACGAGTATGAAGTGGGAAGACGCGGTGGTGTGGGAACAGGAGGAGATGCGGAGGAGAGAGGATGCACCGTCGAGTCCGCGCAGGTAGCACGTCATACTGCATTGCCTCCCCTGGACGGTGCGTGGGCGGATGTGTGCGTGCATGTGCCGGAGGCCAGAGGACGTGAGAGACAGTGGGAATGAGGGGCTCGGTGAGGACGTAGACAAGGGAGGTTTCTTGCCCATTTGACAGTGCGTGCCTTTCCCTGACCTGACCGAAGCCTTCGTGCACAGCGTGCAGCGTTGTAACAGGTGAGTTCGGTGCCTGTCCTCCGGTGGATTCGTCTGGGACTCACGACTGCGCCGCGATCAAGCCACAACGCGCAGAGGACTGAGATTGGGCTAGGTTTTTCTGTTGTCCATTGTGATTCAACGTTGCAGAACAGAGCGGCTATGATAAACACATCGCGGGGAGGAGGAGGGGGCAGTGCATTTACATCATCTCAGAATTGGGCGCGTTCGCGAGGTTTGTGTTTCTTATTTTTGGTGGTGCGTTGTTGTGTTGATTTAGGTTGAAGTGGTGCTGCAGTGCGGATGGATTCAGGCTGACAGGGAGAGGATAAAAGGCCATTTATTTTCGCGGTGCATGCGGCTCGGATGGACACCGCGACTGTCATCGGCGCACATGAGCAAGTACGGCTAGCGAGGGGGAAGGAAAAAGTAAGCTGACTTCTCATTTTTCCTTCTGGCTCTTCACGGAACGTGTCTCCGCCCCCTGCCCTGGAGCCTCTTCAGTGTTTTTGCTAATTTTTGCTTGAAATCGGGCTCATTTCGGAGGGAATAGTTGAGGACGCAGTCGACTTGGGACTGACAGGCAATGAATATGGACAATTTTTGATCACCGAGTCCTAAGAAGAGTTGAGTGTGTCCTTATAGGCCCGTTGCGTCGACTGCGGAACTCTCTTGAGTTGCGACGGCTCGTTATGGTGGAACTAGTTAAAGGGAGAAGACAAGACGAAGTCTGTTTGTACGTGTGTTACACGAGCGGTGGCCGCCGAATCGCCGATTACACGGATCACAGATTGAATCAGTTTGGCCGATTTGAGGTTGGAAAACACGAATTTGGCTCAGAAAAATAACTTCTAGAATGCCATGAATCTCTCAAAACGATTCAGAGGAAGCTGAACGGCGCTGGAAAGTGGTGAGCTCAGAACTTTGTGATTGTTTGCCAAAAGCCTCTACTGTCATCAATTTTGCAAACAGCTGTAAGTGCTTTTGAGTGCATGGGAATTTTTTCAACTCTTTTTCTTGCGGCGTCACGATAAATTCAAGGCAACGAGCCTCGTCGTGACCGTGACCCCGGCAAAAACAAGCAACGCAACGGGGCTCCCGTTACCGTGACCGTTACTCCCATACAGGATCGTACAGTATCCTTAATCATTTCAGAGAAAGCATCCCAAGGATAGCCATTCTGGGTGCTGGTGGCATGGGAAAGACCAGTCTGGCAAGTGCTGCCCTGCATCATGAAGAAGTTGTGATGAAGTATCAAGGAAATCGACTCTTTGTACCCTGTGAAACTACAGCAAGCAAGGTGGAACTTGCAGGTCTCATTGGGGCCCATCTTGGCATGAGACCGGTCAGAACCTGACTCAAGCAGTTCTCCACCGCCTTTCAGAGGGTCCACCCACATTGTTGCCGATTTTTGACAACCTTGAGACTGCTTGGGAGCCAGCAGAATGCCGCAAAGACATTGAGGAGTTCCTCTCTCTGCTCACAGACATGGCCAGTCTACGATTAATAGTGTGTACCCTCCTCTGTCTTTTGTCATTTAACTCATAAGGTCCAAGATTACAATGCGAGGAGCAGAAAGACCCTCCAAAGTGCAATGGACACGACCATTTCTGCCCCCTCTGGAGCGCTTGGCACAAGACGCTGCCCGCAAGATGTTTATTGATATTGCAGAAGACAGACACTCAATTGAGGAGATTGACGCGGTCCTTCAGCTCACAGATAATATGCCACTCTCAGTCAGCCTTCTTGCTCATGCAGTGGATGTGGAGGGCTGCAATGCAATTTTATTGTGCTGGCAAAGGGAGCACACTTATGTCATCTCAGAGGGATATGACCGAAGATCCAATCTCGAATTATCTATTTCACTTTCACTTGCAAGTCCGAGAATCACATCTGTCCCTCACTCACAGGAACTGTTGAGTCTGCTGTCACTGCTTCCCGATGGGCTCTCAGATGCAGAACTGAAACAAAGCAACTTTGCAATTCAGGATATCCTCAATTGTAAAAGAGCCCTGCTCCCCACTGCTCTGCCCTACACTGATGACCACAAACGGCTGAAGGCTCTAGTCCCAATCCGTGAATATATGGCAAAATCCCTCCCACCAACAGATGAAATGATCAGACCACTCTTCAAGCACTTCCAGGAACTCCTGCAAGTATATGCAGCTGATATGGGGAAACAATCATCAGCCCTCTATGTTGAACGACTGACGTCAAATTATGCCAATATTCTGAACATTATCCTGAACGAACTACACGCGGGGCATCATGATCTAGCAGATATCATCTCCTGCACAATGCATTTCATCTGATTCAATGCAAACATTGGCAAAGGTGCTATACCTCTGGTAGACAAGGTTATCACCCTCCTCACACACTCAGAGGATCATAAGGCAAAAGCATCTTTCACAGTTCTGAGTTAGGCTATTTGGTCTCCAAGAATCACATTCACTCCCCCACCCTGAAATGCTCATTGCTCGGATTTTTGAGTGGTTGAAGATGTTTGATGATCCTGATTTGGAAGGTATGTTCACTTCCTCTGTCAAAGATACGGACTGAGAGAGATATTGTAGCTGCCTTTCACATCAATTTAGGCAACTATTACTCAGGTGGTGACATTCCCAAAGCTCCAAAGTATTGTCAAATGGGCCTCTCCGTGTCAAAGTCACATGGAAACATCAGAGGACAATCTGTAGCCTTAGATCGGCTTTCATGGATCAAATGACTGACCGGTGACTATACTACTTAAGGCATACCACGAGTGCGAGTTACCCGCGGGTCAATATGAGTATACTCGTGGGAAAACTCACAAGTATCCATACTCACGGATCCGAGTACCTGTGGCCGTGAGTTTCCCACGGATCCGAGTATCACTTTTGGTTGAAAACTTTGCAAACTCACACTGGTTGGGAGATTCCAGTTTTTCACCCTAATTTACGGTGAAAAATGTTGTTTGTTTTTCAGACATTTTTCACTGAAAAATTAGGTGAAAAACTCAAATCATTTTTACTATTTTTTGAGCTCACGGTGAAAAATTTAAAAGAAAGGCAAAAAGTAGTAAAAAATGTTTGAATTTTTCACCTACTTTTTCGGTGAAAAATGTCTGAAAAACAAACAACCTTTTTCACCGTAAATTGTGGTGAAAAACTCGAATCCCTCAACCAGTGTCACAAGTACTCGGACTCAGAACACTGCCTAATATATATTTCTACTGCCTGTACAGCATAATTAGGTGGTACCTCCATGATTTCAGAGCAATAATACCACTCTACAACATAAATGAGGTGTGTTTGAGCCACTGAATCACTAAAATACAACCAAAACCCACAGGTACTCACAGGTACCTGCAGGTTTTTCAATACTTGTGAGTACTCGTACGGCCTGCGGGTTTTATACTCACGGATCTGAGTATGGCTTTTTTCTTCATGAGTACTCGTTCCCACGGATCCGAGTTACCCACGGGTGCACTCGTGGTATGCCTTAATACTACTGCCCTGGCCTATGCACAGGAGGCGCAGAGACTTGCAAAGGTCTCTGCAAATTTGGAGCTAGAGACCCAAGGACTATACAACAATGATGGTGGCTGCTTGCGACATGATTCAAGCCGATCTGAATCTCAGAGAAGGAGATATGTCATCCTCCCTATTTTGCAAATGTCTCAAATTTGCCTTAGGCCGCTTTTCTGAGATAGTAAATTACTGTTTGGAGAGACTGGCAGACGTCTCATGCTGGAGCCCACAACATAATCCATCATGGAGTATGATCTTACTTGCACACTCTCTCAAAGCCAAGGAGAAGCTTGGAATACACAAGGCTCTGCAATTCATCGGAGATGTCTGCCTCATGGAGAATGATGAAGTCACTGCTATCAACCTGTTCACTGTTGCCTTGGACGGATTTACCTACATGGATGTGCACCGTAGCAGAGCAGAGTGCATGATCTGACTCAGGGACATAGCCAGAAGAATGAGGATTTGCTCAAGGCACTGGAACTGTGGGAAACTGCAAGGCCACTCTTTGAGTGTTCGTCGCAAGCCAAGAGAGTTCAGGATATTGAAGAGAGGGTTGGTAGGATTAGTGAGGAGGTGAAGGAGCAGCATCAAAAGAACTTGGCTCGGTTGGCAGAGCTTAATGTTCCTGCGGGGAAGGTGGAAGAAGTGGATAGTGATGCTGAAGAGCTTGAGTTGGGAGGAAGAACAGATCAAATTGATTGGTGCCTGAGTTCTGAATCATCATATGCAGTCCTAGCTCATTTTGTAGTTGTGTACCTGCTCTGTGTGTTGTTTGTTTGAAAATTTATTTATTTAATGGAATACCGAGTTGGGATTTGAGTCCACCGGTAGTAAGGTTACACATACTGATTAAGTCACGGTACACACGGAGGCATGCACAATTGTCCCGGTGAAATTTCCCGAAGCTCACGAAGGGTCGAAGGCCAACCACCGATCAGAGGCACAAAATTCAATGATCCCTCGAGTCCTGTAGTATTGGACATCCTTGTGAGGGCGGGGGTTTCTGGCAAGCCAACCCACACCAGGTCTTTGAAAATCTGGGCTGATGGACCCTCCATTTTGAACCTGCGTGCGAGGGTTTGCCCATAGATTTAATTTGGACCGGGGAAACCAGAAGCAAAGGGTCAGGAATTAATTCGTCATTGAGTTAAAAATTTGCCAGTCCAAGTACAAACTCTCAGTGCCCGTAGTATCCGGGCAGAATTTCCACTCATAGGAGGTGAAACCTCTAGACACCAGGTCAATGCAGCACTGTCTTATGATGCTCCGATATGTCTGACGCCACCAGAACACCAGCGGAATATTATTTGGCAAGTATTCCTTGCTCTCTGACTCTGGCGGTCCGCTCCTAAATCTTCATAGCCAGACAGATATATAAAGCCGTGCGAGCGACAGGAAGTAGGTTCGACGAGTACAAGTCCACCGGAGACACACCGTCCAAGCATTCCACCACTCATTTGATGCCAAAATAACCCACGTCGTTCATGAACCACGAACCCCAGAGAAGTAGTTTCTCCACGCTTTGGCTCCAGAGTCCAGCTGAAAATTCATTTGAGGCATTTGACATTTGGGGAGTTCACGGTAGGGCACATTTTCACGTTTGTAAATAAATTTATTCATTTAATCGGATGAATAAAAACTATGGTTTGTGGAATAAATCCGTAATCACCCCGTTTGAGTTCCACAATATATTGTTATTTGATTACTTCCATGACCCTCACTCTGCTACTCCCCTCTATCATGCCTCAACAAACCAACCACCACCGGACTACTGATGTGGCCCCCAAGCTCGTCACTGCTCTCTGCCACTTGGAGACAGTCACTGAAGACTCCATGGGCAAGGATATCTTCAACAACGAGACCTCGGGATAAGGTACCAACACTAATGCTGATGACACAATCATCTATAACGCGTCAGAGCCAGGCACTTTTGACCGCTTCACCATGGGTAGTGATGATCGAGATAGGGCCAGGCAGCTTCCTCAAGCAACTTGAAGCATACACTAGGGGCAACAATCCAGGCACACAGAATCTATGTGCGATAAACGCACATCCGTCGCACATGCGCGAGATGCGGTGCACAAAGAAAATCAGACAAAGCACCTTGTCTTTTTCTTTGTGCACCGCATGTGCGGCACATCTGCGTTTATCGCACATGATTTTCATGTGCGTGGGTCGTTGCCCCCGGTAATATATTCCACACAAAAATATGTTTATTCTACAAGCACGATTTAATCGTGCTTGTGGAATATTTTTGTTTTGTAGAAATAATCGCTCCATCAGACCAATATTTATATTCACAAACGCGAAAATATGCCCTACCGTGAACTCCCCTATTGCGTGAGAACCCAGAGCAGGTGGATATTTGTTTTGACAACCCATGGACCAAAGATAAAAGACCCCAATGCCACGTAGTCGCAGAAGCACGGAGCCTCCTCACTGCGCGAATAGTTCCTGTGGTCATTTATAATCATCAATTTGATTGGGGGCTGAATACTTCCTTGAGGGCCAACATTGCATAGGAAACTAGGGCAAGTCGGATATTTATTTTGTCGACCCACGGATCCGCCGGGTCTATACTTCTTGTAATCATTCTTCCGAATCGTCGGTTGGAGATCGAAGCAGAAAGAGATCGGTGAGACCGGCAGGGTCCATCAAGCAGTCCAGCAATTTTCTTCGACCCATGCAAGCTTAATACAATATTTTCTTGGATGGCGGTCCGCAACCCCGCAGCCACTGGGTGATTATTTCGTTGTTGTTTGCACTTGAGAGGAAAGCAGGAAGGGCGATGCCGGATAGTCCAGCTGGACCGGAGGTGCACATTTGAACCATCCAACGCCGGATGGATATTACCTTCCACGAATGAGTCACCTTTCCCGCGTTATTCGTGGTTGTGCGATTGATGGAACGAGGATTGCATTGAAAGTGTTACTTTATGGTGTGAACGGTACTTACTTGGATCTTGGTGGAATACTGTACCATTACGTTCAAATCGACAGGGGGTGTGACGCGTGACTGGTTCAACGAATTCGACATTTCGACAGCCATCCGAAAGGTGCGTGACACGGGAAAAAATTCGACATCAACGGCAAATTTTATTATTTCGTTGAAGCTAATTTCTTGGGATAGCACAAAATATTTGCAACCCTTGGTGAAACCTCATTGGTATTTTTTTTTGAGTTCTTTTTGCCGGCCATTTTAGGTTGATTTTAGGCCAGAAACCCAACCACATGCTCAAATTTTAATGAAGGGTCCAGAAACTGGTTTCAGCAGGGGCAGAGAGTTGCAGTGATTTTTCATGTGCTTTCATGAGATTTTTCGGCCGCGTGACGAACCGCTTGACCTATTCGACACCAGCCTCCGTGACGCGTGACCGCGACCAAAATTCGATATCGACAGGGGGTGCGTGACACGTGACTGTCGATTTGAACGTAATGGTACAGTATATTTTGGCACGAAACCAGAGTTTGAGTGGGGTTGAGTTAATCCTCGAGTGAGTGAAATGTTCATATTCTCAGGCGACGCAAAGGGAGGCAGAGCGGATCAGGCATTCTCTCGAGATCACAGATACTTACGGTAGGCCAGAAGGCTGAGGTTGATTTCGGATTTTGATATCTGCCCGGGCACTTCCCGATGGAGTCTAGGCCTTGACGCGCCCACGTGCACCTCTTACGCGTTGACAGTTGTACCACCGCCAGCCTGTCCTAAGAGTCCATTTAATGTTCTCAATCCTACCATGCTCTTCCTCTGCCACTGAATTTTGGATTTTGTGTTGCATTTCCCGAGAAGGCAAGAAATGATGGGTGCGCGAACGAGTCGGTCAAATCAAGTAAGTGATTTGACCAGCTCGTTTGTGCGCCTACTTCTTGCCTTTTTGGAAATATATTTTTGTACCTGCTGAGTGCAGAGAGTGAGAAAAAGTGAATCCAGGAGCTCTTTTGTCTAGTAAAGATACAAGGACATAGGAATTAAGATGGAACATGGCAAGCCATTTTATTCACGAATCATAACTAATTTATTCGGTATTGAGCTATCCTCTGAATCATCCACGGCATCCGGGTCAACTAAATCCCCGGATTCAGCTTGTTGCAGCGGGAAACACATTCATGCTGCTCTCGAAAAGTCGAAAAGTCGTGAGACCACTGGTACCATGATCACCAACCCCACTGTTCCTGCTCAGAATGTCAGTTGTAATCATGCGTAGCAGAAAATTGAAACCACAGACCCTTCAGTTGTGTGGGTGGTGAGGTTGAACATCACACCTCTCCCGACCTCGCCCCTCACCACGCAGCTCAAGCTCCAGATCCTCTACCTTGCCCGCTGCTGCTTTCTAATAATTTCTCCCATATATAGATGGCTAGCAAGACGAACCGAACCATCGGGTTTCTCGCAGGTTAAGACTCAGGATAATATATTAGCTTGGTGCGGTCCCATTTCGGAACATACCAAGTTGGGCCAGGTGAGTTACCTTCTGCCACCTCCACACTAGTGTATGACACGGGTTTGGGAAAACCCGCGGTATTACGGGTACGGGTGCCGCGGGTGCGGGTACGGTACTTGATTTTCCGAACACCGTGAATACCGCAACCCGCGGCACTACCGTACCCGAAATTACTGCGGTACCTAACCCGTGGCCCTCAAAAAGGTCTTCTGAGGGATTTGAACACAGGGTCTGGTGCATTCATGTGAAATTCATAGCAGGAGTACTTACAGCTGAGCTAAGAGAGCATGATGAACAGTCCTTGTGAATTATACAATGTTTCCTTAGTGTGAAATCAGTAGAACAAGTGAAATACCACAGTTACAGCTAAAGTCAGAACCGAAGGCGCGGATGAAGATTTCTTGTTTTGGAATGTTTTCAGATAATTGTGAATATCTCAGTCAGTTTTGCACTGATTTGCCTAGAAACTGGATAGATATACTCAGCAAATTCATGCACAATTAGTGACAGAGAGGAATTTTCGAAAATATTATGCATTAGGTAATCTATGTTTTCAGAGTATTTTCACGCAAAATGCCGTTTTTGTATGCCTAGAACATGTCACAGAGGCCTAAAATTTTACGAGGACCGATATTCATACCGAGGGAAGGATGTAACAGAGCCAGAACTATACATAATTTTATTCCAGTTCTTCTAGCTGCATTGAAGGCATTTAGCATTTTCTTGCATCTGAAGATCCTGTGAGAATCACACTTATCCGAGCATTCCATGCGGTTTTGGCTATGCCACATAGTCGCCTAAGTACATATGTTATCCACACAAAATATTGTGCCCCTGAGGCATGTTCTAGACATATAAAAATGGTCATTTGCGTGAAAACACTCTGAAAACACAGATTACCTAATACATAATATTTTCGAACATTCCTCTCTATCACTAATTGCGCATGAATTCACTGAGTATATCCATCTAGTTTCTATGCAAATCGGTGTAAAACTGACCGAGATATTCACAATTATTTGAAAACATTCCAAAACAAGATATTTTTATCCGCGCCTTCGGTTCCGACTTTAGCTGAACCGCGGGTGTTTATGTAAATACCGCGGGTTCACACCCGTAATACCGTACCCGTGGGAAAACGGGTACGGTATCACGGGTCACAGGTACGGTGTGACATCGTAACACCCGCGGTATCACCCATGTCATTCCCTACTCCACACCCACGCGCACTGGCGCCAGCCCAATTTATGCCGCTGCTCTTGGGTCCTGCAATCAGCGCTCCTAGCAGGACCCCAACCGAGGGCTCGCAAGAATTGCAAGGTCTGCAAGAGTGTTAATAGAGATGGGTCCCAATGTCGGGGGAGAGGATACCGGCGGCTTTGCCCCTTTGTATACACAATATTGTTTGCTTTCGTCAATGGAGCCGGAGAAATGTGGTACGAGGAGAAAATCCGCACAAAAGGTGCCGACGTGAGATTCGAACGAGGGAAGATACATCATGCTAAAGAAGTGAACTACACATGCCTGGTAAAAAGTATTCCCGTCTAACCCAGACACCCGAATATTTGAAAGGAAAAGCAAGGGGGCACCGGCATTCAAACCGGCGACTAAGGGCCGGTTAGTTAGTCCGGCCGCCAGGCCGGGAAAAAAACCCAACCGCTACTTTTTAGCCGAGAACTGCTGTTTGACCAGCCCTCGGGCAGTTGATTTCAGTCTCTGAGCGTTGTATGCCTTCAAACTGCCCTGTTTCCCCACCTGCACCTGTTGCCTGAGTTGAGTCCATATATGGCAAGAAAGATCATAATTTTTTGAAAGATCAAACTTGTCTTGGGAGGTTGTTTTCGAGGTTTGAATACTGCAACCGCTATCCTACATTGGAAAGAGGTCAATAAGGATGGTCTGCACTGATTTTTCAGCTCACCGGCGACTTGAACACATAATAAAGTACCATATATGGTGCGTGGGAACGTTACGTTAGTTAGTTAGTCCAGCTGTCGAGTTGGAAAAAAGAAAAACGGCCCTATATATTTTTTTAGAATGCCGGTTCCCCCTTGAGGAAAAGTGTTTCGTATATTTGCTAGGACATAGCACCAAAGCTGTTGTTGGCTGCATAACGACAAGCGACAATCATTCGCCGATTGGATGGTTACCGGTTCCCGGGACAGAAGCAAGGTTTGAGACGGCAGCAGCCGGCCCCCAGTAAGATACTGTAAAATAGAACACATCAAATTACAGCTCTTTGCGGAACTTAGGGCGCGGCCTTTTTTTTTTTTGTTTTTTGTCAAATTTTCTCATTTTTGTTGTTGCGAGCTCAAGTCTTGGCCGATTCCCTTGAAAATATGACCGATCGATTTGCATGGCGATTCCGGAGGGCATCTCGTCCCTGTATTTCTGATGGCATGATCTAAGTTACCATATATGGAAATTCCGGTGTTTTTGCAGAAACACTGTACCGCTGGATATGTGGCCCTGGGAAACTTAGATTTTTGTTTTGAAACACTAAGGACCATTCCCGAGGGCATCTCGAAGCCAGAATTAGTTTCTAATCCCTCCAGTAAATCAAAAGGGGTGATCAAATTCATCATATAATTGAAGCACATTGTTTATGCCATGGGGCGATCACGGACAAATTCTGGCTTCGAGGTGCCTTCGAGAATGATCTTTAGTATTTCAAAACAAAAATCTAACTTACCCAGGCCCGTATCTCTAGCGCTATAGTAGTTCTGCATGAAAACAGCAAAATTTCCATATATGGTAACTTAGATCATGCCATCAAAAGATACAGGGACGATATGCCCTCCGAAATTGCCATGCGAATCCATCGGTCATATTTTCAAGGGAATCGGCCAGGATTTGAGCTCGCAACAACAAAAATGACAAAATTTGACAAAAAACAAAAAACAACAGGCCGCGCCCTAAGTGGGTGACTTCCCGTAAGGATTAAAAACTTGGGTTGAGTTTCCCCGGGGTGCCAGTGATGTCGGCTAGCTTTAGAACGAGAAATTAAATTCACGCACGATTCCCGTAACGGGCGGCATTTCTCGTTGTAATTATTTCCAATAAACACTTCACCCACTACCCTTTGCCCACTCGTTGTACTTCCGCTCAATCTCCTTCCACCCCTTCTGACCAATGGGCAGCAAGTCCTCGAGGACGCCGAAGCTATCCACCTTGCCGTACCTAGTGGAGGCGGCGGGTCGACCGCCCTTGGCACGCTTGGGGGGCTTGTCGTCGTCTGAGCCCGAGGATGCGCAATGAACGCGCGGACGTTTCTCGCCAGTGGGAGCATTGTCGGCACCCAACATATGCTGCAGCTCCGCCTTGCCGTAGCTCGTGGAGCCGGCGGGTTGAGCGCCCTTGGCACGCTTGGGGGGCTCGTCGTCGTCCGAGCCCGAGGATGCGCGATGAACGTGCGGACGCTTCTTGCCAGTGTGAGTGTCATGTTTGAAGCCCTCGGCGCTGGTGATCTGAGGATCGGGGCCTGCCTGCTGTATGCGCTGGGTTTGGTGAGCCATTAGCCTGAGGGAGAGGACAATTAAGGACATACCGGAGGTTCCTCGTAAGGAACCCACTTTCCGTCGTGGTCGCGAATCCATGGGTTGCGCCGGGCATCGTAGTGTGTCTCGGGGGCTCCAGAGTAGAGGGGGGCAAGAAGCTGGCGAGGAGGATCAGACATTTTAGGTCTTTTCTTTTTTGGAGAGGTGGATGTGGAAGTGAGACGTACCATAGCAGACCCCTCATCTGCCCTTCAAACCTCTCGCATAACGACGGCGTGGACTCGCAGAACGAAGGATTTGTGGCGTCGCGATAGGCCCCGTACGGCACCAAGCAGCACGCTGAAAACTGATGAGCACGCACTCCAAGATTTTCATGTTCGCCGACGCGCCGCAGCGCAGGTAGTTCCAAAGTGGCCCACCAAGACAACAGTGGCAGATAATCGACACCGAAAGAGGACAGTGAGACCTACCGGCATCCGGCGCGACGAGATGCGACCGTAAATCCTGCGCGAATTGGGCGCCAACCGGGCCAACCCCATCCTGCCTGAATTCTCCTCATGGTTTTGTATTTAAACCCTTATAGAAGTCCTTGAAGAGATAAGCAGAGACGGGACCAGAGTTTGGAGGGTACGAGTGAAAGCGAGGTGGTAGGCAAGAGGATGAGTGCCGTGGCCCACAGCCACACGGCCATCATGGTACCTTCCTGATTCGTCTTATTCGTCGAAACTTAAGTTTAGAAGGGGGCTAGGTACCCCTCTTCTAAACCCTGCATTGATTGCTGTTTAGAACAGGGTCTAAGCGAGATCTGAGCACGATGGGGTCCCGATCGTTCGTCGGCATCTCGGCGGAAATTGTCCAGAAACTCGAATCGAGTTTTTAATGCTTACGGGAAGTCACCCAGTTCCGCAAAGAGCTGTAAATGTGGTTCTCTTTGTACATCGCGTTTTCCACGGTTTACTTTTGACAGCTTAGCCGAGCTTTTATTAGCTCGGCTGAGCCAAAAAAGCCGAAAAGTCCGCAAGACAAGCTATGTCAAAAAAGCCAAAAGACGCAAAAAAAAACTTTTTTGTGAGCCATCCCATTGAAGTCTAGACATCATTTCTGCCAACTTTTTTTTTCACCACAAGAGAAAAAGACCCAAAAGTCGCAAGACAATTGTGATCTTGCTGATGACTACGAAAACATGTGTGCGTAAGGGGTGCACGTGGGCGCGTCAAGGCCTAGACCCCATCGGGAAGTGCCCGGGACGGACATCAAAATCAAAAATCAACCTCAGCCTTCCGGCCTACCGTAAGATACTGAGCGACTAGGGACAGGCCGACCCAGTATTTTCTTCCAAGTCAAAGCCTGAGGGATGGTTCAACAAATTTCAGCACAATTGGGGCACCCGACTGTAAGTGATACGCGCGGCCTGCATCGGCACCGCGGCTCCGAACCTTCCCGGATGGCGATCACTGCGGCATTGGCTGCGATCACTCCGGATCGCTGCGGCTTCTGGAATCCACACTCAACGTTGCGTGAACTACTTGGTTTCAGGCTACCTCTCAGAATATCGGGACCTCACACCGACCTTTGACGCCGGCTGAATATTTCTTGCTATTCTGTTGCTCTTGAACGGCGGTCCGCCGCGCACAAGCCGTCGATCACAGGCGCGCATACAGGTTAGTTCACCAGCACGGTCAAAACCGAAAAGCAAAGGAAAATAAATCATCCGGGAGCACAAATGTCAAAGGTCCAGAGTGTTCAGACTAGTTTCGGGTCAAAGCCAGCTGAGACTCCTCTTCCTGAAGCTAAGGAGGATTATACATTTTTTCAAGGGCTCCAGAGTTGAAAGAGAAAGAGAACGGATTTCTGAATGCACACCGGCGGCGAGCAAGTTGAGTATTGTGGTGTTCGTGCTTGCGACTCAATTTTGGTCCCTTGAGCAGCCAGATTAGATGGCCAACATTCACCGCAGATTTCGAGCGAAAAATTCGACTTGATGCTGCAGACCAGGAATAACCGTTGACTTTCGGTCAGAAACGAGTGACGGGAGGACAATCAACCCGGCGACGTCGCATCCACCTCTGTAGCATTTTCTTCCCTTCTCTGGTGGCGGCCCAACGATTGCCGCGGGCAGTTGAATTTTCTGCATTTTGATTCATTTGACGCTGAGGTTCGATGGAGGTCCAAATACTTATTGTGAAAACCCAAGGAGACAGCGAGTCGGGGTTTTATTTTATTTTTGTGGAACCCAGGGTACTTGCTGAGTAACTTCAAGACCAGAAGTAGTGAATGCAGCGCCGCAGATGAATATTTCATTGGTACTTTCTAGGCATTTTCGTCGATTGGACTTATAACATTCAGAGCAGCAAGAGATGCGCGAGACCAGCGTGTGCTAATCTATCGGAGACATGAATTCAACACCGGCTGAATTGATTTCTTCTCGTTCTTCCCCATCGGCGCTGGCGGGTGGTGACTCTCTTCCTATTCGTAAGAGAAACACGCACGGGGTTGGGTTTCGAAAAGACTTACCGCAGTTTTTTACGCGTTGACCCCCGCTGGATGTTCCCTGCATCATCTAGGTCGTGGTAGTCTCGATGATGCCAGGATTCGAGCCTTCAGAACTTGGATTTTTGCGTGATTATAGGGTTTGATACCCAGTTCTACACCAGACAGCGGGTCGAGGACTTTTTGACACAAGGGAGGAAGACACAAGGAGCATTTGAGGAGTAGGGAAGAGAAAATGCATGCCGCCAGAAGTGGTGGGCGAATATCTGTTCCCTCGACGGTGGTCCTCGTAGAACCTGATAAAGCCATTCGAAGCAGTGAGAGGTCCGTAAGGCCGGCAGTATTAATTATTCCACCAGAAGCACGCGTTGAAGCGATTCTGCGAGTCGGCGACTTATGCTGAATATTTTCGTGCCTTGATCATGGATGATGGGGGTTCCGAACAGCCAACGTTCCATCGAGGAGGAAGGACTCGCCAAGGCGCGCCTAGAAGATCCGCTGTCCAAAGAAGATGCTGTTGGGACGCGATTGAAACTTGCGTGAAACGGATATTTCTTGGTTTAGAGCCAAGCGCGATGGGAGGGGAGCAGATTTGACAAAGCACACCAAGGGGAGGAGATTCCCGGACGAGCAGATCGCCGGTTGCTTAAAGGGTACCAGAAGCAGCAAGTGTAGCGCGAGAATGTTTTCATTGTGGATCGCGTCTTGGTCGTCGTTTGGTCTGGAGGAAATCATCACATTCAAAGGAGGCGAGACGAGGACGGTTCCGCTAGTGGTGCGCAGTGCCACGATTCGTTCCCATGCAACGTTGACGCGAGCTGAATATTCTCCTACGTCTTCCCGTGAGGGTGGTTCCCGCCACCCGAATTTCTTAGCCATCAAGGCCGGAGGACTGTACCAAAAAATTCTGACCCCGGATGCTTCCCCACCAAGTCACTTGAACTCGTAAGAGGAAGAAAATTACCGCCGTTTTGGAGCGAGCAAGTTCGATTTGATACTATGACAGTGGGGATCCATACCGACACGGATAACCATTGGCCGTTGGCAGAAACGAGTAACACGTTGAACACAAGGACGACTCGAGAGATCAGTTTCACAATTACTGAACCCAGCCCATGCGAATATTTTGAATTTTTCTTCCATGACCCTTGGCCTTTGGGTCGTCGTCTTCGCCGTTCAGACTTGAGATTTTTGAGATTTTGAGAAAGCCATTCAAAGCAGCGAAATACCGGCGAGAGTACTAGCAGTATTCATGATTGAATGACAATTCCCGCCTTCGTTTGACTTCATTTGGGTCGGGTTTCCACTGGGACGGGGTCGTCGTGTGCATCTCACGCGGACGCCTCCGCACAAGGCTGCTCGCCTTTTGTCGTGTGCAGTGCGCTACGCCGCACCACAATTCATTGACGCCCGGGTTAGCGCTGCGCAGCACCATCCCATCCTTCTCCCGCAGGCCGTCACCACGTTCCCGAGACGGCGTCCATTCCCCGTCCTCTCCGGAATTGCATCGGAACGGCGCGCCGGGATTGCCCTCTCTCGTCGTATCCCACGCGGCTTCTGCTTTTACCTTGACTGTACGCTGGGACGGGAACACCGTGTGCACGAAGGCACGCCGGCGTTTTTGGCGCGCGAATTGGCGCTAAGCCCTTGTCTTGTGCACCTCGCCACGCCGCACCCCGCACCGCACACGCTTCTCCCGTCCCGCAGCCAGCGGCGCTCCTTGGACTCTCACACACGGCGTCCGTCCCCGTCCTGTTCGCCCGGGACTCAGGACTCATCGCGTGGACGCTGCGCTACGTCGTTCTCACCGTGGGCTCGCGCTCAATATGGCATTCGGGATCGTGGAGGCGCCGCGAAATTCGCCACCGCCCGAGCGCGGTGTGCATTGGCGAGTTTCATACCCTCGTTTCTCTACCTTTATTTTTTGTCCATTTTTTCGCGGCGGCCACGCTGGTGTTTCTCATGGGCGGTGGACGCCCTGTCCACCTCAGCGTCTACCTACTTCTCATTTCATCTGCCTTTCCGCGCGGTCTCGACAGGTCGAAGCTGCTCGCGCGACCTTGTTCGTGGATTACGCGGAGTGGACACCGATGCCGGAGCGGCGTTGGGAGCGTTTGTGTGTTTCCAATTGGCAATTCACAATTCGCGTACGCATGTGCGGGGCCTTGCACGACGTGGACGACCTCATGCGCTGGATATACTGTATTACTGTATTAGATGCAGTGGGCGGACGATCGCGCCGGACATCCTCCATCCGCAAGATCTTTGGGACGACAAGCGCGCCGTACTGCGATCCTGGTATTTACGTCTGCATTCCGCCTCGAAGCTCGTGGACGTCGCGTTCGCCGGTCGATGTGCGCGAGAGCGGCGCTTGATCCCCCTTCTCTGTATCTAGTGTGCCTCATCTGCTTTTTCTTCCCTTTCCCTCCGTTGTATTTTCACCTCTCTTTTTCGATTTTTTCACTCTTTCCTAATCGGGACGAAATAGTGATGGGAAAGTTCAGTTCGGTTCAGGTTCGGGGTACTTTTGCCCGAACCTTGAACCTGAACTTCGGTTCAGGTTCAGAGATTTGCTGAACCTTGAACCGAACCTCGGGTTCAGGTTCGGTTCAGGTTCGAACCCGTTCGAACTGGTTTTTGTTTCTCACCATAGAATGACCTCCAGTTGACCATCTCGTCAATTGGGTGTGGGTTTAGGATGCTTCTGTAAGTATGCAGACGTGTTCCCCACAATGTTCGCGTCCCCAAATGGTGTTTAAACATTATTTTCGCTTCCCGGGGCTCACCCGGTAGGCCATCAGATCGATATCGAGGGAGAAATTGAGGACGTCGAATCCGCTGGGATCAATTATCCTAGAGAATATCTGGAGACTTCAATCAAAAAGTGATGGATGCGGACGTGCGGGTAGAATATGTGACGGGCGCGTAGAATTACTGTGGAGCGATCACCCTTTGATAGCAAATACTGCCAAGCATTGATCTCGAGCCGGCTCATCTCGACGCGCTTCGATATTTCACGCGTATCCGCCTCTCCTGGGCCTTCTGTGTCGTGGAACTCTCCCCTCAGACACCAATGAGTCTGCAGCAAATTACAGCTGCCGTTCAAAGCCACCCAGAACTAGGCTTACTCGACTTCCATGGCTTGAATTTATTCATACGCTACGCATCGCTGGCACGAGAAACCATCGAACTCTCGCAAAGCGACCAACTGGAGTGTCCCATTTCGCTTCCCCAGCAAATTCTTCGTGTCTTGGCAACTGCTCTCGGGGAAAAAGACACAAGATTGATAGAAATTTGCTGGTCAGCTTTTCGGGGACTCGTCTGGAGCCAGCCTACTGTCACACCAGTGGGGGTTTAATTAAAAGGGCATTTTAGTTGATCTCGCTTCTTTAAGTATGGGAAACAAAATAAAGTTCACTTAAATTGAACCGTAAATAATAAATTTAAAGTTCCGTTTCCGGCTTCGGTATTTGTTTTACGATACTTAAAGAATTAAAATCAACTAAAATGGCCCTTTAATTAATGTGCCTGAGCTGACCTGGGTCCCGACCTTGGCGAACCCCCAGGACGAGGGTCAGCTCAGCCCCTTTAACTAAAAGGCCATTTTAGTTGATCTTAATTCTTTAGGTATCGTAAAACAAATACCGAGGCTGGAAACAGAATTTTAAATTTATCATTTCAGGTTTAATTTAAGTGAGCTTTTTTCTTCTTCTTATACTTAAAGAAGCGAGATCAACTAAAACCCCTTTTTAATTAAACCCCCGGCGGTGTGTGTGTCTCCCACCGACAATGAGATTTTGGCTTTTAACGATGCTGCTCTTCCCCATGGGACCTGTGAGTCATACTCAAATATAATCGACGGCTAGATTAACTACATTAACTGTCCAATTAGCATTTCGCCATCTCTATCCGCCGACACGATCTTGCCAGACCCCGAAGTGTCGCAATCATCGGAAGGACAAAAATTTGTTGACCCTCACGGACCCCCTCACGCACGCTGGTACACTGTTCACATTAAGACAGGGTGCACTACCTGTCTTCACGACTTCATTGTACTGCCGATGTACGTCCATTTTCTTTTTTGGTACCTTGAACCACGTCTGATTATAATGCTCCGACAGCCTGTAACATTCGATATTATCACAACTATCATGTCCACAAGCAGACCTCACTACGCACTTACTATGGTGGCGTCCCCGATGTCGTCCATGTAGCCCAGCATTTCTTCATCGAAAGTGCGCTACTCGAGTTGTTCGCCAATAACATGGTTTTCGGGTGGTGAATATCCAGCAAGCTCAATTTTCATTTGTCGCTCACCTCCATTCAGGTTATCGGCGACGAATTGTGCTCGTATCTATAACGAGGCCTTGTCCACGCCTCGGCAGCACATCTTGAACAATAAGTTCGCATTCACGGCCATCTACCACGACACGAAACATTTTACCCCAGACGACTGGACACTCACCCGTTTTATACGCAAGGAGGACACTATGAATGGGTTCTTCCTGTATTCGCTCCTCCTGGACAAGGCGGAACAAGGTGGTATCCTAATGCTTCCTCATGACGAGGCGAGCCAGGCAGATCGCCTCAAGCCGGCCCTCGCAGAGAGAAACAGTGCCATGGAGGGTACTGGTCAAGAATGCTACGCACACGCATGCGATCTTTGCTTCGTAATTGCGGAGAATGCGGATGGGCAATTGAGTCGGTATTCAAACTGTTCATAATATTCACGTTGTTAACGTTACTACCCAGTGAAAACCCAGGCCGCTGCTTGTGACGGTAACTCAATCGGTCATCGTTCGTGCAAGGTTCATGACTGCCAAAACCCCCTGCCAAATCTCCGCCACCACTTCTGCGTCAAACACCAACACCTAAGCCTCAAGTGTGCTGTCATCGATTGCCCGGCTCAAACCGCGCCAGGACACCGCACTTGTGATGCTCAGGATCATCGATCACTGGAAGCAGCCTATTTCACGCGGGGCAACGCTATGTTCCAGCTTCGAGCACGCCTAAAGAAGGCTGGTGTGGCTGTCCCCGATGATTCAGTACCTCTTGGGGATGCTGCTGTCGGCGTCGAGGATGACCACGAGGTTGTCTTCGAAATCAGGCCCCAGGGTCCCGTAGAAGTAGATGCCGATGACTGCGACGGTAAACCCGAAGGTGGGAATCGCCGGCTGAGAGCCATTTTTGGTGGGCGATGGACACATAACGAGCAGCTAATAATGCGTACCTGCGGAGTAATTCTCTCACGTGCAACGCTCTTTGGTTCTGAGGCGGTTTCTGCTGTGAATGTGAGTTCCTTTTGATTACTTTAACTAGTATCTCAACTGTTTTGTAGCTCTTTGCGAAGGCCACATTCCCGACTCCCGAATCCACACCCGAGTTCTTCATCTTCGATAATAATTGCAAACTCGATGCTCACCAACGCGCTATCCACGACGACCATTTCAAAAACACAGGGAAACCTGTCGACGTCTTCCATTTCAACTGCAAGCACAAGGTGACAGATCTGCACTGCCAGCGCTACTGCAATCCGGCTGCATTTCGGGAGATGATCGGAGCAGACGGGAAGTGGCGATTCAACACTTCCATCTGTGAGCAGACAAATGTCTGGTTCGGCGGTTATATCGCAATTGTGCGTGATATGGAGGTAACGCGGTACAATTTCTTCTTGGACGAGATGATCAAGAGGCGCAACCGGTATGTGGTGGCGGAGTTGGAGGCGAAGGGACATTCACCTTGGATGGTGCCCATGAAGGCTCTATTTCCCGAGGCAATGGAGCTCTAGAATAGTCTTTTTATGCTCTCGGTGAATTTCAACGCGGTTTCCTTGAAATAATTGTGTAACTTCCTCGGACCGGACTCTCACTACGAGGTTTTTTGCGAGAAAAGCACCTTAAGGCGCTACAGTATTTACAAGGTGAGAGCTGTAATATTATTTCTTACCCCCCATGCGCTAAGTACTGGATAGTCATAATGGCGGAGTGATGTGACATCTCGCGTTTGCAAGTGTGACGTCTCGCGTCAAAACTGGTTCACCGTGAACCAAATCCTCTCTCTTGTCTCGTGGTAGGTGAGTTTTAGCCTTCTGAATTTCAGACAGTCAAAAGAGGAAGAACTACTTATATGAGTGGCAAATATTGGAATAAAAACCCGAAGGAGCGGCCGAGTTTGGATCAACCAACGTAAATTCCAGTCGCCTGGAACATGAGATTGCATTCAGCCAATCGCCCCCCCTCGGTCCATTTTGCCATGTCGAGTGAGTTCCATGGAGTGTGATCGGAGACCGTAAGCCTCTTCAATGCGACACTAGCTGGCACCGGCTCCTTGGGGCCGATCGAATAATTCCCCTGAAATGTTGTCAGCCTGGCGTGCGTAAGACGAATAAGTAACTCACGAGGTGAACTTTCATTCGATGACCTTGCTTAAAAGTGTCCAGGACCAGAACATCGAATTCCGGGCAAGGAGTCTGCTCGTCTACGGAACCAGATTGGAGTAGCCCTCCAGTTCCCGGAATGTACTTGTAGACCTGCTTTTTCATGGTCATGACATTGTATTCAAGATCACTGTCCTCGTCGTCATCCGAAATATCGATAACTGTCTCTGAAATTCGCATAAGTAGAGGAAAACGGCCCAACAAAGAGCACATACGTGACTGAGCGTTGGAGTCCTCGATGGCCTTAACAACATCACTCCACTTGCCGCCGGTCCCTCTACCAGCAGCGACAAATGCTGCAAGTATATTCAGTTTCACAGCGGTCTTGTAAAACCTGTTGTGCTTATAAACAGTTGGACTTTTAAAGATGCACTGCGGAAAGGTCTTCTTGAAAGCCGCCTCAAGAGACAAGGAAGTGGGAGGCTTTCTCAGCGATACGAACACACTGAATGCTGCCTCCATATCACAAGCCCATGTGAGCGGGAAGCGAAGGGGAGCAATAGTGCGCTCCGGAGGGGGCGGGGTAGAGGACTCCGAAGTGGATGCTGCCGATATTGAAATGTCGGAAGACGTCGAGGCCAGCGATGAGGAAGGAGAGGGCAGCCGAGAGGACGAATAGGATCCTGGAAAAAATATCTAGTGAGTGGAATGTTGAAAGCGCAAATGGTAAAGTACGAAACGAACCTGAGAGTGCAATCAACGCACGGGTTTTCACGGCTGCAGGCTCATTGGATAGCTCGATCTGAAGACGTTGGATTTCGACATCAAGTGCATTGCACCTCTCGTCTGTCAGGTCCACAGTACGAAGGAGGACACGGGCACCCGGCGACAGTGAAATTGGGACTCGTGCATCACGAACACACCATGTTCCGCAGAAGGGTGATTCCAGATACGCTATAAACCCGTTCTTAATCGCGAATGCCAGGACCGCGTGATCCGCAGGTACGAGTTCGCCGGGCACGTTGCTGACGAGTGTGAATTTTTGGGACGGCCCATTCTCCTGCGTTCAATGAATGAAATTCAACTTGTCGAGCATTGAATAAAATTCAACTCACTACCGCCCAGACAACAGTATGCACACTATTTTTGCTGAGAGTCTTCGACTTTTCGGCTGCTTCAAGCTTGGCGTTGGCAGCCAGGAGACCGCTATGACGCGAAAGAAAGCCGCGGGCGTAGTCCGCGCTGAGTGGGCGGGCGAATGTCTGGCTCGGAATCGAGACATCGAACGTAGTCAATGCCGATGAAGACACCGAACTACTACCTATACTTCAATTAGACTTGGAGTTGTCACACAACAGTTGACTTACTCGTACTAGGACCCAAAATTTGCGCGGTCAATGAGGTGCTAGCAGTACTACCTATTTTATTTGTGCAATTAGATTTGAAGTTGGCGTAGTATTGGACAGTCGGCTTACCAGCACCAGTACCCCTCACAAACTGCAGTGGAGTATTCTCTCGAACGCGATGGGCCGAAGTCCGATATCCGCCAGCCGCCTTACAGCAGCCGATGCAACGTGGTGGGAGACGCGAACATTCCTTGTTGGCGCGTCGCGGTTGATTGCTCGAGTTCCGGCAGTTGTCCTCCTGGCAAAACAAGCCAGTCCCGGTCTCCTGCGACGACTGGCGCATCACAAAGTGCACTTGTACGTCGTGTGGAATGTGCTCAAGTGGAGTGGGGAAGTTGTGCCAGAAGAACGCCTCGCACTGGAGACACTAGAAAAAAAGAAATAAGCTCAGGTTCAAGTCAGGCCAAAGAGGGCTAGAACATCTTACCTTCTGAAACCACCGCGCCCAATTCTCGAGTAGCTTGCCCTTGATGCACTGTAAGAGTTGCCCCATTTTCCCGCCGCACGCATCGCAGTGTTGTTTGGCCATCGCCGGACGAGCATTTAGTGCAAGAGCGGCAACAGAGGAGAAATCAGCGGTGTTGGAACTCATGGCGAGATGTGTAGAAGGAGAGAGATTCGACTTTGTAATTGGGAAGAGAGTGTAATTTTTTGATAAAGGCAAGTATGATACAGTGAAGCTTTTATACCTGCGGGACGAATATTATGACGTCCTAGCCTCGTCCTGACCTCCAGTTTCCCCTTGTAAATTGGGGCTAGGGCCCCAAGCTGCACATTGCGGCTCCAGGCCAAGTGAAACACCGGCAAAACTGGACACATTTTGTGGATTTTTCCTTGTGGTTTCCAAGAACTTGTTGAAGAAGACAGCGGATTCCAGTTCCTCAGAATTTAAGTTGTCCTTCTAGCCAACCTTGAGCCAACCAGACAAGACACCAGCCGTTGAATCTTCTTCGCTAGAAAGACATTAACCGACACCAGGCGGGGAAAACCGTCGAGATCGACCGGAAAACGGCGGGATCGACCTCTCGGCAGTCATTATGACGTGGTTTTTGAGGCCAGTTGTGATGGGCGGTGAGTTGACCGAAAGCAGAAGTGGGCCAGTCGAAGTAAACTGATGGCAGGCCGACGAACCAGTGACGCCATTATACAGTATCCTTCGGATCACTAAGTATTCTACCCGAGTTCGGGATGGACCGGGGAGAGCTACCCGAGATCAATTCTACCCGATTTCTCTCAGAGATTATCTGCCCCAGCCGATTCGATCTTCTGGAGAAATTGCTCTTCAACCCCCCCCCCAAACCACCCTCATCCTCACTGGCAAGCTTGAAGTGTGTATCAACTAGGTGTAACTGAATTTTGGCAAGGTGAAATCAGTGAAAGATCACCCAAATGAGCCCAAATGAGCAGCCGGAGGTGTGCTTGCGGTTCAAGGTTCGGTTCGGTTCAGAGGTCCTTGGGACTTGCCCGAACCCTGAACCGAACCTCAGGTTCAGGTTCGGGCATTTGGTTGAACCTGAACCTGAACTTCGGGTTCAGTTCGGTTCAGTTCAAGTTCGAACCGAAAGGTCGAACCGAACTTTCCCAACACTACGAATTGACGCTGACTCGAGATTTTTGCAGGCGAGACATGGAACGTTCTCAAAATTGGATTCCAATTGAAGCAGGTGGGTGTTCGTGCTGCTTCTCCGTTATTCGCTCTACTTGGTCCCCTCCTTCCCTCCTCGATGATACGGTTTTCAATCTAATTTTTTTTTTTTTCGTTCCTTATATCGCAGACCACGGCTTGCATCCGCACTACACCTTCCCTACCTGCACCTTCATTCTTTCCTTTCTCATCTGCACACTACCTCCACTCCCACACACATGTATATTTATTCATTTTTTTACTTTACCGCGCACCCAATCACTCTTACTCGTCCTCGGCTTACTTACCTCCTCTTCCTCTTAATCCCTCCCCCTCCCCTTCCGTCCCCTTACCCCACGTATGCTTACCCCATTGTTTTTACCCAGGTCCGCGAACGCCTCGCAATAGGCCTCGTCGACAAGGGCGTCCTGCGCACCGAGAAGAGGAACTTCTTGTTGTTTGATATGGCTACGCATCCGGTGGTGCGTACCTTGCCTTCCTCGGCGGGTTTCGTCCTCGTATCTGTCGACGGAGGGTTTGCTGTCGTCGTGGGCGGATTCGAGTCGACGTGCCGAGGGGGGTGAGGCTGGAGTCGACATCGGCGTTAGCGTCGGGCGCCGATGCGGAGCGGCGTGGGGCGACTTTGTGCGGACGTGGATGTGGACGGGTGCGAGGCGACGGGGCCAAGCGAGAGGAGGGGAAGTGCATCGTCCGAGAGGGCATCTTGGTCGCCAGTGTGGTGCAGCGCGGCAGCGGCGGCGGCGGCGGCGAGGGCGGCAAAAGAGGACGTGCCTCGCGGTAGCGTGGGGGGTGCGTTCGCACGGGACGAATTTGGGCGGACGTGGATGTCGAGCAGAGGCGGCGAGGCTCGGTCCTACTGCGGGCGGCGGCGGCGAAAGAGAACGAGTGGGGGCGCCAGTGTGGGGTGGTGTGTCCGCACGGGACGAATTTGGGTGGAGACGCGGAGGCGTTGCGTGAAGGAGGGGAGGTGGATGGCGATGTCGAGCATGAGACCAGTCGACGCTCCGAAGCGGTGAGGCTGGAGTGGAGCACGAGTGTAGATACGTGGGATGGGCATTTGGAGTCGACGTGCGCGTGCACATTATTTTGTTTTCGTGTGTGGGGAGGGACGAATGGGCGCTCCTTGATACCTACCGTCATAGAGAGGGAATGGGCATGGGGATGAGCGGCGTGGGTACGGGGGAGCAGAGCCAGGTCAAAGCGGGTGTCGTTGCTGACGAGTGGGTGTGTTTCTTCTTGCTTCCCTCTTTGTGTTTGGGATTTTAGTTTGTTCTATGTTTATTTTATTTACTTGGGGGACCGTGGTGCACGGGTTCTTTTTCGGTCTCTTGCTTGGAGTGGGCGAGAGGGAGGATGTGGGCGAGGATGAGGATGAAGGGAAGGGGGTCTGAACGTTACCTACAGTCAACCCCAGGGAGTCAGCTACAGGGGACGATGTACTTTCATCATTCCGCGGGATGCATCCTTCGTACGCGTGAATGGAAGCTGGATGGAAGCGTCGTTCCGTGCAATGTGATTGTTCTTCGCGCGTGCGAATGGCGCGCGGGCGAAAGAGTCGATCTGCATGCGTGCGGCTGGAGTGTGGGCAAGGGGCGCATAGTGCGGTGCATATCGACTCGGGGGGCTGAGGTGTCGAGGATCACAGATGTTGGGTCTTCTCATTTGATCCTGTCTTCTTTGTTTTCTTTTCTCCTTTTTTTTCTTTTCTTTTCTTTTTCTTTTGTTGAGGGTCGCAGATGTGCTAGGAGCAGAAGAGACCTGTGTTTACTGTGAGCATGGCAGAGACATCATTGGCATTTGTGATCCTTTCAGTCGATTGCGGGTCTGCATTGGTCTAGATCACTCATCTGAGGAGCTTGGCTGATATATGTGTTTGGTAAGGAACTGCGGGGAAACCGGGACTGCACTTTATTGTTCTGTTCTCTTTCTATGCTCCTTCTCTGTATTTCCCATGACCATGCCTACCATACTTCTATGTGGTTCACACACTGCATGAATGTGTTGAATAGAACTCTGTTTGCACTGCAAAGGCCGGTGTTCCAACTGATGTCCCACACACATGGGGAATATTAAACACGGATGATACGTACACAGCAGAAGAAGATGAACAGAATCCAAGAAGAGACAAAGTTCTCAAGGCTGTTGATGTATAAAGCTTGCGCCGGTTACAACTGACAAAATCCTTTCCGAACATGCCTCCTCAACAAACTGTAATCAGAGCCCGCTTGGACAATATCTCAACATGTGTTACCATCACAGTCAACACACTCAATATCCTGGTCAATACCCTACAGATTCATGTGAGAAATAGGAGGGGAGGAAGGATGAGACTGCAATGGCAGCTCGACTCGGGCACAGAGAGACACAGACACGGGCACAGAGGACTCAGATGAACGCATAAGGCAAGGCGATAAAAGATCTATTGATGCGCGACTGCGCATCACAATGCCGCAGCACGCCGAAACAAACAAGTAATTCTAACAATTCATGGGCTGGAAGCCATAGTGAATACCACACAGTCACTTTTGAAATTGGTTCAGGTATATTCCAAAATGGACTCACCAGCATAGCTCTGAGATGATGGCCTAGACTATTAGACAAGATAAAAATGAGTGTGCTGAGCTGATGGAGCAGACTCATGTCATAATCAGTGCAATTATTGGTGTTTACATCAAGTCGGACACCGGTATCGAACTACCACCGAGCACATTGAATGAAATTGCAAATTTCACTCAGTAACCCTCCACTCTCATGCCCATGCCCATGGCTCACGCAACACATTTAGGACGCTCCACAAAACTCATACATTTGTTGAGGCACAGCAAAGTGGCAGCAAAGTCAAAAGGTTCTTCCGACAGGGGGAATTAAATGGGGTACTGAAGGATTGCAAGGCGGGATTACAAGAGGGAATCAGGTTCTTTCAGGTAAACACTTTGCACATCCAAGCAGATAGACCCACCCACTGAAAGTGGTTTCCAGATTAAATCCTCAGATATCATGTCCACTGCCAGAGAAATGGTAGAGCAGGCCCAGATCAGACACCAGGAGGTACTCAATATAATTGAGACCCTATCCAGTTCAGACTCAGCATCATCTGTGTGTGAGGATATTTGTTGGTAAGAGTAATAATAATGGATACACAGATTAGCAAGATGTATTCTAGTTCATATGCAAGGTGATCCTGGATAAGCCTGGTCCTTTTGTGCGGCTGCTCATGATCATCATAGCTCCAACTCCATCTCTATGTTGCCTGCACAGCCCCAGATATTCCATGGACGTGAATCAGAGCTTGCTGATATCCTCAATCATTTCAAGCAAAGCACTCCAAGGATATCAATTCTAGGTGCTGGTGGGATGGGAAAGACCAGCCTAGCAAGTGCTGTGCTGCATCATGAAGAAATTGTTATGAAGTACCAAGGAAATCGACTCTTTGTTGTCTGTGATACTGCAGCAAGTAAAGTGGAACTGGCAGGTCTCATTGGGGCTCATTTGGGAATGAAACCTGGTCAAGACCTCACTCAAGCAGTTCTCCACCGGCTTTCAGAGGGTTCACCAGCTTTGTTGATTCTTGACAACCTCGAGACTGTTTGGGAGCCAGCACAATCACGCACAGAGGTTGAGGAATTCCTCTCCCTGCTCACAGATATAGCTAGTCTGGCATTGGTGGTGTGTACTTTCCCTCCTTCTATACTTGTTTTGCTTATGCAGTCCAAGATCACAATGCGGGGAGCAGAAAGACCCTCCAAAGTGCAATGGACACGACCATTCCTAGCCCCTCTGAACCCCTTGGCACAAGAGGCTGCTCAAAAGATGTTTATTGATATTGCAGAGGACAGACACTCAATGGCTGAAATCGACCAAGTCCTTCAGCTCACAGACAATATGCCACTCTCAGTCAGCCTTCTTGCTCATGCCGTGGATGTGGAAGGCTGCACTGAAATCTTGGCACGCTGGCAGAAGGAGCACACCTCAGTCATCTCAGAGGGTTTTGACCACAGGTCCAATCTTGAATTATCCATCTCACTTTCACTTGCCAGTCCCAGAATCACATCCACCCCTCACTCCCAGGAGCTGTTGAGTCTGCTGTCCATTCTTCCGGATGGGCTTTCAGATGCAGAACTGAAGCAAAGCACATTTGCAATCCACAATATCCTCAATTGTAAAAGAGCCCTGCTTCGCACTGCTGTGGCCTACACTGATGACCATAAACGCCTCAGAGTGCTAGTACCAATCCGAGAATATATGGCAAAATTCCTCCCAGTAACAGATACAATGATCAGACCACTTTTCAAACATTTCCAGGAGCTCCTCCAACTGTATATAGCTGATGGGGGAAAGCAATCATCAGCCCTTTATGTTGAGCGACTGACTTCAAATTACACCAATATATCAAACATTATCCTGAATAGACTACACCCGGGGCATCATGATTTAGCTGATGGCATTTCCTACACATCTCATGTCATCCGATTCAATTCAAACATTGGTAAAGGTACAATACCTCTGGTGGACAAGGTACTCACCCTCCTCCCATGCTCGGAGGACCATTGGGCAAAAGCATCTTTCACTGCTCGGTTATTCGGGTCAACAAATGCACATTCAATCCCTCATCCTGAAACACTAATTGCTCAGACTTTTGAGTGGTTGAAGACATTTGATGATCCTGATTTGGAACGTATGTCCACTTTCTCTGTCAAAGAAGTGGACTGAGAAAAGATGTTCTAGTGGCCTTCTACAATAATTTAAGCCACTATTACTCAGAGTTTGACATTCCCAGCGTGTAAAATACTCTGAAATGGCCCTCTTCTTTGCAAAGTCACATGGAAACATCAGAGGACGATCTGAGGGCTTAGTTCAGCTTTCATGGATCATATGGTCTACTGGTGACTATATTACTGCACAAGCCTATGCGCAGGAGGCACAAAGACTTGCAAAGAAGTCTGGGCATTTGCACGGAGAGGCACAAGGACTATACTCCGAGGCCTTGTGCTGCCAAGCCTTGGGTAGATATCAGGAATGCATCTCTCTAGTCACGAGGGCTCAAGCCCTGTTAGAGCTGTGTGGTCTATCCCGGGGGGCGATGGGGTATTCCCTTGTGAGCTGTCAGGCTGCAGTTCACGAACTCAAATCAGAGTATACCCATGCTTCTAACCTCTACAGGCAACTCCTACAAACATATCAGGGGGGAGAGCTGTATTATGAGGGTACTTCCTGGGTGAATATTGCTGGAGCAGAGGTCCTCATAGGAGTCTCATATGAGGTGATTCAGGAGAAAGTCCACATATCACAAACCATTTCCAACAAAATCGGAAATAAACTCATGTTGACTGCTTGTGACATGGTGCAAGCTGATCTGAATCTTAGAGAAGGAGATGTGTCATCCTCACTGTTTTACAAATGCCTCAAATTTGGGTTGGGGCAGTCTAACGAGGTAGTGAGCTACTGCCTGGAAAGACTGGCAGATGTCACTCGCTGGAGCACACATTATGATCCTTCATGGAGTACAGTCCTCCTTGTACACTCTCTCAAAGCAAAAGAGAAACTGGGAATCCACAAAGCTTTGCAATTCATTGGAGATGTCCGGCTCATAGAGAATGATGAGGACACTGCTGTCAGCCTGTTCATTGTTGCATTGGATGGATTTGCACCGTAGCAGAGCAGAGTGCATGATGCGCCTCGGGGACATAGCCAACAAGAATGGGGATTTGCTCAAGGCACTGGAACTATGGGGAACTACAAGGCCACTCTTCAAACGCTCATCGCAAGCCAAGAGAGTTCAGGACATTGATGAGAGGGTTAGTGGCATCAGTGAGGAGGTGAAGGAGCAGCACCAAAAGAACTTGGCTCGGTTGGCGGAACTCAATGTTCATGTGGGGAGGGTGGAGGATGTGAATAGTGATGCTAAAGAGCCTGAGTGGGAGGAAGAACAGATTGAATTGATCGCAGCCTGAGTCTTGAATCATCATATGCAGTCTTAGCCCATTTTGTATTTGTGTACTTGCTGTGTTGCTTATTTGAAAATCTATTTATTTAATGGAATGGCAAGTTGAGATTTGAGGAGTCCACCTGTACAGTAGTGAGCTTGTACCTATTGAGTACACCACGGTACACTCAGAGGCATGCCCAGTCATCACGGTGAAATTTCCAGAAGTCCATGAAGGGGTCGAAGGTCAACAATAATAGTAAACCACCGATCAGAGGCACACAATTCAATAATCCCTTGAGTCCCACAGTATTTGACAGCATGTACTCCGTAGATCAAGTCAAATATTTCCTACAAACTGAAAACCCAACTCCATCAGAGGTACTTGACCAGTGCAGCCTCGGCGAGTATTTATTCTCTTGTGATGGTGGGAGTTCCCGACAAGTCAGGTTTAATACTTATAGAGCCCCTCGGTTTGAAGGTGTACTGCCAAAGTGTCAAAGAGGTGATTGAGGATCTGGGCTTATGGATCCTGAATTTTGAAGCTGTGCACGACGGTTTGCCCATGGATTCAATTTATATTCAGACCGGGGAAACCAGAAGTAAAGGGCGAGGATTTAATTCGTCGGTGAGTTGGAAATTTGCCAGTACAAGTACATATATAAAGCCGTGCGAGCGACAGGAAGTAGGTTCGACAAGTACAAGTCCACTGCAGGCACGTGTTCCAAGCATTCCAGTACTCATTTGATGCCAAAATAATGCACGTCGTTCACGAACCACGAACCCAGAGAAGTAGTTTCTCCACACTTTGACTCCCGAGTCCAGCTGAAAATCTATTTGAGGCATTTGTCATTGCGTAACAACGCAGAGCAAGTGGATACTTGTTTTGTCAACCCACGGATCATCCACGAGCAAAGATAAAAGACCCCAATGCCAAGTAGTCGCAGAAGCACGGAGCCTCCTCACTGCGCGAATATTTCCTGTGGTCATTCTTTCGAATTGTCGTTTGGACTCGATACCCATGCAAGCCTAGCACAATTTTTATTTCGCTCTTGATTTGGAGGGCAGTCTGCAACTCCGCAACCGGGGGAATATTTCATCGGACTTGAGAGAGAGAGAGGGAACTTATTTTTCAGAGCAACCGGAAGGCAGCAGTAGTTTAACCTTTACTAGAGTCTCACATTCGAAGAATTTCTCGATCCATCCAGCGCAAAAGAGGAATATTTCCTTCTGAGAATAAGCAACCTTCCCCGCGTTGCGTGGCTGTGCGGTCGCGGCAAAGAGTTTCAAACGACTCACACAACACCTGGGTTAGCGGACGGCGGCCCAAGTACGAATTTACAGGCCCGTAGTATTGGGGCAGGTTTTTTCGTACGATGCTGAGCTGGTCTCTAGATATTTCATTTTTTTTAGGGCTCAGACGCCTCAACTTGCACTGGTTGGAATTTGACACCCACTGCAGGGCAGTTTAAAGTCTTGATGATGATCGGGACCAGAGACGAATTTTCACACTCTCGTCTTCCGTTGAAAGGGCCGCGTTGTAGGCTATACAAGGCTAGCCCGAGATGAGAGTTCAGAACCGGAGGCAGAGTAAACAATGTATTGTGAATGAGCCCCATGCCCCTAGCAGATGAAGAGATGGGAGACGACTCCACCCAGCGCCGGGCGTATACGGAACCGAACGCCAACACACGAGCTTCACAACCCGAATTCCTTGAGCTGTTGAGGTCAAACGACTCCACGTCGTGCACAGAAAACCCAGGAGGTCAAACGTAGAGACACTCCGTGAGCTATTTAGGCTCTACTGAGGCCAGCTCAATATTCTCTTGCTCTCCTCTGAGTCTCTCGCCTTGTGCTTAGGGTATTCAACGCCAGGCAACAAAATATGGCTACTCGAGCATTCCTTTTGTTGCAACCCCAGAAGCTTTCTGGATTGAACAAGCTTAAGATCAGAATGCAGCGCGTGCAACCCAGGTCTACATTTTTGGTCGATGGCGCTATTCAAATTAAAGCTCGGCTTCGTCCGGACTTGATATAGATATAGAGACGCAAGGAGTGGGACATGACTAGTATTCCGCAAAGGCACGGATCCAGTGATTGTTCGACCCACTCAACCGGGTTCCAACGCCAACACAATATTTTCTGATGTTTATGATCGCAGTCTGACGACCTGTTCTTGAGTTATTGAGGCCGAACGACTCCCTGTCGTCCAGAGGGAATCCAGCGGCAAAGGGTGGGGCCAGTTTCTTCACGCTTTGACTCCAGGCGAATATCTTCTCGCTCTCGTATTCCGGCGATTCCTCGATCCATCCAGCGCCATATGTTTATTCAAAGAGCCCCCAGCAGGTTCGATTTCAAGGCAGTCTCCTCGTACGCCAGTCTCCGGCTTGCTATTTTTTACCTTTTACCAGTAGACGATGTCCGCTTTGTCGAAGCCTCCGCACCCAGTCAAATATTTCGAATCGGCGCCTGAAAAGCAGCATCGCTGAGACGAGTAGCAGTCCACCGGCCACGCATTCGAGCAATTGCTGCGATTTCTGGATCCATCCAATCGCCACTCGGCGTTGCGCCAGAGCCTAAATATTATCTGTCTTTCTTGACAGACATACCGAATTTCCTGATCCAGCTATCGAGGCCGCACTTTTGCGTCCCGGTAGAGCATAGGGCCAGTCACGGTTTCTTGAGGTCAACTGAATATCTTCACAACCCGAATTTCTTGAGCCGTTGAGACCAAACGACTCCACTTCGTACACAGAGAGCCCGGATTCCCAGCCGTTCAAACATAGAGACACTCCTCCTGAGTACTGGCAGTTGCCGCAGAAGTCAGGGTATTGAGTTAATTTGAGTGCAGCGTCGCAGCAGCGACAATGCAGCGAGGCCCAATTTCCTCGTTGTCCGAGTGGTCGATTTGGAGGGTTTGGGCTCTAGGGAAAAGCAGTCAAGCACAAGAGATCGATGAAATGAGCACCAGTGGTCAATTTCTTGAGGCCTCGACGCGCACTGCAAGCCTTGCGCAGGGCGATGACGGTCCGGCGTAAGCCGCACTGATGCGTGGCTGTCCTGCACACAGCCACGCACCGCATCTTTTCCTCTCCGTAAATGTCGTCGGCCAGCCGCCGCGCACCCGCCTCATCCGCCTCAACCCAACGAAACGATGACGATGGGCCTCCCCCGCCCCCGCCTCGACTTCCACCAATACCGGCGACGATCCCAGCCACGCAAGCTCGGCGTTTGAAGGCGGCGCGCACATCGCCGGCTCGACGAGACACTACGCATGATGGAGCAGACGGAATACGCGGGCGAAAGAATGGGTGTCGGTACTTGGGTCGACTTGTTGAGTGGTGCGTACACGTTCTCCGTCTTTCATTTCGCTTGGGTTTTGCTTAACACGGGCACATCGTGTGCAATTTTCTTAAGCCGACTTGAAGGGTTGAAGGATTACATCCCACTACTTTCTGACCTTCCTTCTCTCTCTCTCTCCTTCGTAGTTCAGACACGCAACGTCACAATCACGTGCAGAGTGGCATGATTGCCTTTCTGTCCATATACCCCTTGCCAAGTCTTCCGATTATGGTAGGCTTGTTATGAAATTCCAAGGCTGAAAAATACTTTTCGGTCCCCCTTCCGATTTTCGAATCCCGAGTTCTCCTTGAGAAAACATTTAAAAGAAATAACACAAACGAGGCGCGAACTCACGCGAAGAGGTATGATGGAGAAGTTAAGCAAATAACCCTAACCGTAATCAGGAGCCTAGAAACCACGCTTTTTTTTGGAGTGTCAAGAATTGCCCTTGGGGCCGTTGGCAAAAAAAGCAAACCATCTGGAAACCCGTGCAGGAGGATGATTCTTAACCTTGGAAGCAGCCTTGTACTTTGACATATCCTTCTTCATCATTGGACAGTCTTCGTTCAAGCGGAACTTCGAGTACCCCATTGCGGTTAGTTCTTGCTTGAACCTTCGATCCTGAAGTTCACGGATCTGCATCTCTCCATTATACTCCGAACCCACCGAAGCTCCAATCCAACGTCAACCTCAATCTCGCCCCGCAAGTTCCGCGCAAGTTGAACTATGGTGGTTAGTGCTTGTTCAAGCCTCCTTTCATTGTTTTTCGGGCTGAAAAAGGTCTTTCTCGGCACGTTGTCATCACAGCTGTGCCGAGAGGCCCAAACTCTGCTTGAACATTCAAATGAACCACTTCCGTGACTTAGAAGTTCAACGCCCCTCATTATGGTCGGTAAGTTTGAATCTATCAATTCGAACTCACAACGCTTGTTCCAGCGCCTGTTCATGTGAGGCCGAAACTATGTTCCAACGCCGACATTTGAATCCAGTGTATGCCTTTTCAATGCATTGGGTTATCCCATCCTTATGTCAATCTTTCAGTTTCCATACTTCCAGGATATCAAGTCTTTGCTCACTGAACACCAATGTGGGATTCTTGGCCGCCATCAATCCCTTTATTTTGCGATTGGAATTCTGCTTAATCCCTGCGTGCAGTCTGGGGACGCCTTAAGCGCGGCTTAGTCTCACTCAGGCTTAAGTGGGCCTAAGCGGCTTACGTCGACTTAAGCGGGAATATGGAATATACAGGAGCTTAACCGGTAGTACTGAACTGGCTGCTAATAGAAGGCTTAAGCCAACTTAAGTCGGCTTAAGAAAGTGCTGGTAAAAACGTCATTAGCCTAAGCCAACTGGGGCAGGTGACAGCTATTCAATGCTGGTCCAGCGCTTGTTTTGACATGGAATGACACAGAGATGAACCTTTGCGCAGGTGCAGGGCCTCGGAGAATGTATGGAACACCAGCAGCGATACTATCGGAGCAAGATCAAATAAGCGGGACCCCACACGACAGAACAAGCGCGCAGGATGCGATTTGGTATCAGAATGCCAAAAGAGGTATCTTGATTGAATTCTTTTCCTTTTCCCTGGCCATCGAGAGAAATGTGTACTTGGCCCAAGGGAAAGCTAAAATCGTGACATGCGAGGTACGCAGGTAGGGAGGCCGGAAGCACGCGCTGCTCGAGCGTGCATAGGCTTCATCTATTTGCACAGTACGCATCATGACAGGTGGCTTGAATGAATCCATACAGCCGTCATTTGAAGAATACGGAGAACCACCCAGTGCCCCAGTGGGCCTAGATGGCGGCGGAAGGAGTTTGCATTCCTGGCGCGGTTGAACAATTTCACCGTGAAAGGATACTTGGTTTGCAGAATTTGGTTCCTATCTGAGCGGTGGGAGGCGCTAACGGGAAAATTAGTCGCTCGGATACTGAGCCAATGATATGTTATGAGCGGCACAGTTCAACCTCCGTGCGTCGAAAGTGTATTTGTTGGACGCTTTCTCGGCCAAGTACCGTTCACTCAGTCGACAACAATATTGTCTACAAGCGCCAGTGTGCCAATTAGCCGCTTGAATGCTGGATTTATCGTCGGTGTATTGAAAGTCCGGATAGCGCCTCTTTGGACAAGTACCATTCACACCGTCAGGGATATTAGGTGGGATGTTATCATATGACTACCGTCTTCTACTATAAGTTGCTTCTGCCAGCAAGAGAAAACCCAGTCACCTTGAGTCATTAAGCTCACCAAGACGTGATGACTCTCTCAATCCCCCTCTTCGTTCTTGTGTCTTTGGTGGTGCGTCGAAGTTACTGTAACTCTGCAATAAGTACTGACCGAAGGTCAGCTTCGATCCGCCGCTACGTGTGGCAATGCGAGCGACGCCGTCCCATTCTATGAGGCACATTTTGACCAGCCTTTCACCGACAACTTTTATTCCACCGACCCAAGTCAAATCACCGCCGTAGTCGGCTCCCAAGGAGCTGCATTTGTGGGGACCGCGGCTCGGGTGTTTACAAGCCAAGAGCTCTCGACAGTACCCTTCTTCCATCTTTTTGATGGTACAATCAACGACAGCTTTTACACAACATCCACCTTCGAGCGCGACCTTGCTCTGGCGAACGGTTATGTTGTCGGGGGTCCAGATACATTCATATACCCGACACAAATCTGTGGAAGCATTCCGTTCTTCCGGTTGTACGACAGTGCCTTGACGGAGCATTTCTACACCACAAATGCAGCGGTACAGGCAAGCATGTTGGCCAGTGGAGGCTGGGCGGACGAAGGAGTTGCAGGATATGTCTTGGATGCCAATGTTTGTGCTTAAGGGCCAACTGGTTGTGTATTATGATAATTTGAAGCGTAGTGATACGAGGACAGAGCTGACTTGCTTAATGGGCTAAATATCACTTTGCTGCGATCGAGTTCACCCACCACAGCCTGGGGGTCTTTTATAAAAATGCCTGTCATTAGAGTCAACTGTTTTTTAATAAATCCCGGTAGTTTAGAGACCACTTTTCTATAAAACACCAGAGACCTTGCAGGCTAAGTATATTAACACATCGAGCTTACCATGGCCCCAGCGATCAAAGCGATCAAAGGTACTCGGTAGGGCCTCGGGGCAGGAAAAAGTTTCAGAGGAGCAGTAGTCCACCAGAGGCACGCAGTCGAACGATGTATCATCCGATTCAATACCAGAGTTACGCCCAAGTTACGCCAAAGAGGTTTTTTTTGGCCTTGATGCACAACTTGAGTTTTTGAGGCCAAGCGACCGTACATCGTTCAAAGATTGCCCAAAGCGTCCACGGTGCGGCAAATGGCCCTAGTTCCCCCGCTCTTGACGCGATACGAATATTTGCTGCTCTTAACGATGACAGTCCGAACCAAGCCGCAATGATGTGTGGCTGTCCCTGCACAGCCACGCACTGCTGCCTCTCTCCGTGGGTGTCGTCCGCCGGGCTGGGAATCAAGGACAAGCACGGTGCTCTCCACGCGCCAGACCGGCGATACGCTGCTCGACGAGACCCTAGGGATGATGAAACAGCCGGAGGACGTGCGCGAGAAGATGGGTGTGGGTACTTTGGATGATTTGCTGAGTGGTGAGTGCGCGTTCTCCTTTCGACTTGCACTTGGCCTGGGACGGCGTCGTCGTGTGCACTTTATGCCCCCGCTTCATTAGCGCCCGAATTGGCACTGCCGAGTCGCATCCCGCATCCTTCTCCCGTCCCCTCAGCCAGCGGCACTCCCTAGACTCTGACACCCGGCATTCACCCTCCACCCGTCCCCGCGCGCACCGGGACTCTGGAGTCGGAATATGCGCGCACGCGATTCTTTTCATTTCGTTTCTTTTGTCGCACGTTTCTGGGGGCGTGAGCCGCGCGGCCTTTTTGGACTCGGGCTACGGACGTCGAGCTCTTCATACTGCTGCTGGCTGGAGTGTTGCCAGCACTTTGGCGCTGCGCAGCACTCCCGTTCCGGCCCCCCGTACGTTCCCGCACGCGGCGTCCATTCCCCTTTCCGATACGGCGTCCACTCCCCTCATTTTACGCTGCGGAAATGGGTCGGAACGGCGGCGCGCTTGTGCTCCTGCCCTGGTGTCGGCGCCATCGTGAGCTTGGACTCATTCTGCGCCGCTACCACGCCGTCCCAGCGGCCTCACATGGCGGTCATGACCGTTTACGCGCGAGATCACGAACCATGCATGTTTCCGCATTCGCGAGTTTCGTCCCCGTGTCCACTGGGGGATTCCTTCCGCGACGCGTGCGCGGCGCGGACAGGCGTCCTCTTCTTCACTTCTTTCCCTCGGCGGTGGCTCCGCGCTTCTCCTCTCCTCCATTTTGTCATCCTGCATGTGATTTGGTCCAGGCGCGGTCGTGTACTTTCGACTGACCCCTACTCGACCCCGTCCGAGATTGGCGTTGATACTCGGGGAGGCGGCATGAACTGCACAACGTACGAGGTTGGGTGTACGTGCGCACATCGTGCGCTCGCGTTCCTCCCCCCTTCGCCCTTCGTGCGCTGGGCGGTAAGTGCAAGTGGTAAGTGCGCGCTGGCGCCGTGTGTAGAGTGAGCACATCACTCGGTGCTTAGCCCGCTGTACATCCAGCTAGCTGGCCTCGGGTGCGGCGCGGCGTTCTTGCGTCGACGCGCTCTCCGCGCCGGGCATCATCCTCTTCATACCTGTGCTCCGGTGCCTCGTCTCCCTTTTCGCTCTTTTTTCGCGCTTTCCTAATCGGGACAAAGTGACTAACCGATTTTTCTGTGATTCAGGCGAGACGTGGAACGTACTCGGGATTGTATTTCAATTGAACCAGGTGGGTGTCTCCCCTCCACTCTGTCCTTTCTCCACTTTCCTTCTGCTTCTCTGCTCGTACTCGTACTTTCGTTATATTCATGCGCCTCCGCACCGCCTTACTCTACGCATCAATATTCCCCACTCTACCCTCGTCCTCCCATACTACCTACACAACTCATCGCATACGCGTCCTGTACTTGTGCCGGATACCCACCACCCTCTTCGATTCCATCATCTTCTATCTCGGCCAATACGTTCCCTTGCGGCGCCCTCCTCGCTTATTTATTTTATCATCATCTCCGACAACACACGCCTCACTTCTCTGCCTTCCCATTCCTCCTTTGAAACAATTCGCTCGTTATCAGTATATCCCACTTTATTATCCTGCCCCTCCCACCATTTGTTTGTATTGTCCGCTCACCAATTTTTTTACCCAGTCCGCGAACGCCTCCGGCGTCCTGCGCCCGAGAAGAGGAACTTTTTGTTGTTTGATATGGCGACGCATCCGGTGGTGCGTACATCTTATTTTAATCCTTTACTTCGATGCCCTTGCTCTACTTTGGCTGCGAAAAACTTGGTGGAGGTGACGAGTGTTCCAGCAACGGACGTTCTCGAATTGACGCGTATTCGCCTCTGCTTTCCACGCGCACGCGATTTGTATTACGAGGAGTGTTGGGGGTAATGGATGCGAATCGCGATGCGCGGCGTTTTGACGCGCAAGATCGTTTTACCTGTAGGGGCCATATACTGTAAAATAATTCATGTTGCAATGGGAAAGACAAACACACCTTGAACCAGGTTGTAAAAAATGGCACAGGGTGTTTGTGCTCACCGAAATCAGTGGAATCTTATATAAAGACACAGCATGCTCTTAATCATGTTTAAAATTAGACCTGTTTGCCGCAGCAGCTCACAAGTACAGTCTGGACTTGAAAGAACGAGGCAAAGGTATCGAGTTGCTGATGGCAGCACAATAGTGACGGTCAGAGTAACTTTTCCGGCCGTTTATGAGCCGTTTATGGTGTCGTTTATGGAGCCGTTTATGAAGTCGTTTAAGCAAATTATTTGCTATCAAAAGTTGACAGAATCGTGGGAATAAACGACTTCGATCTTTTTTGAGTAAATTAGGCGGATAAACGATTCATAAACGATTGCATAAACGGCTCTGGAGCCGTTTATGCACGCCGTTTATGGTTTGCTGTCGGTTATCCCACGCTGGACACCTTGATAAACGGATCCATAATCGACTCCATAAACGACCCTCCAGGAGTTACTCTGACCGTTACTATTTAGAACTCCGCTGATTCACTGAAATTGCGATCAAACAGCAATCCTCGTACTTGAGAGCACACACATCAACTCTCTCCTTAGCTATATATGTTACCAATGAGGCTGGTTCATGCGCTCCTATTGACAACCTCAGAAGATGCAAACCAACCCTAGTGTTGCAACATTGAACGTTAAGCCGAGGTTTCGGCCAGTATCAGCTAGGGCTCCGACCCGTTTCTGCCCATATCTCGCGCAAAAAAAAAATTCCCCGTTTGGCCTGATTCTAGGCCCAATCGACGCCGCCGGATTATATGTCTTCAATGGGCACACAAAAATTGGACTAGTTTGACACAATGCGGCGGGAAATTTGACAAAAGTAGGTCAAATTTCCTTTTTTGGCAATTTCACGTGATGTTTGCCGAGGGTGGATGGGGCCTACCTTATATAGCATTAGAAAATGTATTCAATACCTCTCGTCTCAATTCTCAGCACCAAAACTATACTCAGATGAGTGTTTTTCTGAGCATTGCAGCATTTGGTGTTCTCCAAACCGAGGAATAACATACATCCCAGCAAAATGTACGAGAAGATTTGTCTCTAGGAGGTCCTTCAATACTGCACCAGGCCATTGACCCGTCACGGCCGTACCGTCGACCGTGCCGTCCCGTTCGAGTCCTTGAACCTCGTCCCACGGCCGTCGAGTTCACGGCCCGTGCCGTGCCAAGGCCCAATACCGTGAATTCCAAGGCCGTGGCCATCACGGGCACGGGCGGCAGCCCTAATACTTTGGCCCTAAGAAAATACCCACCTAGGGCTGCCCTACACACCAACCTGCTAAGCTCCCAAGGAAGATCCACCCTCATAAAAGGTGGATCAAAAATAACCTGTTTTAGACCGTACTACTATCAGTGTTTTTTTCGGCGCAGAGGAGGCAGTCATTCCCCAAAGTCCAATGTCTGATCACCTAGTCAAGGTTCAAGGGTTGACCGTCGTAAAAAGGGTGATTGTTCCTTCAAGGTTCACAAGTTGCCAAGCTGGGTTTTCTTTGTCCATTTTTATGTATTTTACAGTACCACTGGTTGGGAGATTCAAATTTTTCAGCACAATTTACGGTGAAAAATGTCGTTGGGTTTTCAGACATTTTTCAGTCAAAAAAGAGGTGAAAAATTTAAACATTTTTCACCACTTTTTGCCTTTCTTTTGAATTTTTCATCTCAAGTTCAAAAAATAGTAAAAATGATTTGAGTTTTTTACCTACTTTTTCAGTAAAAAATGTCTGAAAAACAAACGACATTTTTCACCGTAAATTGTGCTGAAAAATTCAAATCTCCAAACCAGTGTACACCGCCAATGGGCACCCACATACAGTCCAGCTGGAGCTTCTCTGGTGGATACATGCCCGCGTCAGCTGGACACATCTGACTGAAAGGTGGCCGCCAGCTTAATTCCGAATGGGTCCACAGTGGAGCCACTTCAGGGTGGCGGCCAGCTGACGGACCAGCTGGCGGAGGTCCGAAATCCCACTTGCAAACAACCCCTACAAGTAAAAATAAATTTATAAGTATTGCCCATTTGGCTCCTTCGCTCGTTTTATCGCACATAGAACAGATGAGAGGGGTGACTGGAATTATTAGGTGTCTACGATACATCTGGTATTTGATTCAGCCGACCGCAAACGCCAGCGCCGCAGCGGCCGCCTTCGTCTTTGAGGTGGGGGAGAGCTACCGAGGGAGGACAACACGAAGAATCTTGAATTGGGAGGATGTAGTAAGCGGCGATGAGGGATCCGAGAGTTACCACATACCTGATATCGCATAGCTTCGTAAGTACCATCTCGTCCACTTTTCAACTCGACTGCAGCACTTCATGATTTGTTCAGTAGCTTGATGTGGGACTGGGGCACATTGAAATCCTTGACGCCCGTTTCGAATCCACATTTGGCGGAGGGTAGAAGCTTGAGTCGAGAGGTGTTGAGGACCAGTGAGGCACTTCGAGATCGGGGAAGTCTTCACTGGCGGGGAAAATGTGTTTGAGGAAGCACCCGGACGAGCTTGACGTGTGATATTGTAGTGGGACATAGTAAGCTTGAGAGTTGGCTTGACGCTGTTTCCCGATTAGCTTTGCCGTGTGATCGATGTTTCGTCTGACCGCCGAGTGGGGATCCATCATGACGCCACACGTGAACAGGCCCGAACGGATTGGAGTCGATGCCGACGGTACGAGAGAGGGTCGTTGAAGTCGGGACAAGCCGCTTGAGGCCACGAGAGACTGAGGGATGTGGATGCGATGTGCCATCGTCTTGTGAAGTCAACGGGCAGCAGAAGCCGGGGGGCGGAGGACGAGGGCCTGGGGGGCCGGAGGACGAGGGCCAGGGGTGGCTGAGTAGAAGGCCTGACGGATACGAGCAGCGATGCGGGCCACGACCGAACGGAGGGAGAGGATGGCGGAAGAAGGGAAGTGGCGTTGACGCGCGACCAACATGCACGTGATGAGATGCAGCGCCAAATATCACGCACGGACCCAAGATTTTGATCTGATCTTTCCAACCACCGACGCGACTCGTTCGGATACGGGTACACAACGTGGGGCTGCCTTTTTCATTTCGATTCAAATTTCTTCTCGCGGCGGCCGTATCTAAGTTGGGCCGAAGTTGGGCTTCAAGCAGCTGCAGCCGTTCCCGCCGGCGGCCCGGAAACCTGCTCAAGAGCGCCGACTCTCTGACGAAAAAACTTCAACAACATACAATACCATAATTTATCACTGATGATGCATCTACACACCGATACACAACGCCAAAGAGACATGTGTTGCTAAACTTCTCTAGCCGGCATTCCAGCTGGCAGCTAGCTGGGACCAGCTGGGACCATACTTCGCAAAAGCTGGTCTCCAGCTGACTTGTTCATGTGGCTGCTACATGCGAGCACTTTGGCGGTGTATATGTGCCATACATACATCTGCGACACAAGTGCATTTATCATAGACTCGTAACTAGTCTGCACTACGGCACAAAGCTGGGGAGGTTGGTTTGCCATAGGCAGACTAAGGCTGGAACATTATGATTAAATACACTGCCTGACCATAATGTACCGTAATTGTAATTTAATCTTAGGCATTCGGGCAGTATTTAACCGTAACAGTAATGTAATTTATTGTAATCTCAAAATAATCGTATTTAATCGTATCTAATGGATCGAAATTCCCTCCAGATAATCCAGTCCCTCGCCGAACCCCGCATTCAAAAGTTCCTTCGTAACGACGGTGTGGGATGCAGTGGTGGCGGCCATAGAAGATCGAGCGTCAGACATTGTGTGCTTACTGCTGGAGAACAACCGTTCCACGGCGATGCTGACACCAGGAATGGCAAGGACGTCTCGAGCAATCCGGGACAAGATGGGAAATTCGGCCGCGTACATCTGGAAGGAGAAATATAAGTCGAGGATGGAGTACATAGGGAGGGGCTCACCTTCCACCAGGCCAAGACATCGTCGTCGTCGTCTGCCATCGGATGGATGCCGCTGAAATAAACCTCTAACTCATTTTGAATCTTCCGCAACGTCGAACCGGAGATCCCGCCAGCGACGGCTCTCCGAAATATCCCCTTCGACGGCGATTTTGGTGCAGGCTTTGCCGTCTTATTGCTAGCGCTGGGGTCCTTGTCCTCTGTGTCCTCCTTGTAGACCTCATACAGATGTTCCAGGATGATCTTGGCGCGATCCGCCAGTCCATCATCCCACTGGCCGGACTCAAAATAAACCAGACGAATGGCGGGATGAAGAACTAGAAAGAGGGTTCAGCTCTGAAAAATGCAAAGTATGTAACTCGTACCGGCACCAATGAGGGGGTAATCGCTGATCAATGCATTCTCGGTATGGATTTTGAGTTTAGCTAACCCCGCCGGAATGGCTGCTCGTAGATTACAAGTAATGAACGCTGGTGCATCTAAATCCGACTCTTCCTCGGACAAAAGGGCGGGGTTTCGGGGCGGCTGGTATGATTTGTCGTTAACATCATCTTCCGACTCGGGGGCGCTAAATGCGGAGTAAAGCTATGGCGTGTGGAAGATATAGTATCGGCACACCTAGCGCCCGTTTGACGGGTACAGTAGAAGCACTTGCCTTGGGCCTCGGAGCAAAGAATTGTGATGTCGGGACCGGCGCGATAGGTTCTGTCGTCGGCGGTGTCAATCCAGGACTGATAGCGATGAGTTCCACATAGAACGACGATTGAATGTAAACCTCACATGGAATCCATGAGTGTATTCAAATTATGTATCCGGCGAGCCAGCATCCCCACGCCATCGGTTCCCGCAATGGCGTGGTGCTCCGCGAAGAACTCCAAAAATGGACAAACAAGCTCTATGCCATACTCCCCGCGGGCAATCAACGCCTTCTTTTCCTCATCAGAGCAGAAGAACACACGCTCCCATTGCTTATTGGCTATGTGCACTACGGCTTCGTCGGGATCAATGGTGAAGTTTGTGAGATAGCGATGAATTCGATTGTCCTCCTCGGCAACTGGAAGAGACTCTGGAAGAGCTGTAATCCGTGCCTGTAGAGCGGTGAATAGAGGCTTGAAATGTTTCGCTAGTTTTGCGTCGTCCAGCATTTTGGGTGGGAGGGCGCAGAAGGCAAGAATCACGGAGAAATTGTTAGCGGAGTCTGAATTCCGGGACCGAGACTCCGCAGTGTTCTTGGCGAATGATGACATGTCCGTAACAGTCCGTAACCAGGAGAAGTTAGGCAAATGGTCGTCATTTCCGCGTCATGGGGCGGAAGTGCTCAAAATTCGCGGCGAGGAGGAATTGAACTCTCAGCCAGCCTAGCAGGGGCTGTAAGATTATGATTAAATACAGACCCCATACAGTAATGTAATCATAATCTATTGTAATCTATTCAGTGTTAATCTTGAGGCCGAAGAATACGCCCACAGCGTATTTAATCGTAATTTTCGTGATTATATTCGATTATACTTGAATATAATCATATTTTTATCCAGCCTTAAGGCAGACTGGTACAACTCGGACTTCATCAAAGGGCTGCGCCCGGAGTTTGAAAAGTTTCCCCGAAGCTGGATTTTGCTCAATTTATGGTTTCAAAAATCGGTGATCTAAAGCTTTTGAACTTGAGTTCTGTCTCCTCAAAATAATTTTTTATGCCTTAGAAGGTGAGCTGTGAAAATGTTAATTTTGGCGGGTAATTGATGGCTTAACACAGCCACCCGAGCGGCATCCTCGGCGCCTGCCAAAATTTCAAACTCCGGGCGCAGCGTGGCCCGAGTTGTACCAGTCTGCCTACAGTAAATAACCTCATCACTACTTTTGCCGTAGCGCAGACTGGTAACGAGTCTACATTTATCGCACATGAATTTCATCTGCGTGCCCCCGGTGTCAGATGACGGCGGGAAGTGAAGCTCGGAGCCTCGGACCGTTGATGGGGCTGTGCCCCACAGCCACACGCGATCTTCTCTTCTTCGATTTGTCTTCGATGTTCGTTCTCCCGCCCCGCGCGCCTGCCGCCGCATCGTCCCAACCCTTCTACGACTTGCGCACCTTCCGCGCCGTGACCCTACCCCGCTTTCCGTGGTTCTCCTGGCTTCATTGGTGCTGGATAATTTGAATGCAATTTAAATGCAACGACTCAACGAGCAACGGAGGATGCGAGCTGAGGGAGGAAATGGGCGAGGGCATATGTCGATTTGTTGAGTTGTAAGTGAGTGTTCCCATTCTCGTTCCAAGTTTCTTTTACCGTGTTATGGGCGCTAGGACGCGTACGGGGTCGTTGTGCACTTAGCAACGAGGTATCCGAGTCGGCGCTCGTTTCGCAGCCTGTCAGCACGTTCCGGGGCCTCTGACCTGTGGCCGGCGTTCACTGGCCTTCCCTTACTCGCGGGCCTGCTCTCTGGTCGTGGAATTGTGCTTGCGACACGACAGTGGCCGTCCCCCTTTGGGGTTGTTTCTTTTTATTTCAACGGATTGCGCCTACGCCGTTGGGTAAGGATTTATTTGTGCCGGTGTTTCCGCAATACATGGTGTTCCGCACGCGTCCACTCCCCGTCCATTCCCCATCTATTCGGCGTTGGGAATTGTGTCGGCACGGCGGTGGGCGGGAGCTGTTTGCGCATTCTACTGCATTTTGGTCTTGTCATTGTGCTCCCAGGACGCGCTTTGCGTGATTTGTGGCAGTGACCAAGAAGTGCGCGTTTGCAAGGACCGTATTGCGTCTGTGCCCTGGTACCCAGCCAGCCAGCGCGTTCCCGTCGGCGCGATACCGGACGCGCTCACACGCGCCTGCGGCCTCGATGAGCGGTCTAAATTGGCGTCATCGAATGGTGACGACTCCCGAGGGCGCGTGGCAGGCAGTGTCTTGCTTTTTCCCTTGGATGTATGCCTATGCGCGGCGCACTTGTGCCGCTCTCTGCTTTCTCTTTCTATTTTATTTTCACATTTTATTTCACGTCGGTGCCTCAGGTACGAGCCCGCAGCGCGAACGGGCAACGTACACACGCGTTTCGAACATCTGGCACACGGATTCGCCGCGCGCAGGTAGAAATTGTACCTGTACACGTTTGCCTGCACGCTTGGACCCTTCCCTCTCTTTGTGTGCCCACGGCGGGAGGTGGTTAAATCGGAGTTGACACTTCTGGCTCGGCGTTTAGGGCGACCGCGAGGGCTGCGTCGCGCCGCACTGGCATTTTTCCTCGGGGACGGCTTGGATTACGCGACGCGATGACGTCGACTCGATGCTCGGTGGCTGGGGTTGACGCACGCAGGCGAAGACGGGCTTCTCTAACATAAATACATCTACTTCCACCGTGCTCGCATACTGCCCCGCCTTCCTCTTCCATTCTCTTTCTCTTCCTTCATTGTTGGAAAAATCGGAAAAGGCTTATTAGGCCTAACAACCTTACAAGGCCCTGTAAGGTTTGGCGGTAAGACTGACAAGGCCTTTTCAGGTACTTGTAACACCCAATAACCCTCCTTTTCGCCAACTACTCAGAATCAAGTTCACTAGATGAAATTTCATATGTACTGACTCTGGAATATTCTGGCGGCCTCGTATATTGAATTGAGTGTTGCGCAGGATGAGTCCCGGATTCGTTCAAAGTTGCGGAATGATTCCTAGTGTCATGGTTGCAGCCAAGTTGCAGCAACTTCCTCGCCGGAGGCAGGCCAAACACGTATTTCAGCCGGTTATGCCCGAGTAGGGGTTACCAGGTCCTGTAAGGTCTTGTCAGAAAGTGCTGTGCTATATATTGAACAAGTCTACACTACTTTTAACGGTCGCTTAGTCTAGCGGTTAATGCGCGTCATTGCTCCACACTCGCGTGAGGTCAAGTCCTGTAGCAGCCTTTCATACAATAGAACCCTTTGTACAAACTTGAGGACTGTAAATTTAAAGCACTCAATTAACTGAGTTCGCAATGTAAGATTGCGAACAAGGCATTTTTCAAAAATGCGATGGGAGAACCTTATAACTCGTTATAACCCCTATTAAGCCTTATAAGGCTCATAATTCGTTAGAAGGCCTTGTTGGGCCGTATCGTACACTATGGAAACTCATTAGGCTATGTTTTCCCAACGGCCTTATTGGGTCTTACAAGTGCTGAGATGGTCCAACAAGCCTTTCTCGATTTTTCCGACAATCCTCTCCTTGCACTCTCTCTTTTTCCTTCCTTTCTCTTCCTTGTTGTCGCTCCTTCCTAATCTTACTAGCAGTGCTCCGTGTTCAACGAGGAGATGCGCGGAAACCGCGTTAAACTTATGAGGCCGCAGTAGCGGACGTATTTTCCGGGTGCGTACCTGTGGCGCTCAAAGCACCCGTTGATTGACTGCCGCCCCTTCTTTGTACATCTGTTGCCCCAGGCCAAAGAGTGCAGCGGCCTCTGTTGTATAGAACCACAATGTGTGATATAGATTTACGGGTGTTGATTTGCATATCCAACCGGCCAGGATCCCAAGTTCCTCCACGCTGGGGAACCCAAGACTTTTCATCACACGCGAAGCGGCAACCTATCTTCTTTCCATGTTTGTTTCTCAATTTCCACCACACCTCCCATCTGCTTCTATGTGGTTCCCAGGCGGTATCTGGTTTTGCTTCACCTTAACTTGTCAGTCGCCTCTAGATAGTGTAAGAAATGCCATTTCTGTCACAATTTTCATCCTTAAAAAGTTTGAATTTTCCACCTGCTTTTTCGGTGAAAAATGTCTGAAAAACAAATGATGTGTTTCACCATAACCTGTGCTGAAGAACTTGAATCCCTCAGTCAGTGCTGTGATATGTGACATCTGAATTGAATGAAATAGTGCAGTACCTGGAAACGGCTGACTACGGCATGAGACTCAGAATAACCAAGGGGGGAAAGAAATCATAGCCATGCCTATAAATATTTTGGATAACGGTCCCACACCTGGTGGAGCATCAAATGCGGATGTATAAACATCACACCTACCCGCCGAAGAAGAGATAACAGTATCTAATGACAACGGAAGTTGCCAAGACCCTGGATGTATAAAGTCTGCAAGGGTTTCAACTGACACGACTCTTTCCAAACATGCCTTCTCAACAAACTGTAACCAGAGTCCGCTTGGCCAATATCTCAACATATGTAACCATCACAGTCAACACACTTAATATCCTGGTCAACACCCTGAAGATCCATGGGCTGGAAGCCATGGCGAATACCGCACAGTCGCTTTTAAAAATGGTTCAGGTATATTTTGAAATGAAGTGGCCCCAGCATGGTGTTGAATATCGCTCTAGACTATCAAACATGACAAAAATGAGTGTGCTGAGCTGATGGAGCAAACTCATGTCATACTCGGTGCAATTATCGGTGTTTACACCCAGTCGGACACCGGTTTCGAACTACCACCCAGCACATTGAAGGAAATTGCTAATTTCACTCAGTAACCCTCCACTCCCATGTACATGCACACAGCTCATCCAACACATCTAGGATCCTCCACAAGATTCATATATTTATTGAGGCACAGCAAAGTGGCAGCAAAGTCAAGAGGTTCTTCCGACCAGGAGAATTGAATGGGCTGCTGAAGGATTGCAAGACGGGCTTACAAGAGGGGATCAAGTTCTTTCAGGTGAAGACTTCACACATCAAACCAGATAGACTCACCCACTGAAGGCAGTTTGCAGATCAGATCCTCAGATATTATGTCCACTGCTAGGAAAATTGAGGAGCAGGCCCAAATCAGACACCAAGAGGTGCTCAATATAATTGAGACCCTATCCAGCTCAGACTCAGCATCAACTGTATGTGAGGACATTTGTCTGTATAAGCCAGAATAACGGATGCACAGATTAGCAAGATGTATTCTAGTTCATACGCAAGGTGATCCCGGATAAGCCTGGTCCTTTTGTGACTGCTCATGGTTATCATAGCTCCAACTCTATCTCTATGTTGCCAGTGGAGCCCAAGATATTTCATGGACGTGAATCAGAGCTTGCTGATATCTTTGAACATTTCAGGCAAGGCACTGCTAGGATAGCCATTCTGGGTGCTAGTGGGATGGGAAAGACCAGTTTGGCACAAACCGTCTTACATTATCATGAAATCATTATCAAGTACCGAGAAAACCGATTGTTTGTTGCGTGTGACACTGCATCAAACAAGGTGGAACTTGCAGGTCTTGTCGGGGCTCATCTTGGAATGAAGCCTGGGAAGGACTTGACTCAAGCAGTCATCCACCGCCTTTCAGATGGTCCACCTACCTTGCTGATTCTTGATGACCTCGAGACTGCCTGGGAGCCAGCAGAATCCCGCAAAGAGGTTGAGGAATTCCTCTCCCTGCTCACAGATATAGCCAGTCTTGCATTGATGGTGTGTATCCTTATTTCTTCTTGTGTCTTCATTCGGCTCATAAAGTCAAGATTACAATGCGAGGAGCAGAAAGACCCTCCAAAGTGCAATGGACACGGCCATTCCTGCCCCCTCTGGAGCCCTTGGCACAAGAGGCCGCACGCAAGATGTTTATTGATATTGCAGAAGACAGACACTCAATGGAGGAGATGGACCAGGTCCTTCACCTTGCAGACAATATGCCACTTTCAATTAACCTTCTTGCTCATGCCGTGGATGTGGAAGGCTGCACTGTAATCTTGTTGCGCTGGCAGAGGGAGCATACCTCAGTTATTTCAGAGGGACATGACCGAAAATCCAATCTCGAATTATCCATTTCGCTTTCCCTTGCAAGTCCCAGAATCACATCCACACCTCACTCGCAGGAACTGTTGAGCTTGCTGTCAATTCTCCCAGATGGGCTTTCAGATGCAGAACTGAAGCAAAGCGAATTTTTGATCCAGGATATCCTAGATTGTAAAAGGGCCTTGGTCCACACCGCTCTGGCCTACACTGATGGCCATAAACGGCTGAAAGCTCTCGTACCAATTAGGGAATACATGGCCAAACTTCTCCCACCAACAGATAAAATTATCAGGCCACTTTTCAAACACTTCCAGGAGCTCCTAGAACTGTATATAGCCGAGGGGGGAAAACAATCATCCGCCCTCTATGTTCAACGACTAATCTCAAATTATGCCAACATTCCAAACATTATCCAGAACGGACTATACCCAGGCATCCTGATCTAGCAGATAGCATCTCCTGCACATCAGATTTTATTGGGTTCAGTGGAAATATGGGCAAAGAGTCGACACTTCTGATTGACAAGGTACTCACCCTCCTCCCACATATAGAGGATCATCGGGCAAAAGCATCTTTCAGTATTAGGCTATTTGCTGCTCACAGATCCCCTTCAATCCCTAACGTCGAAACATTGATTGGTCAAACTTTTGAATGGTTGAAAACTTTTGATGATCCTGATTTGGAAGGTATGTGCACTTTCTCTGTCAATGCAGTGGAGTGAGAAAAGATATTACAGCTACCTTTTACATTCATTTAGGCCACTATTACTCAGGAGTTGATGTTTCCATAGCTCTTAAATATAGTCAAATGGCCCTCTCTTTGTCAAAGTCACATGGAAATATCAGAAGACAATCTGGGGCCTTGTTTTACCTGGCGTGGATCACATGGTCTACTGGGGACTATATGACTACCAAAGCTTATGCAGAGAAGTCACAGAGACTTGCAAAGCTCTGTGGAAATTTGCAAGCTGAGGCAGCAGGACTATACATGGAGGCTGTGTGCTGCCAAGGTTTGGATCATTCTCATGAATGCATATTTCTAGTCAGAAGGGCCAGTGCTCTCCTAGAGCGGTGTGGTCTGTCCCAAGGGGACTTGGACCATGCCCTGATAACCTGTCAGGCAGAAGTTCATGCACTCAAATCAGAGTATGCCAATGCTTGTACCCTCCACAGGCAACTCCTGCAGACCTCTCAGGGGGGACAGTCGTATTATGAAGCTCTTTCCCTGATCAGTATTGCTCAAGTTGAGATTCCTATGGGAGTTTCATATAACACCATCCAAGGGAAAATATGTGCATCACAGGACATCCTTCAAAAGCTTGCAAATAAACGGCTATTGACTACTTGTGACATGGTCCAAGCTGATCTCAATCTCAGAGAAGGAGATATGTCATGCTTCCTGTTCTGCAAATACCTCAAATTTGGGTGGGGGAAGTTTAATGAGGTAGTGAGCTACTGCCTGGAGAGACTGGCAGATGTCACTCGCTGGGGTGCATACTATGATCCCTCATGGAGTACAGTCTTCCTTGCATACTCTCTCAAAGCAAAACAGAAACTGGGAATCCACAAGGCTCTGCAATTCATTGGAGATGTCCATCTCATGCAGAACGATGAAGTCACTGCTCTCAGTCTGTTTACTGTTGCTTTGAACGGATTCACGCACATGGACGTGCACCGTAGCAGAGCAGAGTGTATGATCCGCCTCGGGGACATAGCCAAGAAGAATGGGGATTTGCTTAAGCCACTGGAATTGTGGGAAACTGCCAGGCCACTCTTTGAGTGCTCGTCACAAGCAAAAAGAGTCCAGGACATTGATGAGAGGGTCAGTGGCATCAGTGAGGAGGTGAAGGAGCAGCACCGAAAGAACTTGGCTGAGTTGGCTGAGCTCAATGTTCCTGCGGGGCAGGTGGAGGACGTGGATAGTGATGCTGAAGAGCTGGAGTTGGGGGAACAACAGTTGAATTGATCGCAGTTTGAGTCTTGAATTATCATATGCAGTCCTAGCCTATTTTGTATTTGTGTACTTGCCGTGTTGCTTATTTGAAATTTTATCTATTTAATGGAATGGCAAGTTGAGATTTGAGGAGTCCACCTGTACAGTAGTAAGCTTATACATATTGAGTAAATCACGGTACACCCAGAGGCATGCACAATCATCACGGTGAAATTTCCAGAAGCCCATGAAGGGGTCGAAGGTCAACCATACTAGTAAACCACCAATCAGAGGTACACAATTCAATAATCCCTCGAGCCCCACACACACCCAATAAAGCAAAATCTCCCCATAAATGAAAATACATAAATCAGTGGTACAAAAAGAATCATGGAATTGTGTGTCTTTTTGCTGGCATGAAAAAAAGCACTGAAAGAACTGCAATCAGAATCAAATACTAACTTAGCCTGTTGCTTCACAAATGACCAAGCGAGGGTTTGAACATTGAAAGGGAAACATTCAGATGTGGTTTCCACCCTGCCGAAGCAAAGCCCTTTCAAGATGGCCGCTGATATATTCCCTAATGCGGCAATATATCAGCGGCTAGCTTGAAAGGGCTTGGTTTCAACGAGTGCAAAAGCACTTCTGAATGTTCACCTCTCAAGAAGCCCTTTGCAAATTAGATGATTGAAAAGAAATTTAGACTGCCTAAAATGTGGTCTGATTGAGGCTCATTCAGAGTCCCTTTCCACGAAAGTGAAGACACAAAGAATTCCGCTATTTCTCTTGTACAACTGATTCATCCATTTTCAGATAGCCTGTTCACATATGGGGAGATTTTGCCTTATTGGGTGTGACAGTATTTGACATCACGTACTCCGTAGATCAAGTCAAATATTTCCTACAAACTGGAGACCCCACTCCACCAGAGGTACTTGGCCAGAGCAGCCTCGGGTATATCTGCCCTTGTGGTGGTGGGGGTTTCTGGCAAGCCAACTCACATCAGTCTTTGATACTTTACGGAGCCCCTCGGCTGAAGCCGTATTGCCAGAGTATCAAAGCAGGGAGGTTGGAAGGAGATTGAAAATCTAGGCTTATGGACCCTGAATTTTGAACCTGTGCACCAACATTTGCCTATGGATTCAATTTAGACCGGGGAAATCAGAAGCAAAGGGTCAGAAATTAATTTGTCAGTGAGTTAAAAGTTTGCCAGTCCAAGTATAAACTCCCAGTACCCGGAGTATCCAGGCAGAGTTTCCACCCATGAGCGAAGTGAAAGTTGTTTGTTCGTTGCAGCCAAAGAGGTGAAACTTCCGGACACGAGTTCAGCACACAAGAACATCAGTTGATTATTTCCTGCTATTTCTTACCCTTTGAGTCTGGCGTTCCACTTCTAAGTCTCCGTGGCCAGGCCAGATAAATATTTTGGTGGAAGAAAATGCCTTACGAGCAACAGGCAGTAGGTTTGACCAGCACGAATTGAAACTCGGTGAACATGTTTGCCCGATAGCGTGTGGATTCCACTCCATTGAGAGTATAGAAGTCCGACGAGCGACGAGAGGGCCTTTTTGAGGGAGGAAACTCAAGTGGATACTCAAGACTCCATACCAACCACGGATAGCTGTTGACCGGCAGAAAGGAGTAACCACGTCGGTTCAGGGGAACGAATCTTAGCTAATGGCAGTCCGCTCTCAGTCGAATTTCGACGATTTCTGCAGTTTCGAGCGCTAGACGAACATCCATGTGCTGATTTACTTTGACGCTGAGCGCTGAGCTCACAGGGAGGTTTAAGGATGTTGTGCGTGATTGCAGTATTCGATGTCAAATGGGAGACCAGAGTAATCCAGCCAAGCGGATATTTCCTCGGATGATCCTTGCGCCGTTCAGACATGAAATCTTAAGACAGCCATGCAAGGTAGCGAAATACCAGCAAGACCAGCAGTATCCATGATTCCACCAGAGGCATTGAAGAGAGATTTCGCGACCCCATCGACCAAGGGTGTTCGAGTCCGTGAAAAGTCCACTTAGGCCGTACTTTTTCAAAATGACCATCCAGGGGACCCACCCTCCCTCCTCCTGCCTAATCGGGTGATGATTTCCCGCGCTCCCATCAAGATCTGCCCTCGGCAAGAGCCGGTTCAGCGGTTCTCTACCAAAAGCATCGAACCCTGCAGTTTCGTGGCATGGAACCTGGTCTTTTCATACCCAAAAAAGCAGCCCTGATGACCTGGGAATATCCTCATTAACAATTAGTTATTTCCGACCCCCAAATTGCAGCAGTTGAAACCTCATGCAATGCTACCAAGATGTAGAATAATGTACTTGGGCTTTAGGGCCATTGCTTCGCATGGCAGAACGAGTCTAGGTTCCACCTGAGTTACAAGTGTTCATACCCATCCCCGACGGTTCACACACTTGCTGGGATGCAGACTTCAATGCGGGTTTGACAAGAATTATCCGATTTTAGGATACACTGGAAGGCTCGGCACTCGCCCGACCTGCGGTCGGCTCGGCCTCGCCGGACCATATGACCGTTGACAGGCAGTTTGACAATAACTATCTGATTTCAGGATACACTGGAAGGCTCGGCACTCGCCCGCCCTGCGGTGGCGGCTCGGCCTCGCCAGGACCACACAGTCTCCGACAGTTTACAGGTTTGCTGGGATGGCTAAACTTACCTCCAACCGTTTATTTACCGTTTACAAATATCGCTAAACTAAACGGAAACGGTAGATAAATGGTTTAAAACCGTTTTAAAGCCCTAGGTAACGTATACCCCATCTCGGAACCTTGTGCCGCATCTGGCAAAGGGATACCGAAATCTGAGACATGTGGAAGTGGAGCGACAGTGCTCGGCATAGTTCGGCATCGAATACTGGTGGCTGCACTTTTGACTTTCCGCCAAAACGTGGCATCCAAATCGGGTAATATTTTCGGCAGTGCTAGGCGGTGCATCACGTGTGATGCACACACTGTCCACCACCATCTCTCTCTCTTCCTTCCATGATTGTAAGTGGCCGGCGAGCGGCGGGCACAAACAGGGCTTTTTCTGAGGGTATTGGAACAGTGCCACCCAATACAAAATGAATACAGTAATTATTTTATCCCTTGAGCAAGCTCAATCAAGTTCAACTTGAGTGCGATTGTGGGCTAGCGGATATATTCCACATTAAAACTCCTGGGACTCAGGAAGTCGAGAACATCTGAGGACCCGATTGAATGTCTGACGCGCATTGTGCTATGAGAATGCATTTTGATCCCAGTGTTCCTCGAAATTTCGTATTGCTGAATGAACTTATTACGGAGGTTGGGTCGACATGAGGGAAATCAAAATGTCCATTCTCTTTTTCATATTTCTCTCAGTTTGCAATGATCAGAGAGCTAGAGGCTAGTGGCGGCGAGCCGACCGTCGAAGTTGAACTCAAGACTGTCAGCAGCAATGACGAGAAATCACGTTTTGTGCACGGCACGTGCAATTGATGGGGACATTTTTGGTGAACTGAGCACAAACCGTCACTTCGTTCCTGTTTGTGAACCATCTTCCGCTCGCTCAAGTCTGCCTCACTCGAACCATGCCCAACATCGCTCAGTCTTTTCGGTGCCCGCATCCAGCATGTCAAAGTGCTCTTCAGCTTCGCCTTTGTCAGCAAGGCCCCTGCAAAACCCGATATTTCCTACTAGTGCGTAACCTGCAACATATTCATGCTCGCCATCTGCCCCTCTCGCCGCCAACCTCGCTGTACCCTCTGCTCCTCTTGCAGCAGCCCACACCGTTGTTAGCACCCCCAAGCACCACGACTTGCGCCAATGGTCTCTGCCACAAAATCAAAGTTAACCAGCACTGCGCACGCAAGATCATCGAAGATGTGTAGGTGCTTTTAAATTTCTACCCATACGCACAATAGATGTATAGAATGGTCTAGAATTTGTAGAATCATTGCAGAATGTATTTTCGTGAATGCCCTTGTTCAGTGAGCCTTCGACGAGCGCGTAAACCGTTGCTCTGCTGGGCGCGCCGACAAACCGTCGAAGATGGCACACACGGCATCGCAGCAAACTGATGCACCGCTGAAACGGGCAGCTGCGCCTGACTATGAAACTCGCTAGGATATGCCTAGGGAATGCGCACCAAATGCAACAAACCACTAACACACACAACTAACACAACTTCACTTTATACTCCCAAGAACTGGCGCACTCCTTGGTTGAGTTCGGGTCCGAGCCGTAGTATGCGACTACTGGTTTTGGATTCCTAGGGGCAAACGAAAAGGTATCGATTTCTGTTCTGCTACTGACACTGGTCCTACTCTCTGGTCTGTTCTTTGGTACTACCACAGTCCTTGACTCGAAACGCTGCACACCGACTGGTGATTTGTGAACGGGTTTTGGGGGGGGGGGTAGGGTACTAGGGTTACCGAAGTAGCTCCTAGGCAAAGTTTGTAAAGTTTCCGTCTGAAAATCCCAATAGGGCTATGCTGCTTCCACAAGTACTGCCTCTCAACAAGACTAGGCCAGATAACCGCCTTGCTGGACTCGCGTTTCCTGTACTAACGCAAGAACGTTTCCGTACGCTTTGGCTTTTTGGGGCCTAGGAACAACTAGCTCTGTTCACTGCGATCTACCGGTTCAATCTTCCACTGCGCTCAACCAAAGCGTTCTACCTAGCTAGCGCCTAACTTGGTGTTTAGGTCGAAACTAGCGCAGCCTCTGCGTTGCCAATGCGAAGTAACCGCGCAGCCAATGCAACGGATAAGTCTTCCTTCCTAGCGCGTGTGGCCCTCGTAGATTTTATACGTGGAGCAACGAACCGCCTCTTGTTCCAACGCGAAACTTAGTTGTTTATACTTGCGCTGGTTCTCAGAGATATTCAACTTAAATGTCACTCCGAAAATAGCCAATCAAAAACCAAGATTCGATTCTACAGACAATACAGATACAGAGGAAAAATATGTTATTCTCTCCGCAGATCGCCCGAGGACACCCACACCGTTCTACGATGAGCGGGGATGAACTGAGCTATAGCGGCTTTTTCTGGTTCTTTTTATACTACTGAGTCCTTTGAGATGAGATAAGATGAAATGAGTAATGGAGTGGTGGTGTTTGGTCGTTCGGTAAGCAAGAAAACGCTGCCGAGGTGATTCGTAATTGCGGCCAGATGAAACAGTCAGCGTGGCTGATGCTTTCCTTGGCCTAGGTGGGTCTGGTATTTGCAATGACTGGCTGCCGACTGCAGCCGATCATGCGTCATTCTTCCGAGGCGGTTCCGCGTCGCCTAGCACACTCATTCATGTCTTGTCATCCTCCGATAACGTCCGTTCGTTCGCGGTCTGAACTTCTTAGCAAGGTGACATCTCCCCATCTTTGCCAATCGTCTCCATTTGGCTTTCCCGGGGGCCGTTAGGCTAGTCCTGCTAAAATAGTCAGGTATAATCCATCCCTAGGTACTGTGCGTTCTTTCCTAGGAGACTGGCTATCGTTTCCAATCCGTCTTCCTTGGTAGCAATTGCGTAACCAATGGCCCTAGGACCCTCGTCCTTGGCATCTACTTGGTTATTGCCGAGTTCTGTCCTCCTAGGCAAATGCCTGGTTCCTCTTTGTGCAGTCATTGGCTCTATATTTATAGATCCCTTGTTGTACTCCGTTCCTAGGCAGGAATATCCTCCTTGATAATGTACTTCAGAGCCTGGTATCGCTTGTAACTGCGTGCCTCAGTCTCATTCATACTACAACCAGCAGTCGGAGCTCGCTCTGGTTCTCCTTTGTACCACCTGACAGAGTTCTGTTGATACAGAAGCCACCTTTGTCTTCCTAGGAACACTAGTGTAACTAGTGGCTTAAAAAGCGCAAAGTTTAGCTAGATGACAGTGCCTTGGTGTGGCGCCGTTTCACCGCCTAGCACTGCCGACAAATATTACCCGATCTGGATGCCACGTTTTGGCGGAAAGTCGGAAAGTTGGTGGCTGTAAAGTTGAGCATATACTCGTCAGCTCTAAATGGCGGATAATGGTAGATACAAATACCCGGATCTTCGCTGCATTCGAATGGACAGCCCAGATCAGACAGAACAATGGCAGACAACGCGTTTACCGATCAAATTGTCGCTAACGGCCTTGTTCGGCCGAACTGCAAGACAATGGAAAAAACTAACGATAGTAAGATGAAATGAGTCTAGGGACGACTCACCGATATGACAAGAGAGAGAGAAATTGCCTTACATGTAACAAAATACTCACGATAATAGCCTTTTGAAGATAAACGTCCAACACGGTGCACGCATGTGATTGCACATTTTTCGTTCAGGTTGGCGGTAAAGCTGTGCCTAAGAACGAGTCTAAAATTAACATTTTAGGACTCGTAATTTCAGAGCTTTGGTGGCACTCTAGATGCTGTCTGAGTCCTTTTGAGACCATTTGGTGAGAGGTTCCAACTTTTTTTTTCGGCCTGGCGGCCGACCCACCCTCCCTGCCTCCGGTCCCGGCTTGACCGGCCCGAACACCCTTGCCATCGACGAAAGATTTTAAGCTTGCTGGAGTCCGTCTTGACGGTGGCCGAACAAGGCAAATTTCTTGAGCCATTGAGGCCAAACGACTCTTAGTCGGTGAAAGAGCGCCCAGCAGGGAAAATAGCGCTGCTCCTGCACGAATATTTTCCTGCGCTTGATGATGGCGGTCCCAAGGCGGTCCGGTCGAAGCTGCATTGATGTGTGGCTGTCCTGTACACAGCCACGCATTGCGCATCTCGTCCTCGTCTTGAATGTCGTCTAGGCTGTCCCGCCGGCGCGCACCCACCAAACAACGACGACGACACGTCCTTCTCCCGTTCCGCAGCCAACGGCGTTGGTTGGACCTCTCACACGCGGCGTCCGTCCCCGCCCTGTTCGCACTGGTACTCGGGACTCAATTCTGCGCGCACTCGAGGTTCATTTTTTTTGGTGCCGCGTTTCTGGGCTGGTGCGCTCGCGACCAGCGACTCTCCTTGGACTTGCGCGTCGTCTGCACTTCGGCGCTGGGTCTGCGCACCACCCATGCTTCTCCCCCGTTCCACAGTCTACGGCGGTGCTGCAGGCGCCCACACGCGGCGTCCATCCCCCTTCTCGACACGGCGTCCATTCCCCGTCTGCCCCGGAATTGCGTCAGAACGGCGTGTCTGCTCCCCAAGCACCTCGCATGCGCGTTTCCTTTCCGTTGCTTACCGCTTCGACTTTGCGCTGGTACTACGCCGTGGCCCGTTGGGCACCAGCGTGTTCCCGGCGTTGATCTCTGTGAATTCTGCGCGTAGTGGAGCTCGGCAAATTGGTTGGGCCGCGCAATTTCTTGGTTCTGCACGGTGCACCTCTAGATCTCGCGATACCCGCGATCCCTTTTGCTTTGTTTCCACTTTCTGGTGGCGCTTGGTACCCGGTGCCCCCGTGCTCACATACCCGATGTATCCCGTGTTTCTCCGCCGCTTGTGTGTTACCTGCGAGTCCTGTCATGCATCCCATGGTCCCTTGCCCTCGCGAAAGCTCTTGCGCCTAATAGGCCTGCGCCGCGACTCGGGACACGTACCTACGCGCACCGACGGCTTGGAGGACCTCGCTTGCCCTGGAATGTGTGCGCTGGAGTGTGGCCTCGATGCTCGATGTCTGTCCTGTCGCGTTTGCGGGTCGATGTCCCTGCGTGTGCCCCGCGTCTCCCCTTCTCTCCCTCTTTCCTTCTCCACTCTCTTTCCTTTCCTTGATTTGTTTTCGCTTCCACTTTCCTAATCGGGACAAATTGACTGACCGTTTCTGTAACCCAGGCGAGACGTGGAACGTCCTGAAGATTGGCCTCCAGCTGAAGCAGGTTCGTGTCTCCCTCCCTTCTTTCCTTTCTGCTTTTTTGCTTTTCTACTCGTACTCGTACTTTACATCCGCGCGCGTCCTTCACATTGCTTCTTTTCTTTTTATTGTGTGTGTATCGCGGACGCATCCCCACTACCTTTGCCCTCCATGTTTCATTCTTTCGCCATTTGCACACTACTTCCACGCACCCCTTTACCCGCACGTCCACCAACTTCAATCTCCCTCCTTCTCCGCCATACTTTCCCCTCCCGTCTTCGCATCATTTATTTTCTTTTCCCTCGTCCCTTCCTGCCCAATTTCCTTACTGAACATACGGCAGGTCCGCGAACGCCTCGCAAAAGGCCTGGTCGACAAGGGCGTCCTGCGTACCGAGAAGAGGAATTTCTCTTTGATATGGCCACGCATCTGGTGGTGCGTACCCTCTTCGCATTATTCACCTCATCTACTTTATTTCAATTTCGTTTTTACCTTCTCGTGTCGGCGGTAAATGTGGCCTCCGCGCTACCGCATGCGCTCCGCCCGCCGGTAGTGCTGAGGGGACGCGTTTCGACCCGCGCGGGTATTTGGAGCCGACGTCGGGCGTGGTTCGCGGTTGGTGTGGCTCGCGCGGACGTGGACGTCGATTCGAAACGCGCAGAGGCGCCAGGGGTGGACTGAGGACGGTTAGTCCTACTGTGGGCGGCGAAAGAGGACAATGTAAAGTCTCGCGGTGGCGTGGGGGGTGGGTCCTCACGGGACAAATTGGGGCGGAAGATCCCTTGAACTTGTATTGAGTTCAAAACACCCACTTGTAGCGCCGCGGACCAGGACTTTCGGGTCGCGAGAACCACAAGACCGATTTTAGAGGACGAGTTCACCACATGTACAGTGCTAGCGGTCTCGCCATTGGCCCGCGCCGACACGGTTGAAATTAAATCCAGGTAAGTACTTGTTCTTCCCGCCGTCGAGAGTCCGAGTTCGCCGGCGCAGCAAATCTCAAGTCCAACTAGCATAAGGAATTCAGGTCACGGTTGGCGTGGTTGAAATTTCTCGAAGCCCACCCGGGAGGTAGAAGGACACATAATAGTCCACCACGGCGCTTGTTTCTTTGGCGCAGCTTGATATTTTCCGCCGTTGACGGTTGCTTGGAGTTAATTTTGACGGACTGACGCGTCCTGATTTTACTTCTTGATTTCCCTCCACCTACCTTCAGAACAGGGTCCTGCTGCACCTTGTGTCCCCTGAGCTTTTCTGAGTTCCTTTGTTAGGTGATTACGGGTTGACATTACTCGGTGTTCAAAGGAACTATGGGGAAATCGGTACTGCGTTCTATCTTTATATTCTAATTCTATGATCCTTCTTTCCCCATGACCACACTTCTATGTGGTTCACAGGCTGTATCATTGCGTTTAATAAATTTGTTTCCACTGGTCTTCGGTGAAAGACGAAGAGGGACTGGGCATTCGAAGCCAGCGCCGCTATGCAAGGTGGTTCTGGACCCCACTGAACGCAAATACTTGGTGTTGCGGAATACCAAGTGGCCAACATTAGTGTCATGACCCTCCAGCTATCCACCTGCATGATACATCTGTCTACTGCGTGTTCTGTGAACCGGATACCACGTCATGTCAAGGTTGATAATCGGTGAAATCTGGCACTTGACTGACAGGGACCCCTGAATCTCAGGCCCCGATACTGTAACATAATCCATCCATGCAAGATGTACATACTGTTCTGCCTTTGGGCAGCTCAGAATAGTGAGAATCACACCATCTACTTATGTGACGAACAAGACAAGAACCAGACGTTGTCAAACAAAGATGGGCACCAGGGGTGGGAGGCACCTTCTTGATATGGAAGGAAGAGGTGGGAGCGGAAGCAGCATAAGGCTAAAAAGAATAGGGTCCCCCCTTCCGACTTTTTTATTCCGATGTCCCCTCGGTATCACGTGCCACCACTTAAGCTCATAAATGAATGTGGGTATTTGTATGCTATCCCAGCACCTATAGTAGGCCTACCAAGCAGGTTTAAATTTATGGGGTGATTCCTCAAATTTGGATAATGTTGAGGTGGTTGAGCAACTACATAGGTTGCGGGGTTTGCCCGATGCCCAGAATACACTGCATATTTTTGGGAAGTCTGGTGGAATGTCAAACACAGATGTAATTGGATGGATCGTCATACCACCACGGCAAAAGAAGAGATAAGCAGTATCCAATGAGAGAGAAAGTTCCCAAGACCCTGCACATATAAGCTGGAACGGGTTCCGACAAAGATGCCCCTTTTCCTGCATGCCTCGTCAACAAACTGTCGCTGAAGTCCGCTTGGACAATATTTCCAAATGTGTTACCATCACAGCCAACACACTTGATATCCTAGTCAACACACTGGAGATTCACGGGTTAGAGGGCATGGTTAATACCACAGAGTCACTTTTGGAATTAGTCCAGGTAAATTTGCATAATGAAGTTGCCCTCGTACGGCTCTGAAATAATGCTCCAGAGCATCAAACAAGACAAAAATGAGTGTGCTGAGCTGATGGAGCAGACTCAGGTCATACTCAGTGCAATTATTGGTATTTACATCAAGTCGGACACTGGCATTGAACTACCGCCTAGCACATTGAGGGAAATTGCAAATTTCACTCAGTTAGTAACCCTCCACTCTTATATAGACTCACTCACATGGCTCACACAATGGGTCTAGGACCCTCCACAAAATTCGTACATTTGTTGAGGCCCAGCAAAGTGGCAACAAGGTCAAGAAGTTTTTCCGGCAAGGGCAACTAAGTGGGTTGCTGAAGGATTGCAAGACGGGCTTGCAAGAGGGAATCAAGTTCTTTCAGGTGAACACTATGCACATCCAAGCAGATAGACCCACCCGCTGAAGGCTGTTTGCAGATTAAATCCTTAAATAGCATGTCCACTGCTAGGGAAATGGAGTCGCAGGCCCAGATCAGACACCAGGAGGTGCTTGATACAACTGAGACCCTATCCAGCTCAGACTCAGCATCAACTGTATGTGGGGACATTTGGCGGTATGAGCAATAATAACAGATGCACAGGTTAGCAGGATGTATTCCAGTTCATATGCAAGGTGATCCTGGATCAGTTTGCCCTTTTGTTTGACTGCTGATAGTCATTATAGCTCCAACTCCATCTCAATGTTACCAGCAGAGCCTAAAATATTTTATGGACGTGAATCGGAGCTTGCTGATATCCTCAATTATTTCAAGGAAACCATCCCGAGAATCGCCATTCTGGGTGCAGGGGGCATGGGAAAGACCAGTTTGGCACAAACTGTCTTACATCACGAGGAAATTGTTGTCAAGTACCAAGGAAATCGGTTGTTTGTTGCCTGTCACACTGCAGCAAGCAAGGTGGAACTTGCAGGTCTCATTGGGACTCATCTTGGAATGAAACCTGGGAAGGACTTGACCCAAGCAGTGCTCCGCCGGATTTCTGAGGGTCCACCCACTTTTCTGGTTCTTGATAACCTCGAGACTGTCTGGGAGCCAGCACAATCCCGGAAAGAGGTTGAGGAATTCCTCTCTCTGCTCACAGATGTAGCCAGTCTTGCATTAATGGTGTGTACTGTCCTCTCTTCTTTCATACTTGTTTTGCTCATGAGGTCCAAGATTACAATGCGCGGGGCAGAAAGACCTGCTAAAGTTCAATGGACACGGCCATTCCTGCCCCCTCTGGAGCCCTTGGCACAGGACGCTGCACGCAAGATGTTTATTGATATTGCGGAAGACAGACACTCAATGGCCGAAATTGACCAAGTCCTTCAGCTCACAGACAATATGCCACTCTCAATTAGCCTTCTTGCTCATGCCGTGGATGTGGAGGGGTGCACTGTGATCTTGTCACGCTGGCAGAGCGAGCATACCTCAGTCATCTCAGAGGGATATGATGGGAGATCCAATCTCGAATTATCCATCTCACTTTCCCTTGCCAGCCCCAGAATCACATCCACCCCTCACTCTCAGGAACTGTTGAGCCTCCTTTCAATCCTCCCAGATGGGCTCTCAGATGTGGAACTGAAACAAAGCAACTTTGCAATCCCAGATATCCTTGAATGTAAAAGAGCTTTGGTCCGCACTGCGTTGGCCTACACTGATGACTATAAACGACTGAAAGCTCTGGTACCAATCAGAGAATATATGGCAAAATTTCTACCCCCGATGGATAAAATCATCAAACCCATTTTCAAATACTTCAAGGAGCTCCTGCAAGTGTATGTAGCCGATCAGGGAAAACAATCAGCCGCCCTCTATGTTGAACGACTAACATCAAATTACACCAATATTCTGAACATTATCCAGAACGGACTATATCCTGGGCATCCTGATCTAGCAGATAGTGTCGCTTGCACATCTCATTTCATCCGATTCCATTCAAATATTGGCAAAGATGCAAGACCTCTGATTGACCATGTAATCACTCTCCTCCCACATTTAGAGGATCGGGAAAAGGCATCTTTCGCTGTTAGGTTATTTGGTGGTCAAGGAACTCGTTCTGTCCCCAATCCCGAAAGAATGATCGCTCAGACTTTTGAGTGGTTGAAGACTTTTGATGATCCCGATCTGGAGTGTATGTTTACTTTTACTTTTAAATCATCATGGTACTAACAAAGATATTGTAGCCACCTTTTACACCAATTTAGCCTACCATTATTCAGAGCTCGATATTCTTACCTCTTTAAAATATTGTCAAATGGGCCTGTCCTTGGCAAACTCATCTGGGAACATTGAAGTACAATTGGGAGCACTTTTTCGCCTTTCATGGATCAAATGGTCTACTGGTGACTATGTCACTGCTCAAGCCAGGGCACAGGAGGTGCAGACACTTGCGAAGAGCTCTGGAAATTTGGAACATGAGGCACGAGGACTGTACATGGAAGTCCTATGCTGCCGAGCATTAGGTCATTATCGGGAATGCATCTCTCCAGTCAGAAGGGCCAGGGCCCTTGTAAAATTGTCTGGTTTGTCCCGCGGGCCAATGGACCATAACCTTATCAACTGTCAGGCAGCAATACATGAACTTAAATCAGAGTATGCCCATGCTTGTGACCTTCAAAGGCAACTCCTGCAAACCTATCAAGGAGGGGAGCCATATCTTGAAGGTCTTGCCCTGATGAATATGGCTCAAACTGAGGTCCTCATGGGGGCCCCTACTAACACAATTCAGAACACAATTGATCGATCACAAGCCATCTTTCAAAAGTATGGAATTAAAAGGATGATGGCTGCTTGTGACACAATCCAAGCCGATTTGAATCTCAGAGAAGGAGATATGTCATGCTCCCTGCTTTGCAAATGCCTCCAATTTGGGTTGGGGCAGTTTTCTGATGTTGTCAGTCACTGCCTGGAGAGACTGGCAGATATCACTCGCTGGAGCTCTGGTCATGATTCCTCATGGAGTACAGTCTTTCTTGTGCACTCTCTGAGGGCAAAGGAGAAGCTTGGAATCCACAAGGCCTTGCAATTCATTGGAGATGTTCACCTCATGGAGGATGATGAAGTCACTGCTGTCAGCCTGTTCACTGTTGCCTTGCATGGATTTACTTACATGGATGTGCACCGTAGCAGAGCAGAGTGTATGATGCGCCTCGGAGACATAGCCAAGAAGAATGGGGATTTGCTTAAGGCATTGGAATTGTGGGAAACTGCAAGGCCCCTCTTTGAGTGCTCGTCACAGGCCAAGAGAGTTCAGGACATTGATGAGAGGGTCAGTGGCATCAGTGAGGAGGTGAAGGAGCAGCACCAAAACAACTTAGCTCAGTTGGTGGAACTCAATGTTCCTACTGGGAGGCTAGAGGAAGTGAATAGTGATGCCGAAGAGTATGAGCTGGAGGAAGAACAGATCGAATTGATTGGTGCCTGAGTTTTGAATCATCATATGCAGTCCTAGCTCATTTTGTATTTATGTACCTCCTATGTGTGTTATTTGAGAAGTGGTGTCTTTTCACTTTGACTGCAGAATATTTCCTTAAGTGTTGTTTCATGCTTTGAGGTGAAATTATTCCCCTTGGTAATAATGGCGGTCAGCAATAATGTAGTACTGGCACATTGGGGAGGTGATTCAGGTGAGTCAAAAATTGATTGCAGTCGCCCCGATAGCCCATTGAGAACAATAAGACAAAACCAGAGGTAGGGTAGGTCGGTAGAATCATGCCAATCACTCCTGCACGTGTGGTACTCTACATGTGCGGCAGGAGTCTCAAAGTCGTAGACCTTACAGTTACAACTTGCGAGGTACGAGCAAAATGTTGTAGTGTCTGTCTACGAGAGACTACCTTACAGTGACATCGAGATCCCACGATGAGACCAAGTTGCCTGGGAGCGCAAATCTGAGGCAGGAAAGCAAGAAGGAAGAGAAATATTGAGAGGTGAAAGAAGGGATCCACACCTGCGCCGAGCAAGTTGATTGATATTAGTATTGCGGTATTCACGCGCATGGTTTGAGTTTTGTACGTCCTGTGGAGTGGATCTGCACCCCAGAACACGGGTCAAGGGCGAGAGTCCAGCCTCTTTTTGAGCGAGGTAGGTAGGTAGAATTACACGGCCGGTCCCGCTCAGGAACGCTGGGGCCCAGGAAGTATCTGAGTGTACATGCACGAATGTACACCACGGTCCCTGGACTCAAATTCGATTTGATACTGGTGACCAGGAATCACCGTTGATCGTTGGTCGAGAAGTTGCGGGAAGAAAGGCAACGTCGCAAGGCCGCATCCACGTCTGTTGAGCCGAACGAATCATTTTCTTCCTTTCGTGAAGTGGCAGCCAACGATTGCCGCGGGCAGTTGAATTTTCTGCGCGTTGATTCATTTGAAGCTTCCACGGAGATTTAAGGATCAATGTTGCGGGGGATTATGGGATTCGACATCGAGCTAGTCGGATTTCTTTTGCCGAACCCAAGGAGTACTTGCCGAGGAAATTCAGGACCAGATAGCAAATGCAGCACCGCAGGTGAATATTTCATTCATATTTTTTGGGTATTTTTGTCAATTAGATTTGTAGGTAGTAACAGTATTCAGAGCAGTAACAGATGCGTGAGACCAGCCTGCATTATCCCATCGGAGACACAAATTCCTGGCCCCACCGCAGGCAGGCTGAATTGATTTCTTCTCGATCGGTGCTGGCGGGTGGTGGCTTCCTTCCTAGCCAAGAAAGTTTTGAATGAGTCACCGCAATGTGTTGACGCTTTGGGATCAATGAAACAATGTGGGTGCATGGCAACAGATAGTGATGCACATGGTGGATAAGGAAAACCGCATGGTCAGGCTTGAATGTCCAACAGGAGACAGGTTATCCATAGATACTCTGCGCTGACCACAGGGAAAAGTCAGACCGAGAAGAAAGGAGATTTGAATTTGGTGCTGAGGCTGGAACGCTATGATGAAATACACTGCCGGACCATAATGCACTGCATCATAATTTAATCTTAGGCATTCGGGCAGTATTTAACCGTAACAGTAATGTAATTTATTGTAATCTCAAAATACTGTACTATTTCATTCAAATTGACAGTCAGGTGTCACACCCACCCCTTGTCGATGTCAAATTTTGGTCGTGGTCACGCGCCACTCGGGCCTCCGTCGAACCTCCCAGCGGTCACACAGGTCCCCAAACTGACCCAAAGGTGCAAAAAAGACAAAAATGTTTGGTTCAAATGCCGAAATTGTCGAAGTGTCATGCAAAAGTTCGGCCCCCGCCGAAATGTCGAAATGGTTAAACCTGTCACGTGTCACCCCCCCCTGTCAATTTGAACGAAATAAAACAGTAATTGGATCTAATCGTATCTAATGGATCGAAATTCCCTCCAGATAATCCAGTCCCTTGCTGAACCCCGTATCCGGCGAGCCAGCATCCCCATCCATTGGTTCCTGCAATGGCATGGTGCTCCGCGAAGAACTCCAAAATCACCAAACAAGCTCTACACTATACTCCCCGTGGGCAATCAACACCTTCTTTTTCTCATTAGAGCAGAAGGATGCACACTCCTATTGCTTATTGGCTGTGTGCACTACGGCTTCGTCGGGATCAATGGTGAAGTTTGTGAGATAGTGATGAATTCGATTGTCCTCCACGGCAACTGGAAGAGACTCCGGAAGGGCTGTAATCCGTGCCTGTAGAGTGGTGAATGGAGACTTGCAACGTTTCGTTAGTTTTGCGTCGTCCAGCATTCTGGGCAGGAGGGGTAGAGGGCAAGAATCACGGAGAAATTGTTGGCGGAGTCTGAATTCCGGGACCGAGACTCTGCAGTGTTCTTGGCAAACGATGACATGTGCGTAACCTGGAGAATTTAGGGAAATGGTCATCATTTCCGTGTCATGGGGTGGAAGCCGTGAGGGGAAAAAGCATGTGCTCAAAATTCGTGGTGAGTAGTTGAACTCATACCCTCTTGTTGGTGCTTGCGGAAAATGCAACATCGGAACCAACTCAGCCAACCCAGTGTGAGCTGTAAGATTATGATTAAATACAGACCCCATACAGTAATGTAATCATAATCTCCTGTAATGTATTCAGTGTTAATCTTGAGGCCGAAGAATACACCCACAGCGTATTTAATCGTAATTTTCGTGATTATATTCGATTATACTTGAATATGATCCCGCCTTATTTGGTGCTTACAACACCAAACTACAAGTAAAGTGATAACCAGACCTTGCAAGGTCTTCAGAGACCTTCCAATAAGGTCTAAACGACCTAATTACACAAAAAGGTTTTTCGTGTGCCTTTTGATTGAGAAAACATAGGCAAGACACAAAGGGCCCCTTACACGGACTGGTTGAGAATCAACCTGGGACCCTACTTGGCTGTGGGTATGTGATTTGCAAGGGAGGAAATGTATTTCCCAATGATGTTGAGATGAATACAGTTTGAGTGCTATTGCCGAAGCTTGCGGCGGCTAGATTAACAAAATTTAATCAATCACTTTCTATACTGTTGAACATTCTAGGATATTTGTTACACAGCACACCAAGGCTTTTTTTTAGAATGGAGTATAAAGCCCCCATGTTTTCCGAATGATCTTATCGGTCTCAATGCCTCGTCAACCAACTGTAACCAAAGTTCGCTTGGACAATATCTCAACATGTGTGGCCATCACAGCTAGTACCTTCAATCTCCTTGTGGACACCCTCAAAATCTCTGGGCTGGAAGCAATTTCAAATACTACACAGTCGCTGTTAAAACTACTCAAGGTAATCTTTTTACCACATGTCACCATCAGACTAGGTCTAGATTGGATATTCAGACAGTCAAACAAGAGAAAAACGAGTGTGTTGACCTGATGGAGCACACTCACAAGTTACTTGTTGCAATTATTGATGCCTATGTCAAGTCAGACACTGGTGTCGAACTCCCACCCAGCACATTAAATGAAATTGCAAATTTTACTCAGTAATCTCCTTCTCTGTTGCCTAGCCATGAGGCTGAAGCAAAATGTTTAGCACTCTCCACAAAATTCATACATTTGTTGAGGCACAACAAAGTGGCAGCAGAGTCAAAAAGCTTTTTTGGCAGGGAGAATTGGGTGCACTACTCAAGGATTGCAAGGTGGGATTGCAACAGGGACTTCTATTTTTTCAGGTGAGCGCTGCACACACAAAGTAAATCTGCCCGCTCAAGAATGATCTGTAGATCAAATCTTTGGAAATCTTGTTGACTGCTAGAGAAATGGAAGGACAGGCCAAGATCAGGCACCAGGAGGTGCTCAACATGATTGAGACTATATCCAGTTCAGACTCGGCCTCATTCGTATGTGAGCACATTGTTTAGTTGAGCAATATTAACAAGTGCACAGATCAGTCAAATGTATTCTAGCTCATATGCAAGGTGATGCTGAATAATTGCCATTTTCTGGTCCATACTGATGGTTGTCATAGCTCAAATTCCTTCTCAATGTTGCCCGCACAGCCCCAGATATTCCATGGCCGTGAATCAGAGCTTGCTGATATCCTCAAACATTTCAAACAAGGCACTCCGAGGATAGCCATTCTAGGTGCTGGGGGCATGGGAAAAACCAGTCTGGCACAATGTGTCTTACATCATGAAGAAATTGTCATCAAGTACCAAGGAAATCGATTGTTTGTTGCCTGTGACATGGCAGTAAGCAAGGTGGAACTTGCAGGTCTCATTGGGGCTCATCTCGGAATGAAACCCGGGCAAGACCTCACTCAAGCAGTTCTCCATCGCCTTGCAGAGGGTGCATCCACTTTGCTGATTCTGGATAACCTGGAGACTGTTTGGGAGCCAGTTCAATCCCAGAAAGAGGTTGAGGAATTCCTCTCCCTGCTCACAGATATAGCCAGTCTGGCATTGGTGGTGTGCACTTTCCTCTCTTCTGTCTTTCTTCCATTTTGCTCATTAGACCCAAGATCACGATCCGAGGGGCAGAAAGACCCTCCAAAGTGCAATGGACACGGCCATTCTTGCCGCCTCTAGAGCCCTTAGCACAAGAGGCTGCACGCAAGGTGTTCATTGCAATTGCAGAAGACAGCCACTCAATAGAGGAGATGGATTAAGTCCTGGGTCTCACAGACAATATGCCACTTTCAGTCAGCCTTCTTGCGCATGCCATGGATGTGGAGGGCACCACTGCTATTCTGTCACGCTGGCAGAGGGAGCATACCTCGGTCATCTCAGAGGGTTATGACCAAAGATCCAATCTCGCATTATCCATTTCGCTTTCACTTGCAAGTCCGAGAATCACATCCACACCTCATGCCCAGGACCTGTTGAGCCTCCTTTCAATCCTCCCAGATGGACTCTCAGATGTGGAACTGAAACAAAGCAACTTTGCAATCCTGGATATCCTGGAATGTAAAAGGGCCCTGCTTCGCACTGCTCTGGCCTACACCGATGACCATAAACGTCTGAAAGCTCTGGTACCAATCCGAGAATATATGGCAAAATCTCTGCCCCCGACAGACAAAATCACCAGACCCCTTTTCAAACACTTCATGGAGCTCCTGGAAGTTTATGTAGCTGTTCATGGAACACAATCATCGGCCCTCTATGTTGAACGACTGACTTCAAATTACACCAATATTCCGAGCATTCTCCAGAACAGACTATACCCGGGACATCCTGATCTAGCAGATCGCATCTCGTGCGCAGCTAATCTCATTGTGTTTAATGCAAGTGCTGGCAAAGGGGCAATACCACTGATGGAAAAGGTACTTGCCCTCCTCCCACATTCAGAGGATCAACAGGCAAAAGCATCCTTTACTGTGAGGTTATTTGGTGTCCAAGCTTCTCGTTCAGTTCCCCATCCCGAAACACTAATTGCTCAGACTTTTGACTGGTTAAAAACTTTTGGTGATCCTGATCTGGAGGGTATGTCCACTTTCTCCATCAATGGATTAGACTGAGAAAAGATATTTTAGCCAAATTTTACAATAATTTGGCATCCTATTACTCAGATGTTGATGTTTCTATAGCTCTAAAATACTCTGAAATGGGCCTCTCCTTGGCACAGTCACATGGAAATATTGGAAGACAATCTCAGGCCTTGGCTCTCCTTTCATGGATTAAACGGTCAAGTGGTGACTATATCACTGCCCGAGCATATGCACAGGAGGCACAAAGACTTGCAAAGATGTCTGGGGATTTTCACAGAGAGGCAGTCGGACTATACACTGAGGTGTTGTGCTGCCAAGCTTTGGGGGATTATCGCCAATGCATCTTGCAAGTCATAAGGGCGAGGGCCCTCCTAGAGCTGGGTGGTTTGTCTCAGGGTGACATGGCTGTTGCCCTTGTGACCTGCCAGGTAGCAGTTCATGCGTGCAAATCAGAGTATGCTGATGCTCATGATCTGCAGCAGCAACTCCTACAGATCTATCAGGGTAAACAGTTGTATTACGAGGGTTTTTCCTTGATAAATATTGCTGAAGATGAAGTTTGCATGGGAATCTCATATAATGTGATCCAAGAGAAAATATGCACATCACAAACCATTTTCAACCAACTTGGAGATACAAGGCTATTGACTGTCTGTGACATGATTCAAGCTGATCTGAATCTCAGAGAAGGAGACATGTCATGCTCCCTGTTTTGTAAATGCCTCCAATTTGGGTGGGGGCAGTTTTCTGATATAGTGAGCTACTGCCTGGAGAGGCTGGCAGATGTTACTCGCTGGGGGGCGCATCACGATCCATCATGGAGTATAATATTACTTGCACACTCTGTCAGATCAAAGGGGGAACTGGCAATTCACAAGGCCTTGCAGTTCATTGGAGATGTTCACCTTGTGGAGAATGATGAAGTCATGCTGTCAGTCTGTTCACCATTGCCTTGGATGGATTCACCTACATGGATGTCCATCGCAGCAGAACAGAATCCATGATCCGCCTTGGGGACATAGCCAAGAAGAATAGGGATTTGCTCAAGGCTCTGGAACTGTGGGAAACTGCAAGGCCACTCTTTGAGCGCTCATCACAAGCCAAGAGACTTCAGGACATTGATGAGAGGATCAGTGGTATCGGTGAGGAGGTGAAGGAGCGGCACCGAAAAAACTTGGCTCGGTTGGTGTAGTTCAATGTTCCTACGGGGCAGGTGGAGGACGTGGATAGTGATGCTGAAGAGCTGGAGTTGGAGGAGGAACAGGTCAGATTGATTGCGGCCTGAGTGTTGAATCATCATATCCATGCAGTCCTAGCTCATTTTCTATTTGTTTTGTTCGAAATTTTATCTATTTAATGCAATAGCAAGTTGAGATTTGAAGAGTCCACCTGTAATATATGGATGAAATTACGGTAGACCCAGAGGCGTGCACAGTTGTCACGGTGAAATTTTCAGAAACTCAAGAAGGCGTCAAAGGTAAAGAGCACAGTAAACTATCGATCAGAGGCACAAAATCCAATGATCTCTTGAGTCCCATAATATTTAACATCATGTCCTCCGTAGATCACCAGAACCCCAGTGAGTATTTCTTCCCTTCTGATGGTGGGGGTTTCCTGGCAAGCCGGCCCGCATTAGCTTTTGATACTTTACGGAGCCCTCGGTTTGAAGATGTACTGCCAGAACATCGCATAGGGGGGGTTGAAAGGGGGTTGAAGATCTGGGCTTATGGATCCTGAATTTTAAACCTGTGTGCGAGGGTTAATTGCTAGAAGGTAATTTCCCACCCCCACGATTTTCAAGTTGGCAGTTTGAAGCAAGCCCCTTCTGACAACGGCCGTATTGTATATGTTTGGTGTTTGGTCTCTTTGTCTGCCTAAGGATCTTCAGGGGTAGAGGTAGACCTCCAAAGGTCAGAGTTAAGGTACAAGGGGGTAGAGGTAGGGGTAGAGGCAAAGTTGTACCTCCCAATCTTAAATCATGTTTTTTGAGAGGTCAATACCCCTTCTCTGGTGTAGGAAACACCTAGAAATGACTGGTTAATGGATTAACAGAGGTCTCAGAGGTCTATGGCCCCTTGAAAGGGTAATACCTCTGGTGAGTACCTCTGAAGGTCGGAGGTAAGGTAGAGGGAGGTAGAGGTAGAGGTTGGCCCCTCCATACCTCTACCTCTACCCCTGGGGAACCTTATGTCTGCCCGGCATGGCCCGGCATCGTCAGAACGGGGTTTGAAACAAACCCATTATAATAAGGTACGAGCAACAAAACTGTACCATTACGTTCAAATCGACAGTCACACGTCACACCCCCCCTGTCGATATCGAATTTTGGTCGCGGTCATGCGTCAGGGAGGCCGGTGTCGAATAGGTCGAGTGGTTTGTCACGCTGCCAAAAAAATTGTGTGGAACTGCATGAACAATCCCTGTAACTCCCTGCCCCTGTTGAGTATGTTTTAAACCGGTTCCTGAACCATTCATACCCGCAACCCCAAAATTTAGAACAAGTTCACATTTATATAAAATCAGTTTATTATACTAGTCTGAATCTGTTGGCGTGGAGTGAGGTTCAATGCCACAAACGGCCGTTATAGACCTGAGAAAGGGAGACTATTTGCAATACTGGTGTCAGTGGCATGGCATCTTATTTGGAACATCAGGGTGAACCGAGTCATCACAAATCCAGACACACTCACTGCCGAAAATATCCACAACCGGTGGCTGAAGCTGGTGAACACAGCTTTAGAACGTGATCGTATTAGGGGTGCCCAATTCTTAACTCATTGACTCACTTTTAATTCGACTCAAGGGGGCCCAAAGATAAGCAATTACCATATGGGGTAGAGGGGGGGAGGGGTCGAGGGTCCGCTGGAAAAAAAATTGTATGCAATTTTTTTTTGCCCCAGGAAGGTCCGGTAGGGAGTTGAGGGTCCCAAGCAGGACCTCAAACACAATTTCCCACTATAACCACCCCATTGCAGGCCTCTCACTCACTCCATTAGCAACACCGGGCACCGCAGTGCGTTTTAAACCCAACAACCGTGCGAATGTCAAGTTCGAGGGCGTCGATGGTTCAATGAGAGCCCCTGGTCAGATGTACTACTATTATGTTGCTCTCAAATCACTGCTGCGACCACTCTCTATTGCCAAAACGTCACAGATCGAAATTCCCCACCTCGGATATCCTTCTCGAAAAGGGAATTGATGGCATCACCGTTACGTAGGGGGGGAGGGGTAGGCTGAAAGCCCTGGAAAAATTAAAGTGTAGGTGATATCATTTTTTCTTATCTTTGGGCCCCCTTGATTCGACTCATGCTTTTATTTGTTCGAAATAAATAAAGATTTCAACCTCCGCTTGATCCGAGCCCGATAGGCACTACCTCTTTTCTTTCCGCCACCTACTGCTGCATCGACACACTCTTCCGCTCATGTCTCTCTTCCAATCTTGAATGGGTGAGTGTCTTCTTCTTGACACATCGTCGCCTCTTGGAGCAGTTTCTTTTAATCACCTTTGACACGACGCGATGTGAAGATGAGCATGTTAGAGTCTCCGCAATGTGCGGAGGCTCTGTGTCTGTGTCTTCGTGGTGCGAGGCATGAAGCTTATCATTACACATTGGGTAGCCACGGCATATGATGCCGCCATCGAGCGGAGATTGAAATCTTTATTTATTTCGAACAAATAAAAACATGAGTCGAATTAAAAGTGAGTCAATGAGCCATCAACGGGGAGAGGGACACCAAGAGGGATATTTATACTGAGCAGTGGGGAGAGGGACGAATGCGCTGGGGAGGGACAGATGCCAGAATTGTGACGTAGGGCTCGCATCCGGCTTACATGACAAGTGCGTGGATCCCGTCCAACCACAGAAGAACGAAAGAGGTAATGAAGTGAGGTGCATCAACAAAATTAGGGGGGTGGCTGTACGGTTTCCATTTCGTAGGAATCACGAGATTACTATAAACGGAGATTAAATGTGGTAGACCCAGATACTTACGTATCCAGGCACTTTTTCGACTGCGTGTAGAGGATTTTTTGCGCGGATACCCATTGGTTCTAATCATTGAAAACGGCCAAACAAAGGCACAGACGAGGGAAAAATTTGTAGATGAACTCGCGCCTGCAGCGCGAGTACGAACTCACAGTATCCGTAGTATTGGAAATCACGAGGCCGAATTTCCACGAGTTGCCTACAAGTCGAGGTCTTCACGTGAGCGACCAATATATGTACGTGTAGGACGGGACCCAGACTCGGAAGTAGCAAGTGCAGTGTGGGCGAATATTTCTTGCCTCGATAGTAGTGCTCGTCGTACTTGTGGTTCGGACTTGAGAGAAAGGTATTCTACCCCCAAAGCACAAGATCGAGGAAGCAAGCACAAGTTCAACGCTGGTGGATATTCTCGGGGAGTCTGCACGATAAATACTTAGCTGTGCAAACGAATCGACTGCAAATTTCCTTGATGAGAGGTGCTGAAGGAGCAGTCCAGTCTCTAGGCAAATAATTCTTCCCTTTTGATGCAGTTTGCAGCAAACGGAGAGTTCGAGTCCGAGTCGGAATCTTAAGGATAACGCCCAGGAGTTGGAGCTCAGAGTACTGCCGAGCACCCGGATGAGGGATATCGTTTGGATGACATGGAGAACGAAGCAAGGGACGAACAGAAACACGAAGGCGGGTCGCTTGAACCTAAGCCTCCGGATATTTCATCTCGTTTCGACCAGGGAGGAAAGATTCAAAGCAGCAAAATCCGTGAACCAAGATACGATCAGGTTTGTGAACGGCGCTTGGATTCTATGGAATCTGGAACAAAAGAGGAGTTTGAGTGTTCGCATAACCGAGTCGAAGTTGCCCAGGAGGGGGGGAGGGAGGGAGATTTACCCATTTTCAGGCGTAGGGGCAAAACGAGACCTATGTTCTCCCAATTTATGGAGCCGGCTGAAGATTTTCTTCCAAGTGCGAGCCCAAACGAATTTAAGCGCAATCGGGACATGCGAATAACCATTTGACACAAATGCGGCACCGCGGACTCAGCAAACCAGGGAGAATTGAACATTTCCGGTGGCGACTGCACAAGGAGTACTCGAAGAGTAGGGATAGAGTGAATGCATGCTGTCAGAAGTAGCGAGTGCAGGCAGTCGCGGTCGATCGGATTTTAATCGAGGGACACATTCAAAACAGCAGTAAATCCGCGAGATACATGTAGTACTAGTCCCCAAATTGCAAACTGACATTCAACGCCAGCTGAACATTTTATCGACGGGTCCGTTCGAACTCAAATTGATGCATGGTCCTTTTGATATTTAAGGGAGTCCATCACTTTGAAGAGATACTGGAGCGAGTCGAGAGCCCAAAGTTCGTTGATTCCGAACTTTGAAGCTGCGGCTGAAAGAGTTCAAATTCCTTCGTGACATTGAACGATCCTAGCAGGGCTAGCGCCAAGGGCTGGAAGGAACCATCCTGTCATAGCATTAATGTAAAATCATGACGCAGAGTTTCCGCGAGTTGTGCTATAGGTTGTTGCGTCGTTCCAATCGGTTGAAATGTCTGATACTAATAAGAGCCCTAGTCAACCAGAGGCACGGAATTTAGTGATTTTTTAGACGCAGCCAGTCCAGTTGAATATTTCTTGCATTGGGCTCATTAGTAGAGTTGAAGTACGTGCTTTAATGTTGTGCTTGTGGTCTTTTGCATCGAATCCCGGAGCCCCAGGCCTAGTGAACCGCGCGGGCAGTTTGTGGATAAACATAGGATTCAGACCCAGTAAGTACTCGCGAAACCACGACGGGGAAGATTTTTGGCGCTGATGGCGGTTTTCATCCTTTGAAGCCTCGTTTGGAACTCGACGAAATCATTCAAAGCAGCTGAGACGAGGAGGGATCTGCCAGCGGTATATAGTATCGCGATTTGTTCCCATACAACGCGGCAAGGTTGACGCGAGCTGAATATTTTCTTGCACTGATGACGGTGCACCCGAATTTCCCGAGCTATTGAGGCCGAAAGACTCCACCGAGAGCAGCATAAGCCTAAGCGGTGAGACACTACCCCAGTCCCTTGAGTTCCTGACAGGAAGAAAGAGGTGCACTTCAGGGTTCAGAGGTGAGAGATGGCCCCGGGATCCTAGGGATGAACGCCGTCGCCGTCTTTACGGGTGGGACGGGGCCCGTAAGCGGCACCCCGTCCCGGGCCGTCGCGGTATGAACTTCGAAAAATAAACGGGCGGGTACGGGCGGCAAGCTTGCCGTCCATACCCGTCCGTTGACGGCCGTTGACGGCCGCAGACGGGTTGATGAAGTTTGGTTGAACCATTATAGCTCTGTGCTTGAGACACTTGCTACAAGGTGGTTCAGAAGCTAAGTGTGCACTGCTAACTGTGTATCCTCATCCATCTAAGTCGTAATTGAGAATTAAACTACGGTGAAATATGTAAAGTCATGGTCTGAGGTTGTGAGGCTGGTTTGTGGGGAGGAAGGGCTAAATAGCACACAATAAGACCCAGTACTGCCGTGCGATTGATTCAATGCAAACAAAGACCGATTTAAATTATCCTGGGGCGTGGGCTGCCGAGGAGCCGGTCTGATGTGATAGTAGGGTCATTCACAGCTCCCCTTTTTCCACCCTTTTTCACTCCCTTTTTGCTCCCTCTTTCACTCCCTTTTTTGAATTTTCAATCACACAAGGTTCGTTTCAGTTGGGTTACAAGTTGGTTACGATTCTGAGCCTAAGACATGTATGCTGTAGTCTATAGCCCTTCACATGTACCTACAGCATGCAAACCATGGAATTTTGAGGAAAAGGGAACAAAAAGGGTGCAAAAAGGGCTGAAAAAAGGGAGTGCAGTTGGGGGGTTTCACAGTTGCCCTTTTTCTGGCCCTTTTGGCACTCACCTGGCTCTTGTATTTGGTCAATTTCATAGCTACAAAGTTCATTTCTTCCCTTTTAGACCCTTTTTACACCACTGAATTGAAAAGGGGAAGAAAAACGAAAGGAATGGGAAAAAGGGAGAAAAAAGGGAGCAAAAAAGGGTGGAAAAAGGGCAACTGTGAACGACCCTAGTCATCGGAGGTTGATATGGTGCAACGCTACGTCTTTTCCTCTGCCCTCTCGGGAAGCACCTTCCGTTCATGCGCAGTAAACACAATTTACACTTCCTGGTTCCCAACACCACGAGAACCATGTACAGACACCATTTTATACATGGACTCGAAATTAATGCCGTCCCACCCCGTTTGCGGCCGTCTTTTTTACCGTCCGTCCCGCCACTGGAGGTTAAACTCAAGAAAGACGGCCGTCACCGTCTCGGTCGCGCGGATTTACGGCCGTCGCCGTAAACGGGACGGTGTTCATCCCTACGGGATCCGTTGACCGCAACTAATTCTGCAAGTACGGTGGCGTTCGCATTCGCGGCTCGTATTTTGTAATTTGTGCAGATTAGATCAGTACCCCAGAACGTTATGAGGCAGCCGTAAAACAGGCGTCGAGACTGCCGCAAAGCCAGTGATTGTGGAAATTGATGTGGTACTGCCACCGGTGCACCGTGCAATGCGTACCGGGAAGCAAGGTTTGGTAACCCCAGAGAGTTCGCAGCATAGGTCTTCAGGCTAGATCTCCAACGCTATTGAGGCACAAGCTCGACGGAACGAATATTTGTCGCTCTCGATGATGGCGGTCCGCTGCGAGCCGCATTGATGGGTGGCTTGCCTGCACAGCCACGCACCGTGTTCTTCTCTGCTCCCATGTCGTCCGTCCGCCTCTTCTGCCGCCGCACACCCGCCTAATCTACCTCAACCGAACCAAACGACGATGTCGGGCCGCCATCTCCAACTTCCACCGCCAACTTGAATACCATGCCACACATTCAATGACTTTACAGGCGGCGCGTGCATCCTGCGTTTAACCCCCATGGAAGAGGTGTCCTTGCTGAGAACCAAGGCCAAGCAGGATTATGTATCCGAGCTCTTGGAACGTTCTGGTGTATTTTGAGGATTGGTGTGGGTGCGTACCACTTCCAGTTATTCTTTCTTTTTATTCTGCTTCACTGTTTATCCTACTTTACTTCGACTTTGCTTTGACGACGTGCTGACACGTGTACACGCAGAAGTGGCTCCACCTCCCCCACCGCCCGATCTCCACGCGCCAGACGAGCGAGACGCTAAGGAGGAAGGAGCAGACCCAGGACAGGGGGAAAAGATGGTGTGGCTAGGGTTCTTGGGTGGATTTTTTCAGTGGTGCGTACGCGTTCTCATTCGTTGTCTTTTGGTCTCTCCCTCTTGGATTCTTCGCGCGACGCGGGAGTCCCATCGTTTCTTCCCTTCCACTTGCTTCAATTTCTTCGCTATCATCTAACCGCTACTTTACTTTGCTTTGCTGCTTGGTGTTTATTTTAACGACGCGCGCTGACACGCAAGCAGAACCCGCTCCCTCCCCGACCGCCCACCACCGGCGAAACGCTGCTCGATGAGACGATGCAGATGATGGAAGCAGATAAAGGACGCGAGCGCGAAGATGGGTATCCGCACTGGGGCGATTTGTTAAATGGTGCGTGTCGTTTGCGTTCTCATTTGTTTCATGTTGCTTGGGTTTTACGCTGTACGCATACGGGGTCGTGGTGTGCACCACGGACTTGTTGGCGCCCACATTGTCGCTGCCTCCTCATCGACGCTCGCGGACGCCCCCGCACACGGTGACCATCCTGTGGGAGCCCTTGTCGTTTGCACCACGCCCGACAGATTTAGCGGCGCCCGAGTCGCACTGTGCTTGCAGTCCCGCGGCGCACCGCGCATGCTTCGAACTCCCGAAGGCGCTCCCTCACAGCGCCATTGCTTCATCGGCGTGGCTTCGCCGCTCCGTCGAAATCCCGTCGGAACGACCGCGCGGGGATCTCTTGCGGGATCACCGTACCTTCATCGTTTGCACCGTCCGTGCGCATTCGAATCTGCGGGCATCGCCACGGTGCCAACCTTTGCGCGCGCACTTGCGCCTCTTTTGCGGCACCTAATGAGTGAGCGTTCATGTGCGCTGGTCCTACGCCGTTCTTGAGACCCGAGTTTGTGTGTACTCCCCCGCTCGCGAATCCTGCGTAGTGGTGTTTACGTCCGCGCTTGATTTCTCTCTGGCAATTGTTTCTGTTTCTGCTTTCTACTTTTCCTTGTTGCCTTCCTTTTGAGGTAGTGGACGTTGTGCGCGTCTATCTTCCACTATATTTTCTTTGGATCTCAGTGCACTCCAGGCCGTGAATTCCCGGCGGAGGCAGAGGCGGAGGTGCTTTTGCACTGACCATAGGTGGACATTGCATCCCGCCTTCGACCGGCCCGCGCCCTATTCGGGTGCAATTGGAATTGGCGTCGGGATTTGGGGCGGGGTTGCGATATCGCGCGCTGGGTTTTAATTTCTGTGGGGTGATCTATGCTGTGGGATGGGCTGACGACGCAATCTCGCGATCCTCCTCTGCGTCCGTCATTCGTTTGGGTTTTGGATGTAGCGCAATGCTGCGATGCACGGGAGCGGGCGTGCCGGCACGACATGCGGCTTGACTTGCCTCGTCTTTCTCTTTTAATTTCCCGCCTTCCTAATCGGGACCAATCGATACTGATGCTGACTGTACTTTTTTTCAGGCAAGACGTGGAGCGTGTCTAAGGCTGGATTTCAACTGGAACAGGTGGGTTTCCTGTGCTCCCGTTCTTTTCTGTGTACCTCTTCCTTCCCGTAGTTTCTCTGTTTATTATATTCGTCCGCGCGACGCATTCCTCCCTCTACCTTCTTCCTGGCTCCTTTCCCTATGTCCAATCCTGCCCTTCTTCTTCCCCTTCGCCTCCTTCCTTCACTTGTCCTTTCTTCCCTCACCCTCCCCCAATACTTTACTAATTGATCCTTGACCCCGGTCCGCGAACACCTCGCAAGGGCCTTGTCGACAGGCCATCGAAGGGACACTTCCTTCGGGTGCGTACTTGATTTAACCTCTGATTTCTTGCTGCGCGGGGATTTTGTTTCTTTTTTTACACTGCCGGTCGGCGTGGAGACGCGCGCGCGTTCGTATTTTGGGCGATACAAGATGCGCATTTCGGACCGCGATGTGCTTGGGGACATGGGGATGATGGATGCGTGTCGATATCTAGCGTCATGGAGAGGGGATGGCTGGGGGTGTCATGGGGATGGGCGGGGCGGGCGCAGCTGCAAATACAGGTGCTGGAGACGTGCGACGGCGGTACACGTGCAGATGCGGATGTCGGTGGATCTGTTCAAGGGCGGGCAGGTCGCTGTCCGAAGGGCGAATGCGGATGGTGCCCGTTCGGGTGGTGCGCATGAGGGCGGCGTCCTCCATGTGAGCGGAAAGGGGGCGGTGCTACAAGCCGGGTGCCTGTGCGTGAACTGTCTCCCGTCCGAGCTTTGTCGAGTACGCACGCGGTGGGGGAGGTGCCCCTGTCGGCGTCGAGGTGATCCACGCTGCTAAATCACCTCCCGGCGTGGGCGTGGGCGGGTGCGGGTGCAGACGAGAGTCACCCGTCTTAAGAACGTGCGGCGCGGAGAAGTCGCCCTTCGACGGCATCTGCGGGTGGATCGCGGGTGGGGCGGAACGAGGATGGGAAACGCGAATGGAGCGTGGGCGAGGGGTGATTGCAGTGGTGTATGTAGATGCAGGTACCTTCTGGCTGCTGGGCTGTAGAACGACGGGCGCCTGGGTTTGTGTCGCGGGGATCGTCAAAGACCGTGTAAGCGACGAAGTTCTCTCAGCTCCCGTCGCCGCTTCTAACAGCTGCCGCGCATGATCATGCCCCGCTCCGAGGTAAAGAGGGAGCCGTTGTCGCTACGCACATACACAGTGGTGTCGGGCGGGAGCAGTCCATGTGGCGCTCAAAGCACCCGCTGACAAAACGACAGCTGAACGACCACCCACGCGCCCCTGCCACCTCGAAAGAGCAGTGTTCTAAGGTAATACATCGCGAACCTTGTAACTAGAACATTTAACACATTGTATTCTCCTTCCTCGCGCGGTGATTCCCGGGATAGCCGTATATCATTCATCGCCGCTCTCCTCCGATGTCAATTCGCTGTTATCCGAGTCCTGGTTCCCAGTCAGCACTTGAGCGTCTCACGAGCGTAATGATAACTTACGTTTTCGTTAAACCATACACCATACACCATTGTGTGTGCGATAAATGCCGGAGGCTGAGGCATTCGCTCAACACTGACGTCGGCCCCATGGTCCAGGAGGAGTTGCACCACTTCATTTCCCTCTGCAGGATAATAGAACTCCCTCTCAGACACCCCATCCTGCGCAGCATGCAGAGCGGTCCCATATGGTCCTGCCTGCGCATTGACGTCCGCGCCCCGCTCCAGAAGAAGCCGAACAACATTCTTGCTTCCCTTCTTTGACGCGGCCTGCAGTGCTGTCCCAAACTCTCCTCCCTCTGCATTGACATCGGCACCATGCTCGAGGAGAAGCTGGACTATTGACTGGGATCCCGAATGCGAGGTGGCCTGAAGCGCGGTTCCATGAAGCCCCGCCGCATTCACATCAACTTCTCGCGCCAGGAGAAGTCGCACCACTGCTTTGTGTGCATTGACCGAGGCAGCATACAGTGCTGTAACATGTCTTCCGCCTTGGGCATTGACGTCCGCTCCACTGGCAAGGAGATCTTCAACAATCTGTTCGTACCCGTGAAGCGATGCCGCCTGTAGAGCTGTTCCATTGCTGCCTTCCTGCTCGTTCACATCTGCACCATGTTGGATAAGGAGTCGAACAACCGCCGGATGTCCCTCGAAGCATGCGACCAGCAAGGCATTTCCAGTGTCTTCTGTCCCCTCGTTGACATCCACACCACGCTCGATGAGAAGGCGAACCACAGCCTCATGCCCCCGACGTGCCCCCGACGTGATGCAATTTGGAGCATTGTTCCGGGATATGGCCTGTGCAAATTGAGGTCTGCGCCATGCTCAAGGAGAAGCTGGACAATCGTCTCATCCCCGTGGTTCACCGCTGCCTCGAGCGCGGTTGTTCTGGATTCTTCGAGCGTATTTACGAGTGTGCCGCGCCCCAGGAGATATTCAACAATTTCTGTGTGTCCCTGACCGCATGCGGCAGCTAAGGGTGTTCCAGTCCAGCTCTGCCCAGTGTTCGGGTCGGCACCGTATTGGATGAGGAGTCGCACAATTGCAAGATGGCCTGCGTACGACGCTAGATCCAGCGGTGTCCGAGAGTTTTCATTCTGTGTATTTACGAGTACGCCGCGCTCCAAGAGATATTCAACAATTTCTGTGTGTCCCTGACCGGATGCGGCAGCTAATGGTGTTCCATTCCAGCTTTGCCCGGCATTCGGATCAGCACCGTTTTGGATGAGGAGTCTCACAATTGCAAGATGGCCTGCGTACGACGCTAAATCCAGCGGTGTCTGGGAATTTTCATTCAGCATGTTGACGTCGGTGCCCTGTTCAATGAGCCATCGGGCGATCTCCTCGTGTCCCGCCTGTGACGCCGCATGTAGTGCCGTTCCATGACGGCCACTCTGGTTTACATCGGCACCCCTCTGGACTAGAAGGTGAACAACCCTCTCCTGTTTCTCGTGTGCTGCAGCTTGCAAGGCTGTTCCATGATGACCACTCCCACTAATGATTGCACCGTGCTCGAGGAGATATTCAACCACTCCTTCGTGTCCGCCGGCTGATGCGGCTTGAAGCGCTGTCCCGTAATATCCATCCCATTTATTGACATCAACACCGCTCGCCAGGAAAAGCCTAGTCGTGTCCCCCCCCCCAGGCCGACGTTTCCGTCCATTGCATTGTAGCTGCAGAGTTTACCGCCGCTGCATTTACATCAGCCCCACGTTCAACCAGAAGTTCAACAATCGACTGATGTCCCCAAGCGGATGCGGCCTGTAGCGCGGTTCCATAATGTCCTCCGACGATATTGATATTGGAACCGTGCTCGATGAGAAGCCGAACAATCTTGTGGTGTCCCCAACCAGCCGCAGCTTGGAGTGCTGTTCCATAGTGCCCGCCAAGTGCATTAACATCTGCACCATGCTCAATCAAGAGCCTCGCTACGGATGTGTTTCCACCATGTGCCGCAGCCTGTAGAGCTGTTCCATATTCGCCTCCCTCTTCATTAACATTAGCGTCGTGCTCGAGGAGGAGTCGAACCAACCCCTCATCTCCCCAGCGGGATGCTGCCTGTAACGCGGTTCCATACGACCTTCCCTCAGCGTTGTCATCGACCTCGACCCGCCTCTCCACGAGATGCCGACCAGCCGGTTCATATCCATGCCGCAGCGCCATTTGCATCACTCTTCCGTCAAACTTGACGCGAGAATTGACGTCCGCCCCGTGATCCATGAGAAGTTGAACAACACGATTGTGGCCCCAGCGAGAAGCCGCGCGCAAGGCCGTTCCGTAAATGCCTCCCTGTGCATTCACATTGGCGCCCCGCTCAAGGAGGAGTCGAACGACAACCTCGTGCCCGCCACACGACGCAGCCTGGAGCGCAGTCCCGTAGTGACCTACTGCGGCATTAACATTTGCACCATGTTCAATAAGGAGTTGAACGGAATCCTCTCTTCCTCGATATGATGCCGCTTGCAGCGCGCTGCCCATCTGCCCGCCCTCCAGATTGACGTCGGCACCGTTGTCGAGGAGAAGTTGAACCAGTGCCTGATTACCCCAAAACAAGAAGGCCTGCAGAACGGTCCCGTAGTATCCTGCCGGGGCATTCACCGTGACATTGGTGCCTGACTTCAGTAACAACTCCGCCATTCCAATGTGTCCGTAGAAAACTGCAACGGACAGAAAAGAGATGTCGGGGTAGACACTTTCCGGCTTTGTCAATATGTGACAAGCTAGCTGTAGCAAGTTGCTCGCCGCAGATATCCACAGAAGGGAGTGTGTTGGTGGCCTGTCAATAAAACTCCAAGGGGCTGCGAGCTCGTAGTTGAACATACGGCGCCAGAAAGAGCGCCAAGATGTCGCGTGTTCAAGAAAATCTTCGATCTTGGTTTGAAGATCCAGCTGGTTGGGCGCATCTGCAGCATGCAGCAGGAAATACTGGCTTTATGCCACCAGGGGATGTGTCTCAAGGAATTTCTGCACCAAATCCTGGTCCACATCTTCGTTGAACGTTATATCAGTGAATTCGTCGAACGACAGATAGGCCAAACAGTCCCCTGCAATCATCGAATGTGCCATCCCAACTTCGCGCGCCTGGATCCCATCGAAGTAATACTGCGTAGTGTAAGTAGTGGATCAGCCGAACCACAGACATTGTCTCGTCAACGATAACTAGGCCCGCACAAATGGACAAGACAATGCCAAGATCGAGGAGATTATCAGCATCGAGAGAAGTGGTGCTCGGTTCGATGGCCAACGCTTCCTGAAGCTCTTCAACAAATAGAGGCCGTTTGGCATATGCGACCCATGTTAACGCCCGAAGCGCCAATTGCCTATCGTCGTCGTTCTGGGACTTGATTCGGAACATGGCATCGTCGTAGGTGTCCTTCAAATCGACGGGCAGATGGAGGAGTGCATCTCGCACTGCTTTGATGGTATTTTTCGTAGCGAGACTTTGTGAGTGGAGCTTCGCCAGCAAGAATCTAAAATCAATGAGTCTCCATAAACTAATCGGGAAATAATTTCGTGAATAGCGTACACTCCCTTGACTTGGCCGACGATTTTGGCTCGAATTTCATCCCACAGCGCGGGTTGCGTTTGAACATGGCGAAATAACCTCGAAGATGTTTCAATTTGGTTGTCCACATATCGGCCAATATCGACCTCCGTGGCAAGGATCTCGAGTGTCTGAGGTTCCGTGAAGAAGGGAGCGAGTGTAACATGAGGTCTCGATGTTATCAAGAAGCTGATGGTGGGAGCCTGCAGCCGTGACAAATATATCAGCAGGATATTTCGCTGGTGCTCTGGGTATTTATCCAAGGCGTCGATGACAAAATAAACACCCAAGCGCTCAACGACAGCGGCTTGTAGTATACCGAAGACCTCATCTATAACGGGGCTTGTGTCCCGTTGCTGGTGATGTCTGTAGAGTTCTTCCACGGCAATGGTGAGGGGTTTGTCCACGACAAGCTGCTTCCAGAGAGCGGCAAGGAGGTTTACAGGAGTTGCGCCTCCGTTTCCTTATGGTCCAAGTATATGCAGGCAACACCTATGTTTCCGTCGCGAAATTGGTCCCGTAAGTGATGAATCACGAGTGACCTTGGAGTGTTGAGGGCATTGAGAAATTTTAGACTGCAGAAGACATACGACAGGATGGTTTTCCCCGCTCCAGCTGCACGTGAAGATACTATTGAGTCAACGGACCAACTCAGACATTTGGTGACTTACGGATTCCGCGACACCATAAATTTGGCCGGGGACCGATTCCCATTTGTAGAACTTCGGATTGGACAATAGCCATTGGCCTGTTCCTGGCTGCCACAAGCTAAAGATGTCGGCGTGTCGCTGAAAGAAATTCAAACTGGTTATCCAGTCCATTATCTGTTTCTTTTTGCCCGCTTTTGATTTTCAGAAATATCAACTAAGTAGCCAGTATCGAGACCGACCATTATTATGATCTTGTTGCTCGCGTGCATTATTATCCACAGCGGACAGGATCGCTAGAACGATTATAATCACCTTACCACCCAAGAATAATATATTGACTTACCAGCATGGTCTTTCTTATGTTCCTGGCCTGCATCCCTGCATTGTGTCAGTGTAAATCTGGCAATATTCTAAAGGTAAAATACCAAATCCCCACAGCGAGCCATGCATCGAGCAATGATTTTATGGACTCAAACTCCACAATATACTCCTTCGCCTCTGTCTTGTTCCATAAAGTCCACGTCAGTCGCTTTGACAACTGTGACCACCTGCCATCTGTAACCCCAAACTTGACTGTAAACTTCTCCATGGTCTTGAATTTTGCCAACGGTACAACCATATTTTGTAGTGTGCCTGTCGCATCACTGGCCCCAACACGCTTCTGAAATTCCTCCAGGAGCGGCTTTAACGTGGTCATCTCTGAAAAGAGCTTCTGTTGTTCCGCCGGTGCATTGCGGAAGTCTTTGACGTAGTCACGAGCCTTCAGCGCCGTCTCAACGAGTTGGAGGGTGCTGGTGACTATGCCTAGTATCTCGGCCATGATGGTGGTAAGAGGTAAGCACTAAGATCGGTTCACAAAAAGGGAACGAAGTGAGTTTTTTGTGCTCTACCAACTGAAAATGTCGCCAAAACATCAGGTGACTTGCACATCAAACCTCGTCATTTACTGTACCAAGTTGTAGGGAGGCAACGGTCACGGTAACGGACCTTCCGTTACGTTGCCTATTTTGCGTCGCGTCACGGTAATGGTGAGGGCCGTTGCCTCAAAAAAATCGTCACATGAAGAGAAAAAATTGGAAAAGAAATCTCGGGGCGCTGGAAGTGAATGAAAATGGCAATAAAAGTGCCAGGAGATCCCTCCGAGTCTAGGATGTGTCAATATGAGCTCTGAAAGTTGAATAGCCTGCTTCAGAGATATGGCCCCGTTGCCTCCTTAAGCAACGGTTACGGCTCACGGTCCCGCCGTTGCCTAAAAAATAGGCAACGGGTTGGTCACGGTCCTCGAGCTGTTGCCTCCCTACAACTTGGTACAGTATGCTGACACCGTGGTAGGTAGGTAGGTAGGTAGGTAGGTAGGTAGGATAAATCCTGGTAAATCCCGTCGTCTGTCTTTGGGTCTCAGCTGCAGATAATCCATTGGATACACAAAGACAGTGTGGACTAGAAGAATTGTCTTTTTTTCCCACCCGCCGACCCTAAATGCGGTACAAGTTTGCGCCGAGCCGAGATCGAGGTCCATCTTCAAGTTCAGTTTTTGGAGTTGAGTTGAACATAATTTCCTGGCTCAAATTTCCAGACCTTCAGGATAGCCCCTTTTTGTGCCCCGCTGCTCGCCGGCCACTTTCAATCATGAAAGGCACTTATCTCGTTGCTCCACAACGGAGCCGAGGTCACGTGACGTCACAGGGCATAATTTCACGGGAAGTCTGAAAGAGCTGAGGTATAGGTAAGTAGGTGGGTAGGTAAAATTTCACGGCACTCATTGTACACTGTGGTTCCTGGCTCTCAAACCCGCAGCCGAGCTCACGGCCGCAGTCTTTCAACCAACTTTCCACCCGCCACTGTAGAATTGAAGAGAAAAGAGAGAAGCAGTCAGTGGAAGTGAGAACCTCAGAACAAGCTCGAGACTGGAACAGCTTGAATGTTTACAGAATAAAGTCCATATCAACCTATGCAAACTTGTCCAGACAACTTGAAGTTGCGGAGAGTAGAGTGAGAAAGAAGGAAATTTCCTCTCGGTATTCACGTGTTCACATCCTTTGAATTGGTGGCTTCAGTAATCTGTGCAAGCACATATTGGTAGTTTATTACACACTTCCTAATGTAGTTTATTCTAGACACTGGTTGAAGGATTCAAGTTTTTCAGCACATTTATGGTGTAAAATGTGTTCAGACATTTTTCAGTGAAAAAAAAAATGAAAAATCAAACACTTTTCACCGTTATTTACCCCAAAATCAAGGTGAGAAACTTGAAATAAAATTTGTGAAGATTCATATGGCACATATACTGTAAAATAAATACGAAGAGACACAACTTGAGAAGAAATGGATGAAAACACGCAATTTTCAACTAGAATCACAGAGTAAAAGGCAGCACTTCAGATTCCAGGGGGGTAATATTACACTACCTTGATTTATCTGGATTATAGAGGACAACACTGGGAGTTTCCTCTGAAAAACACCACAGGTCATCTCGAGCAAAAGCAAAATTGCACACTCTTTCAGGGGAGTAGGGGAAAAACATACAACTTGGATCTGGGAACGAAGAAACAAAAACACACACACAAGCCAACATCCTTTGAACTCTAATAATACCCTTTGCAAATGTCAACCCTGTGTCCGTAATTGCGTGGTTAGGTGGACATCAGACTTCAGCGACTGCCACCTCAGCCGTATTCAATTCTTCCGCGCCGAGCAAGATCAATAGCGTGGGAATTTAATGAAAAATATATATCTCTGGAATGAAGCCACTGAGTGAAAAGGAACCGGGACAACCCGGAAGCCGTGGGAGGGCTAAAGAAGAGTCTGGATCTTGTTAAGTGCGGCCCTTAGATGGAATTCTAAACTTACATTTGATTCAACATTGCATTTAACATTTCAACTACTATGTCCGATGTTGTCAATGGGGACCCCTCGTTTGTAACATAGGAACAGGAGAGGGTAAATGTGAGGGGAAGGAGGAATCAGGATTTATGTCCCCACACCAGACTTGTTGTTGGATTCCGCAATTTTAAGTCATAAATCACACATTTAGAACTCTGCTGATTTGCAATCAATTCCTCTTGGTCCGTTCTTCCTAGCCCAGGCTGTACTTTTTTAGTTGGTTGGCAATTAGCGTGCTTGCCAGGTTATGTCCATTCTCACACCATTTGGCCAAAGTTATCTTATTCTGGCAGTGCAAACAACATTGCGAACAACATGTGTCGTTTTTCCACGGCCTTTTCAAGGTGTGCATTTTTTACATTCCGACAGCCATTTCTCACTGAAAAAGTAGATGACATTCTTCATGACTATTTTCGGACAGAATTGATGTGAAAAACTTGAAATAAAAATCATGAAGTTACGGGGTTGCTACCATTAGTGACTAGGAACCTGGCCACACTAGGAAGCTGGCCATAGGCCAAATATAGGACTCTAGAGTGTGTAATATCTTCCTTTCGTATTTCCACAATGGAATATGAACCATTGCGCACCTTAAGACCAAATTTCAACCCAAAGTGATAAGTTGATCCAAAGCTGTGCCCAGATTGATTGCGGTCCGGAGGGTGAGAACACCATTTTGATAACCCCGAGCCACCGTTTCGCTTGTTTCTCAACCAATACGCAGTAGATCCGAGACTTTGGGGGCTTATTATTTTGGTCTGATGTGGGACTCTCCTGTGAGCATATAGGACCTGGCAGATACCTTGCTCTGCATCCCCAAATTCACCAACACACTGGGAACAGGAATTCAACATTTGCAAACTGAAATTCGAGATAGCAATGCACTCTTGCAGAGTACGATTCCGAGGCCTTGTAGTATCCATATTAATGTCCTAACCTTTCATATCCTGAATAGTGCGACACCTGAATGCTTCCTTATCCCTCCTGATACGCACTTCAATAGAAAATCACCTGTTCGGCCTCCAAAAAAAAGATTAAACATCGGGTTCTCGGCAGAATACCTCCAAGCTAGAGGTATGTGTCCAGGTTCGTCCATTAGGTTCCAATGAACCTGCTTGTGAGTTATTTTGACTTCAAGTCTGTTACCACTCGCGTACCAACCCAATTTAGGATGGAAGTGCAGATCCCGCCACCAAGGCTTGTATAAAATGTCGCCGCTACGCCACTTCTGCATGGTCAAATGTATGACAGAAGTACCCAAAATGTGTTATATGGATCCCATATACACTGCACACAATGGTCTGGCCCTCATTCTTCATGACCAATGAGCTTTCAAGGGTGGCCAGGTTCCATGTCAATTGCCTGTTCCGGAAATCCTTGGAAACTAAATTCGCTGAGCACGCAAATCGGCACCGAAATTATCGCAAATATGCTCAGTCTCTTCGCAGGATCCGTGCCTATTGCATAGGGTCCACAAACCTGACAGAAGCTCCCGTGGTACATCGGTATTGGGCCCAAATGCCTTAGGTGGCCAGGTTCCCGGCGGGATATAGTACCAAAAATCAGATCATTTTTTATACCAGAAAAATAGGTGAAAAACTTAAAAGTTGTTGATCACTGGTTGACTTCCCATAATGCATAAACAATTTTCTGTATTATTTGAGTGGTGCCAACGATGTCGGCATCTCGTTTATTCCTGAGTTCTTTAATTACCTTGGGTTCCTATAACCCATAGATTATATGTTTCATATCTTATCTGTCCAGTCGTGTCCGCCGCCATCCCGCCACCTCTGTACAACATGTCTTTTCTTCAGCAACAGCTCCAGTCAAGCTCCAGTGCCTCCAAACGACGAGATAGAGGAAGGCCATGGCCATATTCTCACTTGGAGTCATCAAGACCCATCGTTGCACGTGGAATGATGAAAGTCGGGGGATTTGGCAAACATTGGGTCAACGATGTAGTTGCGCGAACGGTGCTAGGCTGTGAACAGCATGATGGTAAGCTGTCATCAAGGATCACTGATGACAAGCCGTTGGATGCCGCTCGGCGATACAGCCCAATCCGTTTATTCAACCATAATGATAATCTGGAATGCGGGGTCCGACCAGCCCAATCTGTTTATTCAACCATAATGATAATCTGGAACGGGGGTCTGACCCCCGTTCTAGATTATAATTCTTTGAGCTCTGCAAGAGGGTCCGGGAACGATATTACTGAGATCCAAGTCCGATGGGGTCCTGACAGCTGTCTCGGAGTCGTCCCAGAATGGCAGAAAATATTCCAAACAATTGTTTATTCGTCATGGGAAGTCACCTATTATTTCAACCAGAAATCATGGTGAAAAACTTGAAACAAAATTCATGGGTTTTCTTCATTTTTCACTTAGAATTCTCAATAAGGCCAGATGGGTGCTTATAGAACCAGCGAGTACAGCGAGTCAATATTTTTGTTGTGGATCGGGGGCTCCGTCGTAGGGGGCTCGAAATTCAGGGAAAGGATTCTCAAGAGCAATGCGGGAAGAAGATAAAGCGAGGAGTAATCCACCAGAGCGATGAATTCCAGTGCTTTCTTGCCGAATTTCAGCACCACCACAATATTATTTTGCCTTGATGCACAATCCGAGTTTCTGGCTGAATTCTTGAGGCCAAATGACTCCATTTTGTGCCAAGAGCACCGGCAGGCGGAACATTGACATACTAGCACCCGCTCCTGAGGCCAAACATATTTCCTCCCGCCCAATGGTGACACCAGAGTGTAGTGATTCCTTCGACGCAGCGCCAACGCCAATACAATTTCTTTTGCTTTAATGATGGCGCTGCGACAGCGCAAATTTGGTGAGCTATTGAGCCAAAATGCGAAACCACAGAGGTTGGTTAGGTCGCCAGCATGCGTGGTTGAAACCAAGTCTCGGGTATTCGAGTGAGGCAAAAAGGTTATCAGGAAGCACAAGGTCCAGAGAAAGTAGCGCGGGTTTCCCTGGTTTCATAGGCGGTCGAAAATTCTTTTGCTTTTGATCAAGGTTACGGTAGGCGAGATCGAATGCTGGAAGAACTTCACGGTGACTTTGGAGGCGAGTCATGAGCCAGGATTTTGACTTGGTTGGTTGGTTGGTTGGTTGCGGCCAAAGAGGTCCACTAGTGCGCGAGTTCATTGAGGCTTGGACGCGTACTGAAAGCCAGCTGAATATTTCTTGCCTTTGAATGCTTCTAAACCTCCGCAGCCAGGCGAATATTTCGGTGGAGATTGTCAGGGTTATAGGACTTGAGAGAAAACCTGGTAGTAGCTCGCCAGCTAGTTGTTTTGAGTTCAATTCTTGTCTGTTTGCCTTAAGAATATGCTCATTCTGTCCGCAATGAAAATGCAGAGGGCACCATGATCTTTATTTTCCTGATGCAATCAGAATTGCCTTATTGGGAAAATATTGTACAGAACTTGTCACATCCTCTGTGTTGTGGTCAGATTGACCTATAAATTTGATACGATATCCTGATGAGTACTACTGAGGGCTAGAGATACCGGTATTTTCAATGTGTGCTTTAGTTCACCGGTATTCTGCATTCTCATGGTGAGGGATATCTGAATACCTTGTATATAGGAAATAGATATGATATGACAAATACCAGTATTTCCAGCCCTCTATAATACACCCAAGACCATCTTCTCAAATTTTTTCAAGTCAGTTGGATACCTATAGCTATCACAGTGATCATTATGTACAAAAAGGCCAATATTTTCCCAATAAGACAATTATGATCGCATCAGGAAAAATGAAGATTGTGGTGCCCTCCGCATTTTCATTGCGGACAGAATGAGCATTCTCTTAAGGCAAACAGACAAGAATTGAACTCAAAACAACTATTCTCGTTGAAAAGTACGAAAAAAAAGGTCCGCGCCCTAAATTCCGCAAATGGCTGTAATGTGGGCACAAACTTGAGTTTATACTTGAGGTTTAGTGGGGGCTTTGAATTGACCATGAAAGGTTACATTAGGGATTGAATTTCACTAAGTGTTAAATGCAAGGTATCAAAATCAGTTTATGGCCGTTTTAAATATTTCAAGAAACTTTGCATGACGGAGCTAACTTAAATTCCGTTTTTATTTAGGCCCCAGCGGTGTGACAGTTGCGACTTTAGCAACTTCTGCCGCGGGCCACGGCGCTTAGCGGGTTTGACAAGGGACGGGGACGGGGACGAAACGCCCGGAGGGCAAGGGGACTGGCAGGAGTGGGATTCGGAAGGCCAGAAGGGGCAGGTGGAGGAAGAGGAATAAACCCTTCGGTGCCAGCGGGCCGTAGAACATCTAGAGCTGATTAGCGCGCAGGCATTGAATAGAAAGATGACCACACACTTGATTCCGTGAGTCCATTCTCTCTGTCGCGTCCCGTCGCGTTACAGATATTTATCGAGTGTATAAGAAGCTGCCGAAAGCGTGTCATTGAGGCAATTATGCGTCAAGAAGAAGATACTCACATATGAGAGAGATAATGAGAGAGAGAGAAATGAGTGGAGGCGCGCGTCGATGCAGCAGTGTGGCGGAAAGAAAAGATGCGGAGGCAGTGCCTGTCAAGCTCGGATCAAGCGGAGATTGAAAATTTTATTTATTTCGAACAAATAGAAACGCGGGCAACATTTAAAATGGGTGATGGGCTAAGAATTGAGCACCCTTAGGCCAAAAAAAAAATCGTTCAAAATAGTGAGGACCGTTAATCTTTTCGCCTCTGAAAAAAAAAGTCCTCTCGCTGCCGCGGTTATGTCAGGATTCGCACACAGCCACGAAGGATTTGGCGGCTGGAGTCCCAGTTTTGTCAGGATTTTGGCCAGGGCTGAAGGTGAAAATCTCAAAATTTTGTCAGGATTGACATCAGGCCTTACCTCCTATTATCATTGGTCCTCATCAGGGGCGCAATCGGATTTTGGCACGGAAGCATCTTGACCATTCAAATTTAATACAGGAAGAACAGCATTCAATCGTTAAACATTGCGTGGCATGTCAATGACGGAAAGCAACAACACCTCCTGCTGGAATTCGGAATCCCAGACGAGAATTGATATGCAACAGTTCCGGAAACTTGGCAATGCTATGTTGAATTGCAAACCCGCCCTGTATACGGTTCGCATTCACTTTGAACTCAAGGAGGGCGGTCGAGCCGGCCAATTCCCTGCTCTCGCAGTTTTCCTATGATTGCTCCTGGATTGAGATCTAGCAGGGCTGGAGTTGTTCCTTAGATACCCATAACCCCGCGATTATCTGCCTCAGAAACGCTCAAAGCGCTCTTTCACCTTGAAGGCGTCCACGGCAGGATGTCGGCCATCACATCAAACTGATACTATCACGCGTTTCAGAGCGTAGAATGAGATCCCCGCCGCGCCTTATCTCCAGGCGACGGACCAGTCGTAACATGCCACACAGTAATCTCGGCTCCAGATCTTACGGTGCCACTCTCGGCCGAGAAAACCCGAGGCAGAGATTTTGATGAAAAAGAGATGGGAGAAAGCACCTGTAAGATCTGGTGCAACTCGTAGAGTAACCATGGGACTGAGGCAATCGGTCACGCTTGTCACAATCCTTCGTCGTGTTCAGTGGTGGTGCAGGGTGGCTCGAAAACCAGCGGTATGTTGTAGATGGCCTTCGATAAGACTTTAATGAGTGCTGGCTGAAAAAAATCGGAGGTAAACGCGTAGAAGGTAAGCATTGCGAAGAAGTCAACATTTTGTGGACTTCTTAAAAAAACTGCATTGCTGTTGTTTCAAGGCCAGGGAAAATGAGGGAGTTCCGATTGACCATCCTGGTACCCCTGAAAATAATCAGGACAAGTACTTGGAGCCGATTGAGCACGGTAGTTCCTTTAATTCATGAAAAGATGTGTTTTGATGAGAAGACCAACAATAATCATTGGGGCAGTAAATACACAGATGTTTGGGTACCAATGGAGGAGGAAGGCATCCGGTAAGGTATAGAAGTATTTATCGAGGTCATTTGGGGCCAGGATGGGGAAATCGAAGTCAACTTTCCAAAGCGTGACACAGTACCACGCTATCTATACGAGTTGCACCAGACGTTATAAGGCAGTGTCCCGCGATCAAACTTCATCATCAATTCTGCCTCGACAACATCTCGACATCCCCGATTGGATTTCTGCCCGTGAGCGGAGCGAACGCTGCCCTATAAACGTCGGGAACGAGACTAGCCACACAGAGCAGGACGGCACTACACGCTTCCCGGGTAGCAGATGAGAGGTGGCTGGCAGGATGTATGTCACGACGCCACCAGTACACTGACCTGAGTCTGTTTCCATCCCGCCCCCCGTTGCCTCGTACGCGCCCACCGCCATGAACAATAATTGCGTCAACACTGACATCTCTGGCATTGGCGTTCGAAGCGCTACCTATGCCCAAGCTCTCCTCAGCTTCCTCCCCGCATTCTGGGCTCTGCTCGACGGCCACGTGGACGAAAACGAGCTGGCCACACTGGAGACTCAATCTACCACGATTCTCCTCTCTGCATTCGCGCTGCTGTTCTCCGCCATCATTCAGGCTCAAACTCAAGGCCTGGACAGCTATCATGCGACCATCGTGCTCAATTTGAGTTGGATGAACAACACGAACACGTTTATCTACATGCTTCTCCTGCTGCACCGCAAGATCTGGAACACGCCGCCGGCAGACTGGACTGTACGCAACGTGGCTCATGTGATCTTTGGTCGCAAGAAGAGGGCTGGCCATCTCAGCGCGGATGCCGAGACACCACAATCCCCATCCACCGGACACCCGCTACCCACTAGCCCGCGGGCATCCTGGTCAGAGTGGATCCCCTTTGACCACGTCATCTTGATCGGTGCACTTCATCTCTCCCTCATGGGTGCACTCGGTATCTGGGTCTGGATTCATCCTGGCAGCTTTGGAATATCGTCATCGTGCCCATCTGGATTAGTATCCTTATTCGCCAGTAACATACCCATCGAATCCGGCGCATTGCGTGTCTTCTCTCTCTTGGTATACGGGACTGTCCTCCTCCCGTACTTCAACCTCGTCCTACCCGTGGCGCTCATATTTGCGCCATATTTCGGCTACCTCCTTAAAAAAACGAACCAGAAAACACCAAAAACGACCGCTGTCGACGAAGCGCGAAAGGCTGCCACTGCCTGGGGCGTCAGAGCTGGACTCTTGGTCCTATTCTTCATTAATGTCTTCTTCATCGTCGATACGGAGCTCTCGATCGCACACAACGAGAGGCTTCAAGCGGATCAGGATGGTCTCTGGACATTCGGACAGACTTTGGCACTCATTCTTCTACTTCTTCCGCTCCGCGATGCTGTCGAGAATATACTGCAGCGGTCGGAGAAGAGGGTGCGACGGCGGATTTCGTTGAATGACGCCGTGAGCAATTTGAAGCTCTACCGAGACCAGGTGCCTTGGGACGTAGTTGAGGGCTGGATGAAGACGATCGGGGATACTGCTGGTAGGCACACCATTCTTGGCTATCTCATGCACTGACACAAGTTGCCAGTCGATGCACATCAATTGTGGCTGCGTCGCGCATCGGCTCAGAACAAGATAGAAATTGTGCGGTTCCTACTTCAGAACCGCCTGGATGCAAAGGATGAAGGTCAGCCCTTAACGTATTTCACATAGGCTTGTCTCAACATTCATCCAGTATATCCACGACGGCAGGATGTATCTCAAAAACAGGACAAAGGCAACAGTCCGCCCTTGCTAACGGAGAAGGTCTTCGATGCGAATAATGAGGGTATGTGACTCAGTATCGAATCTTTGTGATGCAGGCTGATGGGACACGAGATGTTTCCATGAAAACTGCCCTCCACTATGCAGCGGAAAACGGTCATAAAGAGATCACCCATTTACTGGTCGAGACAGGTGCAGACGCATCTGGCGAGGGTAGGTTTTTGCTGCACTTCCTTGTAAGTCTGGATTTTTAGCGTCGCATTTTAGGTGTCAGGAAGTGGACTCCCCTCCATTTCGCCGCCCGAAACGGGCACTTGGAAATTGTCCATACCCTGGTCGAGAACTGCGCCGATGTCAATGCCACTGGTAAGTTTGTTGTTATTAGAAGTCCAATTTCTGAGTGCCGCTGCATTGTAGAGGAGGACGGGTGCACTGCCCTTCATTTTGCCGCCCAAAACGGGCACGTGGAGGAGGAGGAGGAGGAGGAGGAGGGTGTATTACTGCAGAGGTCCCTATAAGGAACAAGCAGGCACTGTACCTACATACACGCGTCCTATGTATGCTACAGTCATCAACGGCCCTATCGCTGAGGAAGCATAGGCACCCATAGCACCTACACACCGCACAATAGGACTTGGAAGACGGGTAAAAAATGGATGTTCTTTGCCAGTTGAAATGCCTGGACAAAAGGAGACATGCTTTTGGGTTTCAGCAGGAGTGCGCAGTTCATGCTGAGGGGTACGCTTTGGAACAAACAATTCAGGGAGCCGGGACCCTCAGAACACGTCGACTAGAATGTCGTGCGCTCCAGTGTCCTGCGGGAAAGCCGTGCTTTGCATAAATAGAGAACTGGGACCTAGTGTTCACTGTGCGGTATGACTCGGAGCCTCGGAGTCATTGAGTTCCCGACTTCATCACTTGTCAAGCTTTGCTTGTGGCGAAGGTGGGCTTCTCTTGACTGACTGACAGTGGTGCGGCCTCTCACGAGACGACTGGCACCGGTAGACGAGTTCCCCACTTCATCACTCGTCAAGCTTTTGCTTGCGGCGAAGGTGGGCTTCTCTTGCTTATCTGGTGTTCCCCCGTCGGCAGTAACGGCCTTCGCGTGGACAGAGATGTCATAGATGTCGGAGACTCGAATTCAGGGAGCCGCGGGCGAAATACTGATGCCTGCAGTATCGAGACAAAAAGTGGCGCCAGTGCCATATAGGGGCCTGCCGGCGTCGAGCTTGCAAGCAGATAGCAGGTCTGGTAAAGTCGACAATAGCAGACCGTAGATTTGAGGCTCGTGAGATTCCCAGGGTCTCTGCAGCCGTGAGGTTTGTGTCGCCGGCATTACCATATAGGGGTTAATCGTGTGCGAGCTTGCAAAGTGGCGGCGAGGGAATGTGTTCTTGAACACCGAGAAGTTCACACCATCTCCGGCAGCTTCGTTGGCCAGCTGCAACGAATTACCAAAGCCAATACCTGGCGATGCTGGGGGACTTTGTCGAGATAGGGGTTTCGACATCGAGCAAGCCTGGGAATCCGGACGCAGTGAACGACGACGAAGTAGAGCGGAGCCCCGGAGACAGTTTGTACTGTGTTTGGAGTCATCCCACAATCGGAAACAAAGTCAAAAGGCGACTTGAAAATCCGGTGATGATGGTAAGAAGAAAGGAGCCTTGGAAAGTGTTCGTCTCCTGATCGAGCGCGGCGCGGATGTCAATCCTGCCGGTATGTACGTTCTTTGTCATATTTATACTTCCGGTCTCTGAGTGCCACCGCATTGTAGAAAAAGATGGGCGGATTCCCCTCAATTTGGCCGCCCGAAACGGGCACTTTGAAATTGTCCATATCCTGGTCGAGAACGGCGCAGATGTTAATGCCACTGGTAAGTTTTTTTGTAATTGGAAGTCCAGTTTCTGAGTGCCACCGCATTGTAGAGGAGGACGGGTGGACTGCCCTTCATTTTGCTGCCCAAAACGGGCATGTGGAAAGTGTTCGTCTCCTGGTCGAGCACGGTGCGAATGTCAATCCTGCCGGTACGTTCTTTGTCATATTTATACTTCCGGTCTCTGAGTGCCGGCACATTGTAGGAAAGGACGGGCGGACTGCCCTTCATGTTGCCGCCCGAAAGGGGCACTTGGAAATTATCCGTTTCCTAGTCGAGAGCGGCGCCAATGTCAATGCTGCTGGTACCTCGTTTGTCATATTTTCGAATGCCAGTCTCTGAGTGTCGTGGCATTGTAGAGGAGGACGGGCGTGCCGCCCTTCATGTTGCCGCCCGAAATGGGCGCATGGAAATTGTCCATGGCCTCGTCGAGAACGGTGCAGACGTCAATGCTGCTGGTGTGTTTTTTGTCTTATTTAGAAGTCCAGTTTCTAAGTGCCGCCGCATCATAGCAAAGGATAGGCAGACTGCGCTTGATTTTGCCACCGAGATGGGGTATGCAGAAATTGTCCATTTCCTGGTCGAGCGTGGTGCAAATGTCGATTATACTGGTACGCCTTTTGTCATATTTATAATTCCGATCTCCGAGTGCCGGCACTTTGTAGGAAAGGACGGGCGGACTGCCCTTCATGTTGCCACCCAAAACGGGCACTTGGAAATTATCCGTTTCCTGGTCGAGCACGGCGCAAATGTTGATCATGCAGGTACGCTTTTTATCATATTTATAACTCCGGTCTCTGAGTGCCGGTGCACTGTAGGAAAGGACGGGCGGACTGCCCTTCACGTTGCCGCCCGAAAGGGGCACATGGAAATTATTCGTTTCCTAGTCGAGAGCGGCGCCAATGTCAATGCTGCTGGTACCTCGTTTGTCATATTCTCGAAGTCCAGTCTCTGAGTGTCGTCGCACTGTAGAGGACGGACGGGCCGCCCTTCATGTTGCCGCCCGAAACGGGCGTATGGAAATTGTCCATAATGTAGGAAGCGCCAGGCGGACTGCCCTTCATTTTGCCGCCCGAAACGGGCATGTGGAAAGTGTTCGTCTCCTGGTCGAGCGCGGCGCAAATATCAATGCTACCGGTATGTTCTTTGTCATATTTATGAATCCAGTTTCGGAGTGCCACCACATTTTAGCAAAGGACGGGCGGACTTCCCTTCATTTTGCCGCCGAAATCGGGCACGCAGAACTTGTCCATTTCCTGGTCGAGCGCGGCGCAAATGTTGATCAGGCGGGTACGCTTTTTATCATATTTATAACTTCGGTCTCTGAGTGCTGGTGCATTGTAGGAGATGACGGGCGGACTGCCCTTCATGTTGCCGCCCGAAACGGGCGCATGGACATTGTCCATGGCCTCGTCGAGAACGGTGCAGATGTCAATGCTCCTGGTGTGTTTTTTGCCTTATTTAAAAGTCCAGTCTCTGAGTATCATCGCATTGTAGAGGAGGATGGACGGGCCGCCCTTCATGTTGCCGCCCGAAACGGGCGCATGGACATTGTCCATGGCCTCGTCGAGAACGGTGCAGATGTCAATGCTCCTGGTGTGTTTTTTGTCTTATTTAAAAGTCCAGTTTCTGAGTGTCGTCGCATTGTAGAGGAGGACGGACGGGCCGCCCTTCATGTTGCCGCCCGAAATGGGCGCATGGAAATTGTCCATGGCCTCGTCGAGAACGGTGCAGACGTCAATGCTGCTGGTGTGTTTTTTGTCTTATTTAGAAGTCCAGTTTCTAAGTGCCGCCGCATTATAGTGGTGACCGACGGACGGACCGCCCTTTATTTTGCCGCTGAAATGGGGCACACAGAAATTATCCGTTTCCTCGTCGAGCGCGGTGCAAATGTCGATGATGGTGGTACATTTTTTTCTCATATTCACAGTTCCGGTCTCTGAGTGCCGGCACATTGTAGGAAAGTACAGCCAGACTGCGCTTGATTGTGCTACCAACCACGGGCACATTCAAATTGTCCGTCTCCTGCTTGACTGTGGCGCGAATGTCAATGCTCCTAGTAGGTCTTTCGTCATACTCCGAAGTCTAGTTGCCGAGTGCCGCCGCAATGTAGCAATGACCCGGGGGACTGCCCTTTATACTGCCGCCGTAAGAGGGCACGTGGAAATTGCCCGTCTCCTGGTTGAGCGCGGCGTGAATGTCAATGCTACTGGTGGGCTTTTTGTCATACTCCGAAGTCCAGTTTCTGAGCGCCGCCGCTTCTAGACGTGTTCGGGTCGACCGCTCTGTCTCTTGCCTCTTCACGCGGGCAGGAGGAATCTGTTCGTTTCCTATGGTCGCTCAACGCACAGTGACCGGCGGTAAAAGCCTTCAAGATATCAAGCGCAGTTACATGTAGCGTTGGCCAGAATTACGAGCAGACAACTGAATGCCACGTAGTCGTAGCAGTCCGGAGTATCCTCACTGCGCCAATATTCCCTGTAGTCATCATTTCAAATTATCGACCGGATTTGATTTAAATTACACACAGAAAGAGATCGGTGAAACCAGCAGGAGGATAGGCACGGCTCACGGAGTTTCGCGAATTCTCAACCCATGCAAGCCTAGCACAGGTGTTATTTCGCTGTTGATTGGGATGGCGGTCCGCAACTCCGGAGCCAGACAAATATTTTGGGAGGGTCATCGCCGCTTGGACTTGAGAGGACTGAAGCTACACTAGCGCTGAGCAAGTTAATCGAATAAGTGCTGTGGCATTCGCGCTCGTGGCTCGGGTTTCATTCTTTGTGCGGAGCAGATGAGCACCCCAGAGCATAGATGTCAGACGAGGGACATGCAACGATCATTTTCTTGCTCTTGCTGATGACGGTCCGAACAAAGCCGCGTTGATGGGGCCAGGAGAAAATGCCGCGACTGCCGCGGCACTGCCGCGCCAATCCCAGTTTCTGTCTAAAGGTGAATAGTAGCATTCATTTGTGTACAGATGATCCCTAGCGACCTTATTTATTTGAGTAGTGCCTTTACTGACAGAAAGACACTATTTTCCATGTAGTTTTCTTACCAAGTCCCCCACACAGAGGTCCAATTTACTTCAAACCTACATCTTATTATCTTACAGCATCCAATGAAGGCATTGAACACAAATTTGAGCTTCCAGGAATGGTTTCTCTTCATACTGTTGGTCGCGTTAATGCGCGGCAACGCTACGTCAACAGCGCGGCAGTGCGCGTCAGTGCCGCGGCACATGTGCGTCAGTGCGCGGCACTGTCGCGTCAATGTTACGGACTGCCCTGTCAATGTTGCGGCACCGATATAGTACACAGTGATCGTTCTTCCTGAGGACAGTAGGTTTTGTTTCTCTGTAAATTACCGGGCGAAAGAGGAGAAGTCTGCCGCGGCGGTGGCTGTGCTATTGCCGCGCAGCCTCTAAATAGTTCCCCAGGCACTTTCGGGCCTGGAGGCAACTCGATTCAGGCTTTTATAGTTGCAATACATTACCTAGAGCCTATTATTCCCACTTCTACGATCCGGATACCGAGCTCAGTTTGCTAATCCCGATGTTAGCCTATTCTGCTTCTCCAAGGCGTGATTTCACCTTGTTACTAGATTTATCAGTCTACTCTGCACGTTCAGTTCAAGATAATCTAGACCCAGAGACCCAGAGACCCAGAGACCTTCAGCTAGCTCAATCAACATGGTGTTGGCTGTTGACACGCCGCAATGCTCCTGTTGACAACTGATGCCGGAACTCGGACAAAGTAAGTGTATTGAGTTCCGCGGCGGAGTTGTCTCTCGGTGGAACTGTGGGTCAAATCGAACAAGAGACCCGGCATGTGTGTCGTCGGCTTTGGGGACAGATTTATTCCATGTTTAGGCTGGGAATGGGAGTACTATTATAGTCGCTCTACATTAAAGGCTGGCCCAACGCGGTGTGGCGCGCTATCGTTGCAGCTTGACCCACATCCGCCATGCAAGCATAGCACTCGAGGAAAGGGCTATGAAGGCTGACATCGGACAAAAATAAAATGGTCTTGCAATCCGAGCAAATCCTGCACATTCCCGACAAATCACCAGGAATCATTGACACTCATTGATGGCCATTGACAGTCATTGATGGTCATCGCGAATCCCTGCCAATCCTAAGGATTCCTAAGGATTGTCAAGGACTCGGACGCTAGCAAAGTCCCTACCAGGTCACTCGTGATACTATGGTTGCACTTACATCAAGTCACGGGGAATCCTTCGGATAATCCTTACACCGACGGCGCCGAATGATTGCATCACTCCGCTCCACTCGGCTCGCCGGCGCTCTACGGCTTGTCTATGGTTCATTTGTTTTTCAGTTGAGCTTGAGCCCTCAAAATATGGAGTCAATACAAGCTGACTTTGCTTCCCACTTCAATTTGTCTCTATCAATGTGAACTATGCCGGGTTAACTCCAGGTCTCCGGGCTGTATTTGGGCCGACTCGATCCCACTGTGGATAGTAAAGGTACTACATATTAGTGCCCGGGTACTAATAATGCCAAAAAGGTACTAAAAATGAGGGTATTAATTTCTAGTACCTTTGGAGGTACTTCAAGTGAGTACTTTCGAGGTACTAGCTCAAACGTACTACATACAAGTTCTCTCACCTAAACTGTGGGAATTTCGACGTGATCTGATGACGGCGGCAAGTATTGGCCGATTTGGCCATGTTTGGACACATCAGCGGCTTCTTTTCTTTGCACCGACGCGTCTGGCTAGACTCGCTAACGTTGCGGACGCGACCGAACCTCGTACTTGCGCAAGCACCCCTATAGTGCTACTAGGCCTCACACTGCCATGTATGTGTCCAATACAGGGATTTTCTCAGGGTTTTTATGGGCTCGACTATCCAGCTCTTGATGCGCGCGCGTACTCGCAGACAAAAGGCTCGCAAATCCCCCAAAAAGCGTACTCGCAATCCTAAAACATCTAAACACGCTGAGAAATCAAAGGAGAAGAGGAGGAAAATTTGTCACTGCACCGAGGGCTGCGGTAAACTGCTGGCAAAGAGCACGCGTCGGACCCACTATCGCACCGTCAACAATGTGCCGTGGAAGGATTCCGAATCTGAAGATGGAGATTCCGGCGACTCTGAGTCTGATGGGAGTGACTCTGCCGAGATGAATGTGGACAATTCCGACAGCAATCTCTTCCAGTCGCCCGCCAACGTCCGCCAACAATCATACACAGTAGATCCCCCTAATATGGACGCAAATATGGCCGCAGAAGATTCCTCCGACTCGTCCAGTGATCCCGATGACGTCTCCGGCGATTCTGACGACCTGTCCAGCACTAATTCTGACTCTATGTCGGGTATTTCTGACTTCATGTCGAACATTGACTCAGAGTTGGATGGTCTTGGTTCAGAGATCGGCATGGACTCGGAAGAATGGGCAGACTTTGATGAAGAAGTGGACCACGAGCTTCCCATTACCCGTGAAGAGATGATTGCAGAACTAGAAGAAATGCTCGGGCCTGACGAGGAGAGCGAGTTGTGGGAGCACAGTGAGTGCTTTTGGGTTTTGTGTGTGCCCTCGAAACTCAATGTACGATAGGAAACGAGATTCTAACCGAACAGGATCGCGACAACATACGTGCATTCCGTCTCAAAATGTTGTCCAATATGCCTCGAGTTGCCTTCGCCCAAATGCGCCATGCATTCCGCCATAAACTCGAGATCAGCTCGCATTGGGTCATGATCCACCGCATCGCGATCCTTTCGTGCATCGAGCCCATGTGGTTTCATTGCTGTCCTGACTCGTGCATGGCGTACACCGGAGCATACAAAGATCTTACCAAGTGCGAGTATTGCAATGAGCCTCGGTTCAACGCCCTCGGCGACCCACGCAGGCTGTTTTGTTATCTCCCGATCATTCCACGCCTCCAGGGATTTTTCATCAACCCCGAGAAGGTCAAACAGCTCTTGTATCGCCATAAATACAACCACATTCCGGGCACCATCTCTGATGTGTTCGATTGCGAGCACTACCGAACTCTGTGCACTCAAAGAGTCGTTGTCGATGGACACCAATTATCACACAACTATTTCTCCAATAAATACGACATCGCCCTCGGTGTTTGCACCGATTCCTACCTGCTTTTTGATCGCCGCAGGAAAGGTCCTTCAGCGACACCGATTCTTGCGGAGGTGTACTCTGTTCCACCAAAGACTCGCACACATCTTGAAGACCTGTTCTGCTGTGGCGTCATTTCCGGTCCCAAGGGTCCGAAGGATGCTCACAGTTATCTCGTCCCCCTCGATGACGAGTTCACCCAACTCGCCGTTGGTGTCCCCACATTTAATGCGCTCGACAACAACATATTCGATCTCCATGCCTACAATATTTTTGTCATGGGTGATATTATCGCGGCGGAAAAGATGATGAATATAAAAGGCCACAATAGTCTCAGTGCATGCCGGTCGTGCAAGATGAAGGGTCACTGCAACAAGGCTGGTGGTGAAACCGTCTACTACATGCCGCTTGCAGCACCTAACAACGATGGCGAGTTGCAAAAGACCTGGGATCCACGCAACCTTCCTCTTCGCACCGACAAGGACTTCGAAAAGGTGGTTCGCAAACTCAATAAAGCAAAACCGCCCAGCAAGAAGGAAAAGATTGCGAAATTCCACGGCATCAAGGGACCTCCCGCGCTGCGCAGAGTCGGTTCATTAGACCGCGCGCGATCATACCCGTGGGACCTTATGCATCTCCTTTTCGAGAACAACATTCCAAACCTCATCAAACTATGGAGTGGCAAGTTTAAGGGCCTCGACACCGGCACCGAGGACTACGAGATTGCCGAGGAAGTGTGGGAGGAGATTTGGAGGGAGACGGCTGAAGGGATGAAGCACATTCCTTCCGATTTTTGCCGTTCTTTGGCAGGTGGACCCGGAAAGTTCACGGCGGAAGCCTGGTGCTTCTGGTTCGTCTATATGGCGCCTGGACTCCTGAAGGGCCGCTTTTCGAACCCAAAGTATCATGTTCATGCCTGCCAGTTGGGTGATATTATCAAGAGCTGCTTGCTATTCACGGTCAAAACAATCGAGATCGACATCCTCAAGGGGAAAATCATTGATTGGGTTCAAACCTAGTCTCGGACCAAACTCTCATGACATCCCAATATGGGAACCCTGTCATGAGAGTCTGGGCTTCTCTCAGCCCGTTAGCCGTACCATTGCGCTATCAAACTTTGATGTACTTTGTGATGTATTTTGGCATAAGTTCCCATCGGCTACCGTAAATCACACGCCCCTAACTTTGACCTCTTGCACCATTCAACGTGTTTTGTGAGTTGGTACAGGGTCTTATGGAAATATCCTGGTCTAATTCAAGTCCTTTGTTACAGGATGTCACGCAATTACCCTATTCGGCCCAGTTGGCCCGAATTAAATCCCCATCACGGTTCTCCCTCAGTCGCGTGCAGGCCGCGTGATAGGGTAATTGCGTGACATCCTGTAACAAAGGACTTGAATTAGACCAGGATCTTTCCATAAGACCCTGTACCAACTCACAAAACACGTTGAATGGTGCAAGAGGTCAAAGTTAGGGGCGTGTGATTTACGGTAGCCGATGGGAACTTATGCCAAAATACATCACAAAGTACATCAAAGTTTGATAGCGCAATGGTACGGCTAACGGGCTGAGAGAAGCCCAGACTCTCATGACAGGGTTCCCATATTGGGATGTCATGAGAGTTTGGTCCGAGACTAGTTCAAACCTATGAAAAGTGAGTCTATTATTTTGCGAACATGGATTCTGATTAACGTTCACACAGATATTATTATCAATACCGTCCCGAGCGACTGAAGGCATGTCCCTTGACAGTTCACGGTTTGTTACATGTCTGCCCCGATATGCGGTTTTGCGGTCCAGGATGGACGACCTAGACTTTTTTCATTGAACGGTATTGTGGGTTCCTCAAACGTGGTTTGCGCTCCAAGCGGTTCCCTTGGGCAAATTTGAACAACCGAGTACTGCATTATGCTTACATGGAGCAAATTGGGGTTCGATATGATCTGGCGGAGGAACTCTCAATTTTCGGCCTTCGATCCACAGGTCCATCAAAATCTGAGTATGTGTACGACCACTGTGAGTGAATTAACTTGTTCATTCCTTGTTCTTTGGTATCCAAGTATTGCCCCACAGATCCTCATGCAATCCTCCGAACTCCATATCAATCTGGGCACTCCCCCAGTGACGAGATTCGCCACAAAATTGCTCGCTTCCTTGCTGATGTTCTCGGAAAACCAAAGGCCAAAATATTCGGCTTGTTGCCCCAGATTATGCCGCGTTGGGGTAAGGTCCGAATCGTGGACGGTGACTCAATCAAGGCCACCTCCGTCACGGCTCGTGGGGAGGACGGAGAGCGTGCCAACACCTATGTTCGGGTATGTGCTGAATTTGAATCACCTCTTCTGGAGCTTGACTCGAATCCAAAGTACGAGGCTGAGGTCAGGAAAAATGGAGAATGGGTCCTTCAAGTCTGTTACGGACGTCTCGAGCACATTCTAGTGTGTCAATTGCCGGCTGGTAAGTTGTGGCGTGCTTTCTCAGGCCAGAGACGGGTGTTTGCGGTGCTCAGTCCTTGCTCGACTGGTGGGAGGGACGCGGCGGCGGAGATTGTGTCGCACACGCAAACCAACCAGTCAATTGCTGTGGATCTCCAGTCTGTTTGCGCCGTCATCGGGCGGTTTGAAACCAGGGGAAAATGGGTTATTGTCGACCGCACGGGGGGGTTAATTAAGCCAGAATTTGTACCGGCCGCAGAGATGGAGGATATTGAGGAGGAGAGCTAGTTACCTAAAATGTACTTTGTGCATCTCCCTTCTCAGCCAATAACTCTGCAACGCCATTTCCTTCGCCAAATGCACGATCAAAGCATGAAACACGATCACGTGCTGAGTGACGCCTCGACGTGTACCAAGCCAGATGAGCTCATGGCGCACAGTTTCATGGTTCCTACGTGTGTCAGAATCTATGGAGAGTACCTTTAAATATCATCTGTTGATTCATTTAGGAGCCCAGGCAACTTTCAACGACTTCTTGCCGGCATTAGTAGGACTTGATTTCCATCATCAATGAGAAATTCAAACACATCAACTGCAGAATAATAGGTTGCAATCCTCTTACCATGGGATTTGTTCTAGTATGGTAATTGAGATCACTTCAAAGAATATTTTGCCTTGGTCAAACTCGGACCGTTCAGCCAAATAATGCCATACAGCCGCGGCAATCACTTCTCTTTCGTCCATCCACCACCATCATGCCACCGAAAAAGGACACCTGGGCTGGCTGAGCAGATGGCAGCTCTCGAGGCAAAACTAGATGAGACTCGGAAACAACTGGCAAGGAGCCAGAAGGCTCTAGGTAAGCAAAACTGCGTCCACGGCGCACGCATGTAGGACTTTAGAAATACCTGTCCCTTACTCTTTCCTTCGTGCTCCAGCTGCAGCCCAAGCTCCCAAAAAAGAACCAAAACTAATTCCCAGACCCACGGGCCAAGCAGGACGCAAAGGAGGATACCATCTACAAACAGAGATGGGCTTAGCAGATGATTCGGCCAGATTCCAAAGGCTCTCGGTGCGCAAAGGATTTCTGGTGGCCCCTCCGCGTTTCTCATCACATTTTCCAGCGCCTTGTACGCTCATTTGCTAACCGCTACCTTCCAACCGGCAGGACAATCACAAAGCAGAAACGGGCCCGATTCGAGCAGGTCGTGAAGCTGGTATTATTCTGTCTCTTCCATGCACCGTACCCTACCTAATTGAGAACCATGAAGGATCCTGCAGTGAGTGTACGTTTTTTGTGCGCTTTCAAGGCGCAGTGGCCCTGTCCGGGACCTTATCAAAAAATACCTGCAAAACGCGCAATCCAATCACAAACGGGATCTGAGTTCGGAGCAGGAGGCCTGCCAATGATGATTCGAGCGAGGATTGGTCCACGAGGGTGCGTCGGACGTCGAAAGCTGTTGCTCAAGAGGAGGAGGAGGAGGATGGTACCGACACCAAGGCGGAATTGGGTGAGGAGGATGGGTGGGTGGATGACGACGGTGCGGAGGGAGAAGATATTGTTTTCGACGGGAGTGACTGAGGCCGAAGGCTTCCAGCTTGATGACGCAGACTGGCCGGTGCCAGATCCCGGTGAGTTGACGCCGCCGGCGAAGGACAATGCCAAGGTGATATTTTTCTCTTACTTGTGACGCTGACTGATGCAAAGCACCAGGCAAATAAACAGCCCGCAAAGCCCAAGGTAGGTCCACTTTTCCTTCGCAGGTAATCACCTTATCCGCGTCGCAGCAGGCGCAATTAAAACGCAAAATTGACATGGACGACTGTTTGCTTGAGTCTCCGACCCCGAAAAAGGTAACATGTCAACTCCTTAGTTTAAACTGTTCTGACATACCTGCAGTCAAAATTATCGAAAGCATCACCGCCAAAGGCAAGAGTTCTCCCGAAACCTCGACGCAAAATAAAATCAATGTCCAACCCTCCGTCCCCTTCTCCTTCCTTCACTCCTATCCCTTGCCCTAATGAGTTTTGCCCTGACACGATGCCCTCCGATCCAAGTCCCCAACTGTTGACGCTAACGAAACAAAAGACTCTGTACGGCCAAGATGACTCTCTTGACCGTAGAATCTGTCGTGCAATTTCGGCACAGAAAAAACGCGATGCATCTTTGGAAAAAGCTCAAGCCCAGGGATGGCCAACAAACATTCGTTTTGATGAGCTTTCAGCTCGTGTTTTGGCGTTCAAAGATGATATTCTTGAGTTGGCTTCAGATAGCGATAAGCTGCACAAAAATTCTGTCTGGAAGAATTCCTCGAATCAATTGACTATCAGGTGTATAAATTTGCCGCCGCACCCGACTCATTTCAAAATGCCAAGAAGGAAGCCTATCGTGGGGGCTAGTGAGTGGACCGCCTTTGCTCTTCAACTTTCCTCACATATTCTGTGCAGTTTTGGACCGCAGGGCAGATCCATAATCGCGGCCACAATTGAGCATTTGATCAGTACCGAAATTTCAGTTGATCAAATATTCCAAACCCTTGCGTCCCTCGTCGACACACCGCATCATTGGGATGATAGTGACGACGAAACCAAGCTGATCCTTGAGACTGACTTTGTCGACTTCATTCTCACGCCACACATCACAATCTCACTCATCGCCCTCGAGCTCAATGTGCCGTTTGACGAGGCCTGGACCGTGTTTCAGCAAAGCGACAAGATCGGTCGAGCGCTTCATCCCATTCTGCACACAGCCGCCCCACAAGAAAACTCGCCTTCCCCGATCAAACGCAAGGTAAATACTTCTGAGTGTGTGCGACCCAATCTGACAGGAGTTTGGAAGGCAATATCTCCCTCCAAACGGTCTGGACCGACATTTATCACCCTTGCTGATTTCCCTTCGGTGAGTAGGATTTTGGTATCATATTCTGTAGTGCTTACGCTGTTGTAGCCATCGAAGAAGCAGAAAAAGCCCAAAACTCAGGCAAGCTTTCCTGGTTGTGCTCTCTCTGTCCCAAATTTACACCACCCCAGAAGTGGAAAGATCCCCTTTGGAGAAACAGGAAGAAGGCGGTGCAGAACAAGGCCTCGCAGAAGAAGACTGCCGTAACTTCCCCGAAACCAACTGCCTGTGAAACGTTACTCGACCCGTTCTGCGGTGTGTTCTTCTTCCTGGGCCCAGAGATATTCGCTAATATCTCAAGCAGAAGTCTCGGTTAACCTAGGATGTCCTTGTCTGTGTGTTGCTGTGACCGCCCGCTTTTTTGTAATTGAAGTTAATACTGAATCCCCTTAATTTGATGTATCACCTGCTTATACCTCTGGGGAGCTTTTTATGCACCGAAAATTGGTTGAACCTAACTGTCAGGATCAGTGCTGTAGTCCAAAACTTGTCTGAAATGAGTTGCACATCCACTCTTATAATTTAATTGCACATTACAACGGACTCTGTGGCGATGTGTGGCAAAGATGAATTTCCTTGGGCTCTAAAGCATACAAAGAGTTCCCCCAAATATTTAGAGAGATTTATGTTGGGTGGGGCCAATTTGGGGCTCATTTCTTTCGCGAAGCTGCTGATGTTTGTTGATGTTTCGATGTGAGCCGTCACGCGTGACATCTCGCGTTTCTCTTCTCCGCCACCATCCTCCTGCCCTCATTCCTTCACTTCACGGCCTCGCGCTTACTTCCCACAAGACCCAAACCGTCGTGGAACACTACCTACGCGCCTCAAGCCTTCTCTGGCCCCATATAACCCTCTCAGTCACCGTCCCACGGCCGAACACGCCATTTTGGCGATTTTCACCAAGAAGGACACGCACGCGCATCTCAAAGCATCCAGGAGCCTTCTGGATGTCCTAAAATTATGGTATGGCATCCTTACTCCACATTTGGTTCGCTTGGCAGGGTTATACAGCAGAATTATGCCCGCCATCACTGGTCGCGATCCCGTGTCGATTGCATCGGTCCCTCCGACATGCATCACCTCAGGATCACCGCAAATAGTTCGAATGTTGCCCCAAACTCGCGCGCGGAGGGGTTTGTCACGCAGTAAACAACTCAGATTACTTCGGGTGAGTGTAGAGTCACCTACGCTATCCTCTTGTCGTTATTGATGTTCTGCGACTTTTACGCCTTCCTTCTTTCCTTTGCATTTGTTCTGCCCCGCTTTTGCACTCATCTTCATGCGGGAGCACCACCGAGTCAAGAACTCCGACTCACGCGGCACGACGAAGAGCGAAGTCCTTCAGCACAAGTTAAGTATTTTAATGTCTTGACCATGTTGCCCCGCTCAATGTCAAGCCGATCCAGATTTCCTGTCGGGGTGTCTCGTTCTCGCGTTTCTATCCATCTTACCGCCACCGCATTCCTGGCTCCTCTCGTCGTCACCCTTCCAGTTTCAAGGTGTGTGCGTTGACTTTTCTCATTGTTTTCACTCGAGTTGGGGTTAGGTTCACGTGGTATACATCTGTGTTCCTCAGATTCGGTGCGTATTCATCTCTTCGCAACTCTAAACTCCTGCTAACTCTGAGCAAGGAAAAATTCAATCGCCCCGTCTAATTATGTACATCACTTGCCTTCGACTTCTCGTGTCAGCTTTGAAGTCCATCCCAAGCCCGCATTTGGACTCGTCAAGGACGTGTGCCCCAGTTTCTCGACCGATGTACTGATAGTCCTTTCGCTGGTGTCGCCGTGTATAGAACTCGATGGTGAGTGTCGAATTGTGTTGAAATCAGTCAGGTATGTCCGTCCACATCTTCGACGCGGGTTTTTCAACTGACTTGTTGAGGCGTTAGGTCTTCTGTTATTGTCGTTCATTCATGGGCAATGGGAACTCTTCGAATGTCCAGTGGTATGTGACCCATATATTCATTTATTTACCAGCCTGTTTGAGACTCTTATCAACTCATTCGTCCTACATCAACATCTCACCATCTTGTTCACGCACCTATAGATGTTCGACCTCAAGCTCTTCAGCAACCTCGGCCTGAATGCGGAGCTACTTCGGTTTGACTCAGGTATGACCACACTGTATTCTGGATTCGAGCTTCGGGGTCGATTTATACGTACTATATTTTTGATTTAGTAATCCTCAGATCTCCAGGATGGACTCGCTTCAAGTTATCATCGTTTGTGGACTTGAGGTATGTTTCTCTCATTTTCAGTGTTCTATACTCCTGCTAATCGTTCCTTGGTCCGTCAATTCGGGTATACAATCCTCAAATTGACCGTTTCGCAGGTTGTGATGCACCCGCACAACCCAGCAGGTACCTGGAATCTTCGACTCGATTCAACCTTCAACTGATGCTCCATTCACTCAGATACTCCCTTTATTGTTCCTTGACCTCAACACCATGTTATCCAAATTCCGGTATATCTTCATTTCATTTTTCCTCGTATCCTCGTTCTGGTGTCGTGACCTCAATTCTAACGAGTCAAAATCGAATTCTAAGGAACCGTGTCCAGGAGAAACACATCGGGTGAGTGTCACCTTGATTATACATTCGGGTATTGACTTTGGCCTCCCATCCCACGTTCTATCATCAACTTCAACGCCTGTTCAATCTGACTTGTTGTGAGTTTCATTCATTCCTGCAACTTCGTTCCCTCTTACTTATCATTTATCCATCGCATCTCACTGCACGTTCACTTCAACTCGCCAAACTCAATTTATTCCGCGGTGCGCTTGCTTTTACTTCTCTTGATTCCCCTGTTTTACTGCCTTGTTCCCTCGCACCAACTGACTTTCAACTCCAAGGTCCCTTGAAGTTCTACTCAGCGGCGCTGACAAACCGGGGCTTGTTGGACCCTGGGGATGGACGCCGATGATAACCTAGTCTTTGTAGTAGCTATAGCGGTGAAATACGATATGAATTTCGATTGGAATGACGCTCTCCGATTGAAGGACTAGACGGTAGTACCTCAGCACTCAACTTAAGTACCTTGAAGTACTTGGATAGAGTCCCCGAAAGTACTTCAACGAAGTACCCGGGGTACTCCATATTAGCGTGATTTCGAGCCAAAAGCACTCCGTCCGGAGTACCCGGAAGTACTTAAGTTGAGTACCTTGGGTACTTATTGTGAGTACTTTCGGGGTACTATTAGCAAGTACCTTTACTATCCACAGTGATCCACTGTTCAAACCAAATATTCACTGCATCGGGTGAGTCTCACTTGAATACAACGGTCCACTTTGACATTAGCTCATTCTCAACTCGTATTCACCTTCATTGTGCGGTGAGTTCTTCCTCCCTAATATCTGCCCGTTCACATTCTTCCTCTTGGACGGTGCCCAGTATCTGGGTATTTTCTTCACCTCTCGGCATTCGATCACTCCTAAAGTAGGCTTGGTGTTACCTCAATCTACTTTCCCTTTTATTACGGACTTCTTCACAGAGCACCATTCCGCTTCTATGCAAGTTTAATTCAGTAACATCACAAAACTTTCCAGGGCTATCCCCGTGCATTGTGGCTGTTATTTATTCTCATCGCTTGAATCCGTAACTCGAGTCGCTCCACATCCTCCCGCGTTCTCGACGCTCATGAGTCGGCCTAGGTTCTTTCGGTCCATGCATAGCCATCTAGTCCTTGCAGTAGTTGGCTGTGGTAAGTAAACAAGTCAATCGCAGTAATCATGATTCCTCGGTATTGCCCACTGCCATCGAGTACGTATTCGTAGACTCGAACCCTGGTCGACCGTGATCAGTATTGTGGTTCAGTGAATAGCGGGCCACTGGCTCGAGTCTACCCTTTTCATTGTGAGAGCAGGAGTTGTGTGCCAGTTTGCCGCCCGTATATCTCAGAAGTGGCGGGAATGACCTTTGTCGGAGAATTCTATCTGGAATTTATGCAACTAGTGTACTCGAGAATTGTATCCGAGTTGAGTTCAACTCAAAGACAGAAAACCTCTCAGCGGCCTTCGAACCTAAACTTTGACTCGTTGAGTTCCGTCAGGTATGTCATGAGGATTTTTGAACTAACTTTCATTGACACAGGGGCACCCACCGCCGCGTATGAAAAAATAAGCGAGGGACACTTATAACTGGTGGGTTCTCCGCGGTTGTGCAGCGGTTGTTTCGCTTCTGACAGGTTCCCCCGCGGTTGCGCCCAGCCGAGGTTTGCCGAGGCCTAGACCTCTAGCCACGTGGGATCCTTCTGCTAAATGAGAGCTCGCGATCAATGAGCGGCACAACCGCCGCACACCTGCCACGTACAAGCGTCCGTTGCTTATGAAAACATAAGCGACGGTGGATGCCCCCTGTGCATGAAGCTTCGTCAATTCATCTAGCGAGCCTTATACTCGGGCATTTCGGGGATGTTGAACCAGACCGGTACAGCATGTACGACGTGCCGCGATTTCGTTCAGGCTCTGAAACGAAAAAATGCATGCATTGCCCATCCAATGAAGGAGTCTCACTACTTCTACCTATGAATGTTGTACTCAGAATCTCAACATAGTGAACCACAGGTCAACTACCACACTCCTCGGGCGCGGGCACTTCGGCAAAATCTGTGGCACCATAATTGTCCAGAGGGACAGCGGACGGGGAGGTTAACTCAGCTTCACTTCCAGTCGACTTGAGCTGAAATCAAAGGCGAACCACGTAGACTCAGGATCTCAAACCGTAGTCGGTATTTGAATTGAATGAGACGGTGATGCTATAAGAGCTGCAGAGCGAGCTTCAACTCAGTTGGTGGCGATGCACAAAGCTGAATAGAAACTGACCTGGGCCAAAGATATAAAACTACCTTGATGTCATTTAGCTCTCAAATTGGGGACTAGAGGCGGGTAGCTCTACACGAATCGGATTCCTAGAGTGGGAAATCAACTAACCCTGGTACGGAGAATGATACCCACCCAAGTGGAGGTTCAGCAGCTCCGAGCAGCCCGAGTGCAAGGCGCGCTTGATGAATTGACAAGTGTCACGTACATTTTTTCCATCTCAAGAGTGCGCCTAGCATCCGTGGACCTTCCGTTAGTGGTGGCTAGGTCTGATTGCTCTGAGGATTCACTTTCTGAGTTGCATATATTGTTGATACAAGTTGTATATGCAGCTCAGAAATCATACAACGCGAACATACCCTGACTTACACCCTCCATTGCTATCAATACCGCCATTCAGTCCCTGCGTCGTTATCAAGCAATTACTCGCTCCCCTCTCCTTTTAAAAATACTTTACTTCCGTTGCCTCTGTATTGCCGCTTTGTTGCAGTTGGTGGGCGGATGAAGCTCGCGTCGCTTCGATTGAGGGCACCGGCTTGGGTCCACAGAGGCGTCGCACCGGGGGGCGGGCTGCTGGATGAGGTTTGTGGGCTCTGGAAGGGGTTGGGCCACGGGAAAAGGTGGGGCGCCGTCGGGGGTAGGGGAATGCTGACGGAGCCGTCGGACCAGCCGCCATGCTCTGAAAATGCAGGCAATTGCCAAACGAGATCAAGAACGCGGCTCCAGTGCAGGGCTTAACCGAACGGTGCGATGGAGGACAGACTCGGGCACACCCTCAGTTGCTCCGAAGACGGGGAATGCTGCTAATGCGGAGCATGCCGCGGGTGGTCGTGCCAAGGAAACGGTGAAGCGCCGGCGAGCCATCTTTGGTAAGTTGAAGTGCATATCCAGAGTTGCAGAGGCAGGAGTGGGGGGTGAATCTCAGCTGGAGGCCGGTTCCTATGGTTTTGCGATGGTTGGTTCGGAGCTAATGCTTGTGCGGGGTAAGAATTCGTGTTGAGTCTGGCATCAAATATTACTGACGGAAATGAACAGTGATTACCTTGTATTCCAAGAATGGAGGCAAGGCCGGAGCCCATTCGTGGGTTCCGAGCTCTGACACCATTGGATCCCTGTCATACATGATCGTACAGGTGTACCAGCATTTTTATCGACGCCAGTTCAAGTTTAGTCATCGCAATTACACCGCTCTCAATACTCTACATTTCGCACATCTACCGGCCAATTCTTTCCTGGTGTTATTACCCTCACGCGACGAGGCCGTGAAGCACTTCCAGGATCACATTGAGATAGTACTGGGCGGTCAGAAAATTTTCGAGGATCTCACCACGGAGCGCGAAGCATTGGGGAAGGCCTTCGCGAGTTTGAACACTGTGCGGCGGAAGGGAAAGGCAAATGTGAAAATTGAGCCAAATTTGAGGTCAGATGCAAAGTTCGGATAAAATTTCGACCTGGCGCTCGCCGGAGGCAGAATTCGGATAGAATTTTGGCCGTGGCCGCCGGCAAAGGTTCGGATAAAATTCTGAAAACCGCCAAATCAGTATCCGACCTATATACCGATAAACATGGGTCCTGAGAAGAGGAGCGGATGGGCGGTGTACCGACTTCCACCCTCGGGCTCCGATTCCGAAAGCAGTTCAAAAACCTCGCGCCCGCCCTCGATCAGAGTGCGAAGCTGGACACCTTTCGCGACCCCAGGCCCCGGCAAAGATGTCGCCTGTGGTTCAGGTTTGATTGAAATTTGGGAGAGATTTGGGGGCTCGATTTTAACAGGAATGGAATTAAATAGGACGGCCGTTAAACCCGGGACCATGCCGGACTGCTTGTTGCTGAGGAAGTCCCTGAGGGCCGAAATTTCGATCCATTCATGATCCAAGAACAACGCCGGGTTTGATGTGATGAACGCGGAAGAATAAACCTGGGCAAATTAGTCTACTTTAGGGCGGCGACGTGAAAACACGTACGTAGTTGCGAAAATTAGTAACCTCGCGGACCGAGAGTCCGTCAACGAGCACCTGCTCCTCCGGAGACGCGTTCGGACGCGTCGAGAACGCGCCAGCCGCCGCAGCCGACGCACTGTGGTTCAGGTAATCTTTGATTCCGGGGACATCGACCCAATCGTGGTTCAGGAATTGGCCTGCGTGGGACGTCATGTAGGAGCGTGAATATTTCTGTGATTTCCAGGAGGAGATCGGCATATGCGGTTATATGTCCGAACCATTTGAGCCGATTTTTGCCCTTTCCGTTCATCGCGTGCCGGCCCAAATCCGTACACATTGTGATCAGGTAGGTCGATTTTCAGCCCGTTCCGTCCACAGAAATATCGGACCTATTTGTGCGAGAGAGTGAATTTTCGGCTGCGAGAGAGCAGTTTGGGTAAGCATGGGTCATTTTTTCCTTCCTTCGCACTCCGGGGGTCTGTAACCTGGTAGCACTGCTGATTTCATGTAAATCCGTCCGCAAAAATATCGGACGTCGTTGGCGGCGGCAACTTTTGTCATCCAATTTGTATCGGACTTGGGCGTAAATTCAGGCCAAAATGTCCGCATAATACTGTACCATTACGTTCAAATCGACAGGGGGGGTGACGCGTGACCGGGTCAACCAATTCGACATTTCGACAGCTACCCGAAAGGTGCGTGACAAGAAAAAAAGTTCGACATCGGCCGCAACTGTTACCCATCTATTGAAGATGATTTCTTAGGATAGCACAGAAATAGTTGTACAGTGTGCTGAGTCCTTGTTGATATTTTATTTTGAGTTCTTTTTACAGGCCATTTTAGGTTGACTTTCGGCCAGAAACCCAACCACATGCTCAAATGTCAAAATTGGGAGCATGAATGGTCCAGGGACTGATTTAAACCACACCCAGCAAGGGTAGGGAGTCACAGCAATATTTTACGCCGTTTTGCGCGATTCTTCGGCGGCGTGACGAACCGCTGGACTTATTCGACACCGGCCTCCGTGACACGTGACCACGACCAAAATTCGATATCGACAGGGGGGTGTGACGCGTGACTGTCGAACTGAACGTAATGGTACAGTAGTAACGGTCAGAGTAACTCCTGGAGGGTCATTTATGGAGTCGATTATGGATCCGTTTATCAAGGTGTCCAGCGTGGGATAACCGACAGCAAACCATAAACGGCGTGCATAAACCGCTCCAGAGCCGTTTATGCAATCGTTTATGAATCGTTTATCCGCCTAATTTGCTCAAAAAAGATCGAAGTCGTTTACTCCCACGATTCTGTCAACTTTTGATAGCAAATAATTTGCTTAAACGACTTCATAAACGGCTCCATAAACGACACCATAAACGGCTCATAAACGGCGGAAAAGTTACTCTGACCGTCACTAATGAATGGACATAGAGACCATTTTGGAGGCAAATCCGTCCGCACTATGATCGGACATACAACCGTATATGCCGATCTCCTTTTCCAGGTCAAATAAAGCAGCGACGCGCGACAGCGGGACCCACGTAATTCCGAAAATCCATCAACTGCCGCGAAAGAAGCCTGTCAAGGAAGGCCAGCTCGGTGGATCCATGTTTCAATGCCGGATGGCCGCCATCGGGAGACATTTTGAAACGACGCGCCTTTTGTCGGCGGGAGACGAGGGTGGTGGGGGGCAAAGAAAGAGGTGAAAACGAAAATTCACTACCCACGTGGCAATTTCCGAAATGGGCCCCATCACCGACCTGCAATCAGCGACACATTTCTAAAAAAAGGAAAGTGTCGGCTATTGCAATCAAAAGCAACACATTGATGGAAATGTGTTGCGTTTGCCAGAATGTGCTGCTTTTCATAAGAATGTGTTGCTCCTCAGGCTCCTCTATGTGTGTGTACATAACCTCTTGTATATCCTCCCAGAGGAGAGGGGAGCACACACGTCGAACAATTGCACTTCACTCCGCAAGTTCTGCCTCGCGTCTCGAAGTTTTGCCGGCCAGTGCCACCCAATACCACTTGGCGCTATGACCACCGTTGCATTGCGGAGCTGAAAGCTTCTGGGAGACTTGGATTGTAGATAAGGCTGGACGCTTAAGGATATGTCGGGGTTTCGAGCATTGGAGAAAGCACAAGAGCCTTGAAGAGGGGAGGCAAGAGGAGGCAAGGAGGAGCAACAAACACGTGACCTGTCAAACGAAATGCATCATCACACGCCCAAACAACGTGTCTTTCTGACTTCGACTTTCGACGTCGACGACTCGGCCCAGACAACGAATATCGAATATCGACCCAGGAATTGCAGGACAGTTGGAACTTGGGAAAGATTGCTTGATCATCTTCCGCAAATTCACAAGTTTTCGAGATTCAAGGGTCATCCGACGCGGCCACTGGGAGCTTGAACGTTGTAGTGCTGGCCGCAGGTGGCTACGAATGGACCTGCAATTGGTGGTTTGGCTTTCTTACAGTTCTGATTTCAGGCAAAATATACTTGCTGTCGAGGTTGAACAGTATCTGACTGAGACTGACTCTGTGTGCTCTCCAATTTTCAGACCAATCTCGCCCGGTTGAAATAAACTGTACCGTGTGGCGCTTTACTGTAACAGATCTGCTATGAGCAAATCTACAACTTGAAATTGTATACTATCCACGACTTGATGCCGCAGCTGACGAAAAACCGTGTTCAACATGTAGTGGGCCAGGTGTCAGACAACTGGGAAGGCCAGATGGCTGACACACCTGGCGGCCATCCAACTACCAGGTGAATACACATTTCGGCTCAGGTGTCTGCAAGGTGACGATGCCAGCGGCTCCCAACGTGGCTGCACTTTGGCGGTGTATGAACTGTGGATCCTCGTTGGTCCTACCCAAACAGTGTTTTCCGCAGGTATTGCGACGTTAAATCAATGAGATGTGAGCCGTATAGTATCCGCCAGTGCCTTCAATTCATTTTTATCCACCCCTATGTGGCTCGTGCACCGGTGGTGGTGTGCAGGAGGGGGTTTGTTGGCGCGGTATCTGCGCGGCAATGCCAAAACCAATACGGGTTCCACTTGACTGAGGTTAATATTGGGCGACCGGGTGGAGTAAATCACAGGCTGCGTTGCAATGCCGTGTCCATGACAAAATCCCCACGGCTTAAGTGAATACGCGTCGGCGGCATCGCTGCCGCAGCAATGCGCGGCAGACACCCTGTTTCAACCCTGCCCCGCAGGGAGTTGGTTATTATCCTGTGCTGTCAAATATATTAGTTATAACAACTTGCATCTTGAACTAGGTTGTACTGAGCCGGGCTATGACATTAGCTCAAACCCATTGATGTCCGATTCGACTCCATTTGGGGTGAGTGTCAGTCCCATAGATCACGGACATTTCACAGGCAGAATCTAGTTCATTTACCTTCTGAGCACAAACAGGACTTGCGTATTTCAATCCACATGCTCTGGCAGAATATAAAATACGGTGGCGGCAATCTGGTGCAACCGGTGCGGGCAAAGTTATTTTGCCGCAGTGCCATCGCCGCGTGCAGCGGCAATGTTTGCGGCACTCAGCGGCAGTTCAGTCTGCGGCACATCTTGAACACCCTGTTGAACGGCCTTCCCGGGCTCAATTAGTAGGCGGGTGCATACCTAGGCACTGTATAGAGAGTTAGGAGATAAATTCGACGGTGCGACATATTGAATGAAATAATTTGTTCGATTGCATCGCTCCTCAGAAATTGAACCAATCCACCGCGACTAAACTCATGTTTATAAACGACTATTCAATTATCAAGGAATGGTTCAGTGCGTGTATTCTAAGCTGTGTGGCAGGCTCGGCATTTTCATCCGGCTCGGTAATTTTCAACCGTGGGAAACAGTATATCAAATAAATATTTGATCCACCATACTGGAGGTTCTGAAGGTGGGATGTCATCCGAAGTTTTAACCACCGATATTTCAAGAGGAAATAATTTTGTGAGACTCACCCATACTACCTCTTATGAGCTTACATGTAAAAATCCCGAATTTTGGCTCTTCTTGGCATCCACAAGTGTTCAAGGGATTGTTCTGAGGGTTCTAGGGTAGGAAACCACTTCTCGTGCGCACTTCATTCAAAAAGTATTGTGTGGGCCATGAGATTGGAGGGATGACTACATGGTGGATTTGTGAAACACATATGACGGAAGTATTCTCTGATGCGTTGATTCAATATGAAATATGTCCAGGAGGATGGTAAATAGTCACTGCTATGGCTGAAGGGTCTGTGTGACAAGTTTGGAATCATTTTGCAGTCTTAGAACGTGGCAGTAGTGCTGGTACAAGGTGTGTATGCAAACATCGGGATTGGCTAATTCAGATCAGTATCCCGGGCCTAAAAGGGGGGGATATTAGGGTCTAAACGATATATTATGATTACAAAAGCCTGCTTCAACTTACCTACAGACCAAATAGTCCCTGTGGAACTGGTCAGAAGCCGCGCGGCACTGGCGCGTCAATAACACAGCCACCGCCGCGGCAATGCCGCGTCACTGCGCGTCAGTGCCGCAGCAAATCGCGGCAGGCGCGGCATTTCCTCCCAGCCCGCGTTGATGCGTGGCTGTCCACCCACAGCCACGCGCTGCGCATCTCGTCTGCCGGGCGCTCCCGCCGCCGCGCACCCGCCTCCTCCGCCTCAACCCAACCAAAGACGACGACGGCCCCAACCCCTCTTCCCCGCCTTCTCCCTCCCCCGCCCCTCCCACCACCTCGACTACTTAATGAAGGAACGGGCCACGCAGGCTCGGCGTTTGAACTCCGGCGCGACACGTCGCACTGCGCCCAGCACATCGTTCCTCCCTGTCGGCCAACCAGAGTGTTCCCGGCTCACAGGGCACCGGCTGGCTCGCAAATTCTGCGCGTGATGGAGTCACGGAATTGGCGCGGGCGCGCGTTACGTGAGTTCCGCGCTTGCGACGACGATACACGCTCTCTCTCTTTCATTTCCTGATTTTGCCGCACGCATTCCGTGGGCGTGCGCGGCCCCCGCGCTCACCCTTCTTCTACTCCGTCTCGAGTTTGACCCGGGGATGCGTTGCGTTGCCATGCTCGGAGCGGAATTAGAGTCGGGCTCGCGTGTGCCGCGGCCGAAAGTGTGTTTAGGACTGTCGTCCCTCCGATGTTCTTCCTTCGTTCCGTAATCGTATGCGGCTACTACTATGCCGGCGCCCGAGGCTCTTGGAGACGGTGCGGTTGCGCATACGCGGCGCCGCATCCAGATCGCTTGCCTGGATTTACCGCAACGCGCCGCGATGCGACGTCTTGTGCTGCGATGTACGTGGGTGAGGTGAGGGCGCGGGGCTTGGTCGTGTCGCGTTCGCGGGTCGATGCGCGCCCGGACTGCGCTTGATTTCCTTTGCCTCGTCTTCCCCCCGCTTTACTTTATCCCTCCTCTCGCGCGGGTCCTTCGGACTGCTTCTTTTCTTTGTATTGTATGTATCGCGCACGCATCTGCACAATACGTACGCCTTCACTCTTCCTTTCGCCATTCGCACAGTACTCCCACACATATTATCCCTTTTATCCACGCACTCGAATACTATAATCTCCTTCCTTCTCTGACATACCTTCCGCTCCCTCTTCGCATCATTCTACTTTCTGCCAGCCCACTCCATTCCCCTTCCCTCTTTCCCTTGCCTTTAAGCTCGGCTAACGCTCGCTAACAGGTCCGTGAACGCCTCGTAAAAGGCGTCGTTGACAAGGGCGTCCTGCGCACCGAGAAGAGGAATTTCTGTTTGATATGGCCACGCATCCGGTGGTGCGTACCCTCTTCGCACTATTCACCTCATTCTATTTTCTGCTTCGGATTTCGACTTCCTACTCTCTACTCCATTTCTACTCATATTTCTAGTTCTTGTTTTCACGGGCCGCAAAGCCGACGAGCTTCGGCGGTGAACGTGGCCTCACGCGCTCCGCCCCGGTGATGCTGAGCAGACGTGTTTGTTTGGAGTCGTCGGGCGTGGCCGGGTCGCGCGTCGTCCTCCGTGCGCACGCGGATACAGAGTCGAAGCGAGCGGAGGTGCATAGTCCCAGAGGGCAAGATATCCACCGAGCCGCCCATGTGGAGGATGGTGGCGTTTGCGGCGCAGCGCGCTTTGACGGTGCCGTGGGTGTGCGTGAGGGTATCGGTCGGTGGGAGGAAATCGCAGTAGTACCCAGACGACGGGTGCGGGTTCGCGCGCGGACGGCGAGCGCGTGGGGGGAGGGCGGGGATTGGAGGCGGGGGAAGCCGACGCGACCTCCCTTGGGCCTTTGCTAGACATTCTCCTAATCAATGTTCTTTTATTTATCGCATTACTTTGTCTGCAATCAATTATGATGTTTTTGCAGTATTTTGTACGGGCATCCAAGTGAGTTTTGAACTTGGAAGTTATGCCGAGGACCCATGTTGAAATCCTCGGGCATCTCGGGCGTTGTTGAAATATTTAGTGCATCAATTTCGGCCAGTTTGGATGCCCGTAGGTAGGTAGGTAGCATAGGAATTTTGGATGGGCCACCATCACTTCGGGTGTGTAGTACCCACAATTTTTTGTGCTCTCCGCACGAGGGCCGCAAACACGCAATTGCAAAGTTCCCACACAATTCGATGTTTACAATGTTGGAACTACGCAAAATAGAAAACCATGCACCCTCGGAAGCACATGGGAATGATCCTACCAAACGTTAAAATCAGGCGACTTTGTATTGTGTAGTTATTTGTGCGTATATTCAACAGAAATCTGACATCTATTCCGGATTTTTCTGGCCTCGGGTAAGTTGAATTCCCGATCTGAGCACTCGAACAGGACCCACTGGAAGAGTTCAGGCCACTGAAGATTGCCAAAAAAACCGCCTTGATGACATGCCTCTCCGGGGAGATATCTGATGACTGTAAATTATAAATAAGTGAATAACAATCGTCGCTCGTGGCCCGTTGTGGTAGCCTGAAGGAGGATTTTACATACGGTTCAGATACACTTTTCAACTGACATGCGGGAATGGGTCAGCGATGTACGTTGGGGCGCATGATGAAATGAAAGATACTTGCACCGTCTCGACGCAATAGATACTCTAAACCACCATAGCACAAAGCGAGAGAATTGAGAAGAAACCCGATGGCGGTTGAGCCATAGGACAATCGGTATGCGCCGGGGTCGATGTACATTGAGATAATCTAAGGCTCAGAGCCCAAATGAACGTCAGCAATCTATTAATAGCCTTGGTTGAAGAGAATTGGCGAACCGTTGGATAGTTTACATGCCAATTTGACGGTAGTCCCCACCTGAGTTCAAGCTCGGCAGGAGATCAAGGTGAGATGCAGGAGGATATTACACTATGGCGCTGATTTCCCGAAAATTCGGCCCGCATAATCATTGAAAGCCGGCGAACATTCTTGCTCTTAATGATAGTGGTCCGTGCACGTGGCAAGCTGTGTTAATGGTGGCTGCCAGAATTTTTGCGCGTATCTCCGTTGCCAGAATTAATAGTACAGTAGTGAACCGAGAGAAATATGGGTCCGGGGCTTGATTCTTCACGCACGGAGTAGTTCGCCCTAAAGATGTACTGAGGCATTACAGGATCGAATCAAAATTTGAAGTATAATCAGTATTCGACACACGGCGGGTCGGATATTTCTTGTTGCAACCGAAAGAGGGCTTTGGAGAGTACGGACACCACTCGGGGCAAGCCGGAGAGTTCAAGCTGGAACGTTGGCGCGTATGTATTCCCCCAACCAGAATCAAAACGATTATTGACGCACCGAGTCGTTTGTGCTGAAGACGGATTGAGGCATTGAGGAACCGAGTGAAAGCCTGAGCAAGGCTGGGACAAAAGTGGACTCGCGGAAAGAAACAATTCGAAGTTCGCCGGCGCAGTAAAATAAATACAAAGAGACACAACTTGGGAAGAGATGGTTGAAAACACGCAACTTTCGAGTAGAATCACAGGTAAAAGGCACCGCTTCAGATTCCAGGTGGATAATATTACACTGCCTTGATTTCTCTGGATTATAGAGCACAACATTGGGAGTGACCTCTTAAAAACACCACAGGTCATCTCAAGCTAAAGCAAAGCCAACACCCTTTCAGGGTAGTAAGGGAAAAACACACAACTTGGATCCGGGAACGAAGAAACACAAACACACACCCCAGCATCCTTCCGAAGTTCAATACCCTTTGCAAATGTCAACCTTGCGACCGTGATTGTGTGGTTTTCAATACTTCCGCGCCGAGCAAGATCAATAGTGTGGGAATTCAATGAAAGAAATATCTGGCATGAAGCCACTGAGCTTAGATCGAATTCTAAACGCATATACAGTCGCAAACGGCGAAGCGAAACGGTTTGTGTGCCCGGCAGATTGTGGGCACAATATGGTGCAAATTGCCACGGCTATTGTCATACATCGACTCCTTGGCATATGCGCTACACTGTAGTTCCAAGAATCAGAGGATTTCGACCCAAACTCGTGGAGAACGGAGCGAGTTTCTCCGGGAGGCCAAATTTGGCTCATTAACGACGTAGCGAAACACTGAACAACAGTTCAATTTACCGGTTTTTGGCAGTGCAAAGGGCCATTGAATTTATATTAGGCACCAAAGGACTGAGAAACAACCCCCAAGCATGCTCTGGGTGGTATGAAGCACTTCTGTGAGCATCTTGAATTTTTCGACTGAAACGCTGAAAATGGTTCAAATGATGCTCTCAAATAAATCACGCTGTGTGGGCGCAATATTATGGTTTCACCTAGTTCCTTTTGCAGGCCGAGGTTTCTCAAGGAGGACGCTCACCTCCCCAAATCTTGAGCCGATCTGAGGCCTGCGATGTACCGAACGGCCCGGTGTTTCGTTACGTGATGACGTTTCGCTTCGCCGTTTGCGACTGTATTCGCTGAAACCTATTCAACTTTGCATTCACCATTTCAACTAAGGCTCCAACCGTTTAGTTTTTGTTTACGGACCCAGCTAAACTAAACCTAAACGGTATCTAAACCGTTTATAAACCGTTTAAAACCGTTTAAAATAGTAATTTTTCAGCGCCAAAAAATCCACAAAACACCGTAACTAGCCCCGTCCGCAATCCAACGTCGCCGCCTTCAATAGACCCTCCTTTATCCACATCTTCAGGAGCATTGCCTCCGTGATTGTGTCGGCCTTCATCGAGGCGCGTGTCTCGCGGCAGAGGTGGCGTGCACTCGAGAACAGGCGCTCGACGGAGACACTTGTGCCGGGGATCGCCAAAAAGTCGCGGGCCATACGCGAGACAAGCTTGAACTCGGTCTCGTGTTCCTGCAGCAAAATTGTCGGCAAGAGATTAAATTTAACATGACTGCACTCACCTTCCACCACTTAAAGGGGTTGTTGGGATCGCCGTTATAACCCTTGAACACGTTCCAGAAACGGTCGATCTCGGGGACCACGACTGCATCCGGCGCGGTGTCCGCGACGTCAACCATGCAGATATCATCTAGGAAGGAGTTGAACGAGCCAGGTGTCGAACGAACAGGAGCCGCTGTTGGCTGAGAGTATTGCGCACTGTGAATCTCTGAATAGGATGTATATGCGTGCTCAAATAGAATTTTGGCGCGATCAGCGGTGAGCCTGGGAGGTTCGGGGCCGGTCTCAGTGGCGTCGGTGTTGATCTCGGGAGTGCTGGTCGCCTCTGCCTCCATTTTGCGGAACCACGCTATGCCAAAGGATGGATGCAGAACTTCAACTCGATCAATACAGAGCAGAGAAACGATGTGAGTTGGATACGTACGCGTTGCGATGATATTAAATTGGCACCCGCATGCCTTGGAGTAATACTCCTCCAGCTTCTCAGTGGCTGCCTCGGTCGCCCCGCGAACGGCCGCGGGCAGTGTGGCATCATTCTGACATTTCCTAAGGTGCTTCCGCATATATTCGTACATCGGAAGCACCCAAGGCAGAGTCGGTGTGCGGGAGCGCGACATCTGTAATGTTACCCGCGTGAAAGGCTTGACCCGAGTCGGTACAATGATTTCGAACAATTGAGCATGGCACTAACCTTCAGAACATTATCGAGGGCTTCCAGCAGCTCCCAGTCCGAATTTTTGAGAAAGAGCGGTCGAAGGGCAGCGTTATCGAGGGCTATCGCTATGAGGTAAAGAGATAATAAGATGGCGAAGGTGAAATGACAAGAGGAAGGACCATATCTTTTCCAGAACTTCGAAATTGGCGAGCTTCCGCTTTATCGTCTTGGTCAACGCTAACCGCCGGGTGAGCGGAGGAAGGTAGGCTCAATGGGAAACTTACGGTGCCGACGATTTGGCAGCTGACTTCTTGGACTTCGCGGCATCCGGTTTTGCTTTAGGTGTCTTACCGATAGCCTTCGCCTTCTTCTTCGCCTCAGGCGCGGTCGCTGCAAGGAATCAGAAGTGATACCGAGTTTAGGGAAATTGCGCACCTCAAGAATTCCATCTCCTTGATTATCCGCACCAGCTTCTCCTGCGCGCCAGGCAAATTCATGACGGGAGCAACCCATTTGATGCTCCGGAGGTACTGCACCACCAGGTCCATACCGTATTCGCCGCGACGGATCAGGTGAAGACGCCCGTTCTTCCGGCACTGAGCATCCTCCTTGAAGAGAATATCAAAGCGCCGATTGAATGTGGAGTCGGGGCAATCAGGGTCTAGCCCGGGAACGGTGGTGATGACACGATGAATTTCGTCTTCCGCGGTCCCTTCGGCGATCGAGGCGGGTAGGACGTAAGACAGGTCGTCGATATTTTGGATGTAACCCATGATTTCGTTCACTGGGCAGACAGTTTGTGTCAAAGAAGCTCGTGACATGGGAAAAGAACGCGACTTACCCAAAGTCAGACGCGCTTGGGTATCTTGGAGGACAGCATGATGAACAGAGCCGGGAGGTTCGTCGTTGGAGGGGTCGGTGAGCTTGGAGGCAGCGAATCGGTTTCGCGCTGGTCTGCCAGACATGATGGCAGGGAGGAAGTGAAAAACATGTCCGGTCACAACTGGGTCACACTTTTTTTGACCCCAGCCGATCGAGTGCCGGCGCCGGTAGAATTCTAGAGAAGTTTGTGGAAGGATTAGACAAATGGGTAGCTCGTAATCAGGCGGTTAGCGTTCCGAAATCACACCTAAAGCCATGGAGAAGCAGCCAGGTTGCCGCCGCCCCGCCTCCCGGTAAATTAAGCGAAAATTCAACCGTTTAAACCGTTTAAAATCGTTATGTTTACCGTTTGCCGGTCCTCCTAAACTAAACCTAAATAAAAACCGTTTTAATGGTTTAAAACAGTTTATAAAGCTAAATGGTTGGAGCCTTAATTTCAACCATTTCCCGCCGTTGTCAGTCGGGAGCCCCGTTTGTGGCATAGGAACAGGAGATGATAGACACAAGCGGGAAGGAGGAGAGAGGATCTATGTCCCCCAGAGGAGACTTGGTGTTGTGTTCCGCAATTTTGAGTTACTGATCACACATTTAAAACTCCGCTGATTTGCAATCAATTCCTCTTGGTCCGTTCTCCCAGCCCGGGTTGTACTTTTTTTAGTTAGCCGGCAAACTAGCACGCTTGCCAGACTATGTCCATCTTTACACTGTTTGGCCAAAGTTGTCTCATTCCGGCCAGCGCGAACATTGTGAACAACAGGTGTCATTTTTTCACAGCCTTCTCAAGGTGTGTGTTTTTTAGATTTCAATACAAATTATTTTACAGTATATAGCCTATACGAAGTGAATGCGGCCTCCATATCCGCCGGCCGGGGGTGCTGAGTGGACACGTTTGACACAGGCAGGCCCACGGACACATCAAAGCGGGCGACGTGAACCGAGACAGGATGAGCTGACAGACATGACGAGCTGACAGACAGGACGAGTGCGGTGTGTTTCTACGCTTTGATTCACGTGTCGTGTTTTGAGATCGTCGGCCTTTCCTATGTGTTTGGCCAACCCGCGGCTTTCCTGGTTTTGTTTTTCCCCGCTCGGTGGGGATGTGGGAGAAGGTGGTGGGGCGGGAGTAAGATGAAGACAGAAATGGTCCGGTGGGCGGAGACGGATGTGAAGCGGTGGTCATGGAGCGGTACCGCGGTTTGCGGTGCGCGGCGTAGAGAAGAGGATCTGTGGAACAGAAATGTGGGACCGTGATAGCGCGCCCAGATATCAAGCAAAAGAATCCGTGGGAGGTGTGCGGACGGTATGTGCCCGCGATGGCGTGGGATTCCCTTCTGCGCTAGGAGGACAAGAAGGATATTTTTTAGCATAAATTGGGATTTTCATCTTTTCAGAGTGCTGATGTCGAGTGCGGATTTTGACCGATGACCACTGCTCTGTGTACGAAGGAACTGCGGGGAATTCGGGAGTGCCCTTCGTATCTACGATTTTCGTTTTGCCCAGGACCACACTTCTACAGGTTGATGTCAAAAAAAAAAAATCCGGGTGGAATCTGCTGTGGTGTTCCGCATACTCAGAAGACACTGCATATTTTTGGAAAATCTGGTGGAATATCAAACACAGATGTAACTGGATGGGCCATCAGACAGCAGAAGAAGGGATGAAGAGTATCCAATGAGAGAGAAATTTCCCAAGACCTGTCACATATAAGCTGGGACAGGTTCTTGCAGAGATGCCCCTTCCCTGCATGCCTCGTCAACAAACTGTTGCTGAAGTCCGCTTGGACAATATCTTGAAATGTGTTACCATCACGGCATCAGGAAAAACCAAAACTGCCCCATAGACCCACATAGACCCACATAGACGCCATAGACGTCATAGACAATGGGCGTCTATGATAGCAAGGTGGGAGGGGGGTGGGTCAACTCCATAGACACCCATAGACACCCATAAACCCCTGTTTTCTATGAAACTGGCCTGCTTTCTATGAGATTTTGTCAACTTTTTTTTTGGTTCACAGTGGCTTAAAACACACACAAAAATGACAGTAAAAACACATATCATATTGCATGTAATGCAGGGATACAAGGTTTCTGTCACCACCACTCAGCCTTTGCTTACTGTGCTTACTTACTTACTGTTCAAGGTGTTTCCATGTGAATGTGAAAGTGAACTTAGTGACTTTTCGCTGAGAGACATTATATCACGACTTAGTTAAGGTATCTAATGTAATTAAAGTTCTAATTAAAGTAAAGTGCTTTTCAACGGGATCGAACTCGCGACCTGGCGGGTTCGGACAAAATACGGAATGAGGTGCACTACCAACTGAGCTAAAGGATCATATAAATGGATGGACACTATTCTGATAGGTGGGTAAGTTCTTATTCTCCAGGTCAGTTTACTTCTCTCAAGTTCTTGCCTGTCCCATCCACATCTCCTCTGCTGAAAGCATCTGGGCATGAATACTTCTCTAGCAAGAAACTCAGCAAATTTCTCACAAAGGCATATATTTGCAGATGTGAGAATAGACCCCAAACCAAAAGCTCAAAAAGAGCTATAAGAGTTGTTTAGCACAAGTTTTCCTTCAACAGCCTAAGTGAAGCACAAAATGTGGAATCATTTCCTGGATGTGACAGTTTTGAAGACCAGAACAATTCAGAACAAGGACTTTCCAAAAAAGGTGGTTGACACATAGACATTCATAGACCATCAGAGACCTTCATAAAAGGCTGTGTTTTATCATAGCATTTTGGTTTTCCTGATGCACGAGCTTGGTTCAATGCAACTCGCCGGCTAGCATGGTTTCACCCTCATTAGACTACGTATTCACAATCATGTCACATCAATCAACCACCAAAGAAAGTCATAAACAGTGCAGGTACATTGAAAGACATCCATAGCTCCCCATAGACACTCATAGAGCCGGGGGTTGCCTCATAGACACTCGAAGACCATCGAAGACCATCGAAGACCCCCATAAAAGGCCATGTTCTATCATAGAATTTTGGTTTTTCCTGATGACAGTCAACACACTCCATCTCCTAGTCGACACCCTGAATATTCCGGGGCTGGAAGCCATGGTAAATACCACACAGTCGCTTTCGAAAATGGTTCAGGTATATTTCAAAGAATAGAGTTGCCCTTTTATGGCTCTGAAATATTGTTCTAGACTATCAAACGAGACAAAAAGGAGTGTGCTGAGCTGATGGAACAGACTCAGGTCATACTTAGTGCAATTATTGGTGTCTACATCAAGTCGGACACTGGGATTGAACTACCACCCAGAACATTGAATAAAATTGCGCATTTTACTCAGTAACACTCCACTCTTATACACACATGCTCACATAGCTCACAGAATTGATCTAGGACCCTCCACAGAACTCATACATTCGTCGAGACCCAGCAAAGCGGCAGCAGGGTCAAGAAGTTTCTCCGACAAGGGGAACTAAGTGGACTGCTGAAAGATTGCAAAGCAGGATTGCAACAAGGACTTGTGTTTTTTCAGGTGAGCCCTGTGCACACAAAAGTAAAATATCCACTCAAGAGTGGTCTGCAGATCGAATCTTTCGATATTATGTTCACTGCCAGAGAAATGGAGGAACAAGCCCAGGTCAGACACCAGGAGGTACTCAATATCGTTGAGACACTATCTAGTTCGGACTCAGCATCATTTGTATGTGAGCACATCCTCCATGTACAGCAGTAATAACAGGTGTGCAGATGAGCAGGACCTATTCTGGCTCATATGCAAGGTGATCCCAAATCACACTCGCACACTCGCCACACTGATGGATGATAGCTCTACTTCTATCTCAATGTTGCCAGTAGAGCCTAAGATATTTCATGGACGTGAATCGGAGCTCACTGATATCCTCAATCATTTCAGGGAAACCACCCCGAGGATAGCCATTCTGGGTGCAGGGGGCATGGGGAAGACCAGTTTGGCACAAACTGTTCTACATCATGAGGAAATTGTCGCCAAGTACCAGGGAAATCGGTTGTTTGTTGCTTGTGACACTGCAGCAAGCAAGGTGGAACTTGCGGGTCTCATTGGGGCCCATCTCGGAATGAAACCTGGGAAGGACTTGACTCAAGCAGTACTCCACCGGATTGCTGAGGGTCTGTCCACTTTGCTGGTTCTTGATAACCTCGAGACTGTCTGGGAGCCAGCACAATCGCGCAAAGAGGTTGAGGAATTCCTCTCCCAGCTCACAGATATAGCCAGACTCTCATTGATGGTGTGTACTTTCCTTTGTTCTGTACTTCTTTTACTCATAAAGTCCAAGATTACAATGCGAGGGGCAGAAAAACCCTCAAAAGTGAAGTGGACACGGCCCTTCTTGCCCCCTCTGGAGCCCTTGATGCAGGATGCTGCACGCAAGATGTTTATTGATATTGCAGAAGACAGACACTCAATGGCTGAAATCGACCAAGTCCTTCAGCTCACAGCCAATATGCCACTCTCAATCAGTCTTCTTGCCCATATGGTGGATGCTGAGGACTGTACTGCAATCTTGTTACGCTGGCAGAGGGAGCATACCTCAGTCATTTCAGATGGTTATGACCAAAGGTCTAATCTTGAATTATCCATCTCACTTTCACTTGCCAGCCCCAGAATCACATCCACACCACACTCTGAGGAACTTCTGAGTCTCTTGTCAATCCTGCCAGATGGACTTTCAGATGCTGAACTGAAGCAAAGTAACTTTGCAATACAGGATATTCTTGGATGTAAGAGGGCCTTACTTCGCACGGCTTTGGCCTACAATGATGACCGTAAACGGCTCAAAGCTCTTGTGCCAATCAGAGAGTACATGGCAAAATTTCTCCCACCCACAGATAAGATGATCAGACCACTTTTCAAACACTTCAGGGACCTCCTCCAAACATATGGAATTGATGCGGGAAAACAACCAGCAGTCCTCTATGTTGAAAGACTAACCTCAAATTACACCAATATTCCCAACATTCTTCAAAACGGACTGCACCCAGGGCATCCTGATCTAGCAGAGAGCATCTACTGTGCATCTCATTTTATCTGGTTCACTACAAACATTGGCAATGAGGCGATATCTCTCGTGGACAAGGTACTCAGCCTCCTCCCACACTCAGAGGATCATCGGGCAAAAGCATCTTTCACTGTTGGGTTATTTGGTGCTCAAGAATCTCATATAATCCCTAATCCTGAAACATTGATTGCTCAGACTTTTGAGTGGTTGAAGACTTTTGATGATCCGGATTTGAAAAGTATGCTCACTTTCTCTGTCAATGAAGTGAACTGAGAAGGAATATTGCAGCTACCTTTTACAACAATTTAACCTATCACTACTCAGCCGTTGACATTCCCACAGCTTTGAAATACTGTGAAACAGGCCTCTCCTTGGCAAAGTCACATGGAAATATCAGAGAACAATGTGTGGCTTTTTTTCGCCTTGCATGGATCAAATGGTCTACTGGTGACTACATCACTGGCCGGACCTATGCACAGGGGGCACAGAGTGTTGCAAAGGTCTCTGGGAATTTGCACGGAGAGGCACGTGGACTATACACTGAGGCCATGTGCTGCCAAGCTTTGGGTCACTTTCGTGAATGCATATTCCTAGTCAGAAGGGCCAGTGTTCTCCTAGAGCTCTGCGGCCTGTCCCACGGGGCACAGAACTATGGCCTTATGAACTGCCAGGCAGAAGTTCACACATTCAAATCAGAGTATGTGCATGCTTGTGGCCTCCACGGGCAACTCTTAGAGACCTATCAGGGGGGACAGCTGTATTATAAAGGTGTTTCCCTCATCAATATTGCTGCAATTGAGGTCTCCATGGGGTCTCCATATAATGTGATTCAGGAGAAAATTGATGACTCACAAATCATCTTACGGAAGATTGGAGATAAAAGGCTATTAGCTGCTTGTGACATGATCCAAGCTGATCTGAATCTCAGAGAAGGAAATATATCATGCTCGCTGTTCTGCAAATGTCTCAAATTTGGGTGGGGGCAGTTTTCTGATGTAGTGAGCTACTGTCTGGAGAGACTGGCAGATGTTACTCGTTGGAGCACACATCATGATCCCTCATGGAGTACAGTCCTCCTTGCACACTCTTTCAAAGCAAGAGAGAAACTGGGAATCCACAAGGCTCTGCAATTCATGGGAGATGTTCACCTTATGGAAAATGATGAAATTACTGCTATCAGCCTCTTCACTGTTGCCTTAGAGGGTTTCACCTACATGGATGTTCACCGCAGCAGAGCAGAGTGCATGATGCACCTCGGGGACATAGCCAAGAAGAATGGGGATTTACTCAAGGCACTGGACTTGTGGGAAACGGCAAAGCCACTCTTTGACTGCTCGTCACAAGCCAAGAGAGTTCAGGACATTGATGAGAGGGTCGGTGGGATTAGTGAGGAGGTGAAGGAGCAGCACCGAGGGAACTTGGCTCAGTTGGCAGAGCTCAATGTTTCTGCGGGGAAGGTGGAGGAAGTGGATAGTGATGCTGAAGAGCTTGAGTTGGAGGAAGAACAGGTTGAATTGATTGCAGCCTGAGTTTTGAATCATCATATGTATGCAGTCCTAGCTCATTTTGTATTTATGTGTACTTGCTGTATTGTTTGTGTGAAAATTTATTTATTTAATGGAATAGCAAGTTGAGATGTGAGGAGTCCACCCGTAGTAAGGTTATACATATTGATTAAATCACACTTTCAGAAGCTCATGAAGGGGTCGAAAAGTGTAGTAAATCACTGATCAGAGGCACAAAATCCCAGGAAACCCTCCAGTCCTGTAGTATTTGACATTATGTACTTAATATCTATTATACAAAAGAAGGGTGTTACGTGATGCTGAAGCGAGCCAATGAGATTGCGTATCTGTCTTTCCGACAAACATGAAACAAACATTAGCTGCGATCACGTGGACCATCAATCCGTGTTCCAACTTCCTTGAAACTTCCACATTCGACGCGACTCTGATCGGGCAAGTGTTAACTCATCCGTCAAGGACTCTAATGGGCTTATGGGTGCCTTCATCTTCATTTCCTCAAATTCCCTACGTGTGCAAGTTGAATCCCGGGTACAGTGAATCCCGGGTACAGGTTTCTCCGATCTGCGTGACCTTTCCGATTCTTTCGCCAGATGGTACACATACATTGTCAACCACCTTCTGGTGTTAAAATCATTGGATTCACGGGTGAGCACCTCCTGCCGTTTGCTTTCAATCTTTCCTGGAATCACCGAGAGTGCACAATTGACACATGCGTAGCTTTCGGTCGGTTTTCTGGTAATCATCTTCAAGTCGAGTTGAAACACAGGTACAGCCTTTCATCGGTCTGCTTTATTTCTCCAAACCATATTCATGGGCGCAGAATTTCTGACTCTGCTCAGCTACGGTTGCAGGTTGCAGCATGGGTGCAGTCTTTCATCAGCCTGCTGCACTTCTACAGGGTGGGTTGAAATCCTTGGATAGTTCCTGAGTGTTCAATGTGTCAAATTTAATCCTTGGAATCTCTTACGGGTGTGGGCTGGAACCTGAGTAATCTGACTTATTTTGCGAATCTACTTCTGGGTGTGGGTAGAGACCATTGCTCACGGATACAGTTTCCTGCAGTTTGCTCTAAATCTTACTTCTTCGAATGCCCTACGGGTACCGGTTGAACCACAAGTGCTCTGATTGATTTTGCGAAACCACTCACAGGTACGGGTCAAAACCCATTGAATTGTAGTTTCTTCCGCCTTCCTTTAAGTTTCTTTCTTGGAAGCCCCTACGGGTGCGGGGGAGAACAACTGAATCGACGGGTGCAGACATCCTTCAGTTTACTTTTTTTCTTGGAATCCCTATGGGTGCGGGTTGAAGCACAGTTCAGAAGTCCCCTTTGTATTCTTTCCACATTTACCATGGGTGCGGGGTTGACACACGAGTGCGGTTTCGTCGCTATATATTTTAGTTGGTGCAGACTGACTGAAACACGAGTGCCGTGCAACACTCCACTGTATCTTGTGAGACCACCCACAGGCGCCGACTGAAATAACTGGATTCACGGGTGCAGACTTCCTGCAGCTTCTGCAATTCTCTATTAACAGGTGAGGGGGTTGAGACCATTAAATTTGCAAGGTGCAGTTCCTTGCACTTTTCTTCAAATCCTTGGAAACCCCTACGGGTGCAGATCAAACGGGTGCAGACTTCGTGCAGTTCCTGGAAGCCCTACGCGGGGAAGTGGGGATACAACTGCCCTCCGGTATGATTTATCTTTCGAAATCACCTGCGAGTGCAGGTTGTACCGTGTGCATTTTCGTAGTTCACAGTGTCTTTGTCTTCATCGCTCCATTCTTCCTATTTCACCGGGGGATATCAGTTTTATTGATGTTTGACTCAATTGATCCAATATTCCCTTGCGGAGCACGGCTTCACTGCTAGTCTATTATACAAAAGAAGGGTGTTACGTGATGCTGAAGCGAGCCAATGAGAATGCATATCTGTCTTTCCGACAAACATGGAACAAACATCGGCTGCGATCACGTGGACCATCTCCGTGTTCCACTGTTCCACATTTGACGCGATTCGACGCGACTCCGAGAGCGCAACTCACAGACTGAGAGCTTGATCCCTTGGGACGTGCGGAATTCATTTCCGACGGTGCTGCCATTTGGGTGCCCACGGCGGTTGCAATTATTGTTGCACCACTGGAGCACCAGTGACTCTGTGTTTCGAAGTTTTACGTGTGAGCACCCTACTAATTGCACAACTTGAGTGGTGTTATGGGTCACCTTATCTCTTCAATTCTGGTGGTCCAAGTTTGATGAATGTTCTTCCGGTGTTCGTGGTCTCTTTCATCCGTCTGCTTCTTTGTCCAATACAACCATATTCACAGGCACAGAGTTTCTTCTCTGCTATGGCTGCAGGTTGAAGCATTGCTGCATTGGTACATTCTTTTATCAGTTTGCTGCATTCCACAGGGCATGTTGAGAGCCTCGGTACCACAGGGCAGTTCCTTCATGTTTGCGGCAGATTTGGTTCTGAAAGCCCCTATGGGTACCAATTGCTCATGGATACACTTTCCTGCAGTCTGCAGTCGGCCTTATTCCTTTGAATCCTCACGGGTGCAGGCTGAACCATAGGTTGTCTGATTGATGCCATGAAACTGCGTACAGGTACGGGTTCAAACCAATTGATTGCAGTTTTTCCGGATTCGCCTCCATTTAGATGGCTCTCATGGAACCTCCTACGGGTGCGGGTTGGAATAATTGACACTTTGAGTGCAGATATCCTTGAGTTCACTTTATTTCATGTAATCTATGTGCTTTGAAGCACGGTTCAGAAATCACCTTCATAATATTCTTTGCAGGTTTAACGTTCGTACGGGTGCAGGGTTGACACACGGGTGCTGCAGATAACTTTTTTTTTTTTTGAAACCACCCACAGGTACTGGTTGAAACAACTAGATTTCACAGGTGCAAACTTCCTGCACCTCCCGTAATTTTCTATCAATGTGTGGGTTGAGACCATTAAATTTAAACATGAGTTCTTGTTTACTCCAAGTTCTTGGAATGCCCTAAGGTGCCCATCGAACGGGTGCAGACTTTGCACAGTTCCTGGAATCCCAACAGGTGGACGTTGGAATATTTACAACCTTCAACGGTACGGGTATGATTAGGATTTATCATTCGAAATCACCTACGGGTGCGGGTTGAACCGCGTGCATATTTTTGCAGTCCACACAACGGTGTCCTTGACTTCATTATCTCGATTTCATCGGGGACATCAGTTTTGATAATGTGTGACTCAATGAATCCAATATTCCCTTGCGGAGCACGGGTTCACTACTAGTCTCCTATAAACTGAAGACCCAACTCCATCAGAGGTACTTGACCAGTGCAGCCTCGGCGAGTATTTCTTCTCTTGTGGTAGTGGGGGTTTCTGGCAAGCTGAGCCACATCAGGTTTTGATACTTGTGGAGCCCCTCGGTTTGAAGGTGTACTGCCAGAGCGTCAAAGAGGTGATTGAAGATCTGGGCTTATAGATCCTGAATTTTGAAGCTGTGCGACGGTTTGCCCATGGATTCAATTTAGATTCAGACCGGCGAAACCAGGAGCAAAGGGCGAGGGATTAATTCGTCAGAGAGTTCAAAATTTGCCGGTCCAAGTACAAACTCTCAGTGTCCGTAGTATCCAGGCAGAATTTCCACCCATGGGCCACGTCGAAGTTGCCCCATCAGGCCGAAACCGGAGTTTGAGTGTGGTTGAGTCCAAGTTACAGCCAACAGTACCGAAGGCGCGGATCAAAACTTTCTAAATTTGGAGGTTTTTGACATTTCTGAAAGAATTAGCCCTATCTCGCTCAGTTCTGCACCGTTTGGGCTGTAAGTATGCTAGATAATTCGGGCTAATCCATATTCAATTACCCAGGGAGCCAAAACAACGAAATATACTTATTTTCCATGAGCTGGGAAATCAGGCTTGCTGTGCAGTAAATTCACGCTAGCACTCTCAGGTTACCTCCAAGTGCCGCAGTTTTTGATGCAGGGAGACTGACATGTCTTTTGATGAACATCATAGATGCAGATGACTGCATATCGCCCCCAGAAATTTTGAAATCACACTACGGGGCATTTTTTGGCGAGCATGTTGGATCAACTGGTTGACTGGACTCTTCAATCTAAACCACGCGATTAGAAAATTTTGATCCGTGCCTTCGGTACTGTCGTTGGCTGTAATCATCGAGTGAGCGAAATATTCATATTTTGAAGGGCAGTTGCAAAGGGACGTAGCAGGTGAAGTATCCTTGAGGAGAAGAGATAAGAGCTTCCAGAGAGAAAAGTGTGACCCATGCAACACCAACTAAATATTCTTGCCTGCCAGTTCGCATGATGCTGGCTAGTTCAAATCAGAGTTTCTTTTTCGGCGAGGAATTTCCAGGAATTACAACTAAAGAACAGTGCCATGGTAAGTGCAGGCGGAACTTTCACGCAGTCCTTTGCCTTGAAGCCGTACTGGAGCCGCGTCACCGTTGTGAAGGCAAGTTGAAGATGCTGCCTCGATAGTGTGCGGAGTCCATCGAGAACGGTAAAACAAAACCAGAGGTGTAAGCTAGTTCGCCAGCACGGTAGAAACCAAGTCCCGTCCCATTCGAGTGAGGCCAAAAAAAAAAAGAAATCACGCGAGAGCACTTGAAAGATCCAGAGGCAAAGTAGTGCTGGTTTTTCCAGGCTTCAAAGGCAGCTAAAAATGTGTGACTAGAACAACCGGTGCGCCCGACAGACCAGGTGAATATTCTCGCCCTCGCTGATGGCGGTCGGGCGAAGAGATAGGGTTCACCGGCCGGTGGGGAGGATCGGGAGGAGCATTTTCCATAAGGGGCGGAGACGAACTAGAGGTTAAAAAGTGAGCCAATCTTATAGCCAGCGCTACAACAAACGAGGTATGGGTTTGCCGTTGTAATGTCTGTTTATAAGACACTAATCCAGCGCGGGACTCCGAGTTCGAGTACAAGTTACCACGGATTCGCACCCTGAGACGCAGATAACACACAACAAATTGAAATTTTCTAGATGAAAAAAGATTGGTGTCCATTCAATGCCAACCCGGCTGAATATTTTCTTCCTCAGGCTGTTCTTCAACGAAGCATTCGAGTATCTTCGACGCTATTCCAGGTCGTGCCTCAGTCAGAACCGAATGTTTCTTGCCGCAACCCAAGGAGGACTGGACGAGCAGGCATACAGTACGACAGATGGCACCGGAAGTAGTGAGTGCAGCGCAGGTGAATATTTCCCGTGTTGATAATAGTGAACAACATTCATTCGCACTCGCTAAGAGTTAATTTGAACGCCCGAGAAAATTCAAGGGGAAAGACATCAGTCAGATGCGCAGTGGTCCACCAGGCCAGTGATTCGAACGATTCCGTCATCTGTTCAATGCGATGGATATTCGGTTACCTTCAACAGGCTTCAGAGCACGGACCACCGATCCGCGCGATTGAAGCATTTAATGCTGCGTAGCAGACCAGAGCGAGTGGAAAATTTCGTGTCGCAACTACAGAAGGATGCCGGAAGAAAGCATAGGAGTGAGTGCGCCTGGGTGAAAATTTTCAGCCTCGTTGGTGGCCGTATTCAAATTCGAACTTGAGATATTCAAGGTCGCAGGGAGTGGGAGAGACTAGTATTGCATCCAAGAAGGCACGGAGTGCAGCGATCCTTCGGCGCACCGCAACGCCAATACAATATTTTTCCTCTTTGATGATGGTGCCGCGACAGCGCGAATTAGGTGAACCATTGAGCCAAACGACTCCGGATCCACGCCGTTCGAAGAGCGCCCAGGATATTCGCTCTCCCCGCAGGTGGTTAGGTCGCCAGCATGGTCGAAACCAAGTCCCGGGGTATTTGAGCGACAAGGCAAGAGAATCATCCGGGACCAGAGACAAAGTAACGCTGTTTTACGTTTGATGAAGGTTGCGGTAGGCGAACCCGAATGCCCGAAGAACTTCACGGTGACCTTGGAGGCAATGTCATGAGCCAGTATTTCGAGTTGTTTGGTAGGTTAGTTGCGGCCAAAGAGGTGCGCTGCAGCTGCCGCGCGAGTTCGTTGAAGCTTCGGCGCGCACTGAAGACCAGCTGAATAGTTCTTGCCTTTGAATGATGGCGGCACGCAAGGACCAAGCCCCGCAGCCAGGCGGATACTTCTGTGGAAGTTGTCAGGGTTGAGGGTTTAGGACTTGGGAGAAGCACTGGTAGTAGTCCGCCAGAGGCACGCATGGAGCGATTCCTGTAAGTTACCGCTAGTATAGAGGAATATTTTCGTGCCTGGCCGGTTCCCGACAACCCGAATTTCTTGAGCTATTGACACCACACGACTCCCAGTCATTCACAGATCACCCGGGGTGAAATGTCCACACACCAGCTCTAGTTTCGTGAGCTCTTGAGGCGGTCCGAATATTTGCCCTTGACGTTGACGTTGACGGTCCGCTGCAACCCGATGAAAGCCATTCAAAGCAACGAAATATCGGCGAGACTACTAGCAGTATTCATGATTGAATGATAATTCCACCAGTGGCATGCATTTAAGTCTCAAGAGAGTAGTGCTGGCAGGGTTCGGTTCGGTTCAGGTTCGGGGCATCTTTGCGCGAACGCTGAACGCGAACGCCACGTTCGGTTCGGGCCTTTGTCGAACGCCGAACTTGAACCCGCGTTCAGGTTCAGTTCGGCGTTCGAACCCATTTGAACCTGAACACGATTCGGCCTTCTCGGGGCGCAAAAAGTTGTCCGAGAGGACGTTTGTCGAGTACTGTGGTGTACTGGGTTAGTCAGTGAACCCAAAGGTTGTCATCCAACCCTTAAATGGGCCTAATATGGAGGGATATGTTGCTTGTAAAATCAAAACTTTGACACATTCAAACCCCATAGGACCGCCAGTGTCATACCAAGATGGACTTGAAGCCAGACCCTGGGTTGTGTGAGTATGTATTCAGTTGAATGAGTGCTGAAACTGAAGTTTAAATCCAGAAACCTCACCAAAATCCCTCTACAAGAGGCCACTTCGGTTCAGGGTTCGGTTCAGGTTCAGTTTTTTCCTCCGCGACGTGAACGCCGAACCTGAACCACGCGTTCGGTTCAACCATTGGCCGAACGTCGAACCTGAACGCGGCGTCCAGTCCGGTTCGGTTCAGGTTCGAACCGATTTCCGAACCGGACCTTGCCAGCACTACAAGAGAGATTCCGCGGTCCGTGCTGAATCTTTGCCAGTGCCTTCGTCTTGACTCTTGACTCTTGACCGTGGCCGAGCAAGCCAATTTTTCTGAGCTACACCGCCAGTTGGGAGGCACCTGGCTGCCAGGTGTGGGTGCCGTGTGCAACGCGTGTCGCCCGCTGCTGGTCGCCACGTGGGGTTCAACTGGTCGACAGGCGGAGGAGCCAATAGCCACATCGTGTGACCATTTCCCGCTGACGGCCAGCTACGAGCACCTCTACCAGTCACTTGATGTTCCATCCGCCTGAAATTTCAGGCTCGTTCGGAAAGAGAATAGTGTATCAATTCCAGCAGGAAGTACATTCAACTTATGTATTACATCTACGCGGCATTGGGCTGGGTCTGCGCTGACTAGAGAGTAGACATAGCCGCATCCATCACGCCGATGTCGATGCTTGCCCTGCTCCACCTCAACGCAAAAGGCCCTAACAAATTAATTAGAAACATGTAGCGGAAACGAGTGCCCACCATAATGTAACTAAATTTCACCGCTCGCATCTTCGTTGGGCTGCACGACCAACCCTTTGCAGTATGTTCTTGGGGAGGGCTTGACGATGAGCTTGGGATTTTGACGGGGTTCGAGCTTGAGGATTTGGAAAAAGTTTGACGACGGGCTTGACGGTTTTGACGTTGATCCAGTTCGGATTTGGACTCCGATTATCGAAGAGTGAGCTCGACGGGCTTGGAGAGCTTGGGGAATTTGAAGTGTTGGCATACTCGAAGCTTGAAGCCTTGACACTGCCTTGACGTTGATCCAGTTTGAAGTTTGGACTTTGATTTGAAGAGGTGTGGAAGCGACTCGGTACGACGGACGACGCTAGGAGGACGCAGGCTGGGCTGAGCTTTAATGAATTAGGCAGGTGGTACAACACTGAAATTGCGCGTCCACAGCGCAGCAGAAAATTGGAGAGCGAAGTCGAGTGTGCTCGTGGGTTGCGTTGGGTCGTTGGCGGCGCGTGGTGGGATTAATTGTAAAGTGGGGAGGGGTAGTGGAGAGACGTCAGGAGAGTGCGTACAGTTTGCAGAGTGATCTCTGGCACGGTCCTTCTACTCGCCGCGCCGCGACTCGAAGTTGTGTCCACTGGCACCGTGACACTCAACGACAATGGCAACCCTCTTGCTAGTCTCTCTAGACAGACACTCTATAAAAATTGTGCTCGTACCTCGCGTTATAGAGTCGTCTGTTAGTTACCACGTCAAATAAGCGGCTTCCGACGTCATCAAAATTGATGGCCGATGCAAAACCAAACAACACGTGTATTTTACCGTATTCCACGCGTCGACGCTGAATGAGACGTGACTGTCGAGACGTGACTGTCGAAACCAATACCGGTTGAACGAGCCGAAACTAATCCAAAGCGGATAACGGGGATCGCGGATCGAGGACGCGCGTCGCCGCCAAGCCTTTCCTCAGCTCTTGCCTTTAACTTACACGACGCTGAGATGAGGCTTGTATTATTCTAGCTCATGGACACCTACTTACTGTCTGTAGATAGTGCCTTTGTATTCTAGCGGCATCCGGTTCTGAGAGGTTACGGGCCCTCGTACGACGCCAGTCTCACTGTGCGACGCATCCCGGATACGCTACCGAGCTCAACTGTCTCTGACAGCAAAACCAACGGCCACAGGCACTCGCAAACTCTCGCGAGGCCGCGCCACGTCATCCGCCAGACATGGCAACACAGCAAGCATCTACGACACCGATTCTCGAAGGTCCAGCAAACTACAGCCTATGGAAGCTTCGCATGGAAGGCGAGTTTGCACGGGAGAAGGTCTCCCTCATCATCAGTGGGGAGGACACCGCCGCTGCGCAAATGGCGGCGGAAACTGCTGCCACCTCGTCTAGCACCGTCTCCGCCATCTACGGTGTTGTCACCACTTCCACCAGTGCCATCCGTGACTCCTTCCGCATCCGCAACGACAGAGCTCGTGGTATTATCCATAAATTCATCTCTGACTCTATCCTTGTTTCCGTCGGTCATCTCAAGGGTGCCAAAGAGACTTGGGACTTCATCGTCAATGCCCATGAGAAGGTGAACATTGCAGCGACCGCGTTCTTCACCCTCGTCTCCATGCTCGACACGAAATGGGATGGGACCAGTGACTTTGACAAGCACGTCACAAGCATCCGCACCGGGAACCTCCGCCTCACGGGCATGTCCCGCAGGGTTGACGACGAGTTCCAGGCCTGGATCCTGCTCAAGTCCCTTCCAGAGACGGCACGCTGGAGGGTGTTTGTCTCCCAGACGGTCAACCTTGTTCCATCCGGGGGGAAGCTCACCCTCTCGGAGACGGAGCAGCGCATCAAAGCGGAAATTGCAAACCCTCTCGTCTCGCCGGCGCCGGAGGCTGCTCTTGCTGCTACCACCGCTTCGAGCTCGAACTACAAGGGCAAGAAGGCCGGTGGTCCGACCAAGACATGTGCTGTCCACGGTCTCTGCTACCACGACACAAAGGACTGCTGCGACTTGAAGCGAAAGGCTGATGACGGAGGCGGAGGCAAGGCCCTCGCCGCAGATGCAGACGAGTCGGGTCACTACGTAACCGCGTTCGGAAACACTGTAACTAAATCCCTTGCCAAACGCATCTCTGCTTATACTGCGAGTGAACTGAGTCTTGTCCGTGCCTTTGCCCGCATCCTCGACACTGGCACCTCAGCTCACATGGTGCCGATCTTGGAGTGGTTCATTGCAGCGACATTCAAACAGCTCGACCCTCCGAAACGAATACATATTGGGGACGAGAGTTTTGCAGAGGCTACTGGGATCGGAGAAATTCAATTCTTGAGCATTGTGAAGGGGAAGCAGACCCTCCTCACACTCACAGACGTCCTCTACGTCCCGTCGTTCCAGGTATCCTTGATATCGGTGCACAGACTCACCGAAAAAGGGAATCTGACTTCCATATTTGGACGAACCGGAGGACACGCTTTCGACCGAGACGGGAACACCGTGCTGGAAGTTACGCATGACACTGGGCTGTACCACATCACCGCGGAACCTGTCGTCCAATCTGAGCATGCACATGCTGCTGTTGACATCAACATCCTTCACCGCCGAATGGCCCACCTTGGCATGGATAGTCTGGCTCGGATGGTAAAGAAGGGACGATTGGGGGGCATTGATTGAGTCACTGGGAAACCAAAATTCTGTGCAGCTTGCGCTACCGGGAAAATGCGGAAACTCCCGCTCCTGACCGGGCGTCAGCGGGCAACTCGCCCACTTGAGCTCATACATAGCGACCTCGGTGGGCCAGTCACACCGCAATCGCACGATGGTTTCAAGTACTGGATGAGCTTCACCGACGACTGCAGTGGTTTCCCCTGGGTGCTCTATCTCAAGAAGAAGAGCGACGCCCAAGCTGCCTTCAACCAGTGGAAGAGCAATGTCAAGGCTTTCTTCGAGGCCGAAGTCGAAGAAATCATCTTCTCGAAAAACTTCATCGACTTTTGGCAGACCGATGGCGGGGGCGAGTACACTTCAACCGCTTGGGAAGCGGAGCTCAAAGCCAGCGGAATCATTCACCGGACAACCGCTGCGGACATGCCAGAGCAAGACGGGGTCAGCGAACGATTAAACCAGACCCTCGTCACAACCGCGCTCACCATGCTTGTCGACTCGACACTTCCGAAAAACTTCTGGAAAGAAGCCATGTCCTGCGCAGCCTACATTCTCGGCCGCCGTCCGTACTCCACAAACGAAGGAGTCCCTCCATACCAGACCCTCTTCAAGCGGGTTGTGGATCCAATCCAATTCCGTCCTTTCGGATGTACTGCGTTCGCCCTGATACCAGAGGATCACCGTGTCGGAAAATTCTCCAACCGGGCCCGAGAGTGCATAATGCTGGGATATGGCGACAGTGACGTCGGCGACGGTAAAAAATACCGCCTCCTTGACGTCGAAACAAGGAAGATTTTCCACAGCAGACATGTTCGTTTCGACGAGGAGGGAGTCACCAACACCTCAATATTTGGGGAAGCAGACACACCAGAGGGTGAGTGGGAGCAAATGTTTCGTCCTGCAAACGAGTTGAATGACACTTCGGACAGTGGGAGCATTTATGGAGCTGAGCTGGACACCACAGAGTCAGTGGGGGATGACGAGCCAGCCGACGAGGGCAATCTTTCTCTTTGGCCAGGGGGGGACAGTGCATCCGCTGCACCTTCGCCTGCAATGGCACGACACGACCATCTCGTATTCCAGTCCCGATACAGCCCACATCCATATCGGAGCACCTTGCAGCCCGGAGACAAAAACCCCTCGCAGCTCCACAGCCTCCTCCCACAGCTCCACGCCGTGGAACGCGCGACCGAGTCCCGTTCGACAGGAACAAAAACCTGATCGAGAAATCCAGCGGATCTCAGCAGCTCCACAAGCTGAAACCAGTCGCAGCCCCAGCACCCGACCAACCTGCGCCAAAATCAACACTGCCAGCCTCGCCTCCACTCCAGATTGACGACCTTCCTCAAATCATTGAGGAAGATGCAAACGAGGAAATCGGCGACATCAACAGTGTCTTCTTTGCAGGGATCGCAAACTCTGGTCCAGGCGACACACCTGTGCCGGAAACGCTCGCCGAAGCCTTCAGCGGGCCCAACAAGTACCACTGGAGAGCCGCTCTTGCAGAGGAGATGCAAAGCCTCGCCAACAATGACGTCTACGAGGTGGTACCAACACCGACCGGCATAAAGCCCATCACCACCAAGCCTGTAATGCGGGTGAAGCTTGACAGCAACGGTAACCTCGACCGACACAAGCTCCGCATCGTCGCCCGCGATTTTGGTCAACAAGGTGGAAATCTCAAGGACACTTTCGCCCCCGTAGCAAACCTTGAGTCCATCCGCATTATCTGCTTGCTGGCCGCGAAGTACGATCTCGAACTTGACCAGATGGATGTCGCCACAGCCTACCTCAATGGCATCCTCGACGGCGATATCTACGTCTCCCCGCCTGACGGAATTGAGATAATGGACGGCCACTGCTGGCGGCTGAAGCGGTCGCTGTATGGGTTGAAGGACGCCGGTCGCACCTGGAATCGCACCCTTGACACCAAACTCCTCACCCTCGGAGCCTACCGACTCGACGCCGAGACTTGCTTGTACGTCTTCAAGGGAAAGAAGGGAGAGATCTGCTATTTGGTGGTCTATGTTGACGACTTACTACTCGCCGCCTCGAGCCGCGCGTACATGAACGAGGTGAAAGCCCTACTGTCATCCACATTCAAAATGTGTGACCTAGGAGCAGCAACGTTCATTCTCGGAATCGAGATCAAGCGAGATCGACAGAAACACACCATTTCCCTCTCCCAGACGAAATACCTCGACGCCGTCTTACGTCGATGTGGTATGGCCAACTGCTCCCCATCAAAAACTCCTATAGCAACAACCTTGCGCTTGACTGCTGAAGACCCAGTCGACAACACAACTCTCCTCCAGCTGTGCATCAACGGTGTAACAGTGTCCTACGCCATGGTTGTTGGATCCATTCAGTATGCCGTCCAAGGAACCAGAGCGGACCTAGCTTACCTGGCAGGTGTTCTTGGGCGCTACAGCGCAAACCCCAAAGCGTGTCATTGGGAAGCGGTGAAACGAGGGCTGCGATACATCCAGTACACACGCGAACTCGAGCTCCAATTCGATGGCTCCGACATCGCTGGGGATCTCGACTTCCACGGCTTCTCAGACGCAGACTGGTCCGGCGATGAAAACACATCTCGCCCGACATCCGGCTACGCTTTCATATCGGGTCATGGCGCAATTGGCTGGTCCAGCAAGCGACAGAACATGGTTGCCTTGTCGTCAACCGAGTCGGAATACATTGGGCTGTCGAACACTGGGCAACACCTAGCGTGGCTCAGGACTTTCGTCGCCGAGGTCGGACACCAGCAGAAAGGTCCCACAGAACTCTTCTGTGACAACCAGGCCGCAATTATCCTGTGCAAAGACCCTCAACTTCGAGCACACACCAAACATATCCAGCGGAAATACCACTTCATTCGCGATGACATTGTTGCCAAAGGCGAAGCCGTTGTCCGCTATGTTTCCACTCACAATATGGTCGCAGACATCATGACAAAGCCATTGTCCAGGGAGAAACACTGGAAGTTCGCGAAAGCATTGGGTTTGCGGTTCACCTCGAGTGGGAGTGTTGAAACCAATACCGGTCGAACGAGCCGAAACTAACCCAAAGCGGATAACGGGGATCGCGGATCGAGGACGCGCGTCGCCGCCAAGCCTTTCCTCAGCTCTTGCCTTTAACTTGCACAACGCTGAGGTGAGGCTTGTATTATTCTAGCTCATGGACACCTACTTACTGTCTGTAGATAGTGCCTTTGTATTCTAGGTAATAATTAATGAGCTCTTGCCTTTAACTTGCACGACGCTGAGATAGTGCCTTTGTATTCTAGCGGCATCCGGTTCTGAGAGTGACATTTGGTGCTATGAGTCATTGGGCATCCCCCCGAGTGTCCTGCTCCAGGATTAGAGGGTCCAAGGCTTTTTGGTGCACCGTTCGGACATCAAGTGCTCTTTTCGACCGAAACAGCGAGGAAAGTTGTAATTTTATTTCAGTAGTTTAGTAGGTCTTGCACTCAGATTTACCACAGATATATTGTGTCATGTGATGTCAGGCATTTAAAAGACAAAACCATGTATCCTTGTGTCCGTGTTGCGTCAGAACAGGTCTGAATGCGTGAATGGACCGCTCACGTGGTTTCCCAAAACGGAAAGCTTACATAATAACCCTGCGAGCCTACTACGATGGCGTGGTAACCACAGGACTACACCACCAATTTTTCGCGATGTCCCTCGGACATCAATCAGATGACATTTGGCGATAATCAGTGGAATGTTTTTTGACGTTCTGTGAATGTTTTCTGGAGACTGGATCACAGATTCAGAATCACTCCAGAATCGCTGACCTCCTCGAAAGCTCCAGACGGGTCATTTGCCACACATTTTTACTGGTATCCATGCATGGGTGTTGCAAGCAATCAAACAGGCTTCTGGTTCACATTCATATATTCAGCATATATTCACATTGCATACAAAAAGAATTGAAATCATGGAATATATTTTGGTACTCGAAATAGCTAACATGCAGACATGTATATACACTGTGTACGCCCTCGCCGCTCGTCCTTCGTCTTTCCCGCACTCCTTCCCCTCGTGTGACACATATTAACGCCGGGCAAGCGTACCGTAACCGAAGTGTCGTGGCAAGGGTTGGCAATACAGGCGCAGGAGTGGGGGACATGGCAAGACTGTGCGGAGACCGCGCGACGGGCCGAAGGCTGAGAAGAATAACAAAAATCAGTGATCATGATGTCGACGGCAAGAACTATTCACACATACCAATTAAATATGGGTCCACATAACCTGTAAAGGTGGATATTGAGTGACTCGAAGACAATCAGGCAAGTATCAATACACACCCTGACCCCTGGAACATCTCCCCGACCGGTGCCGCACGATGACGAAGGACTATAAACCCTCTTGCAACCCTCCCGCCAAACTGGAGTGATTATTGAGCCCGGCGGCGGAAGGACATGCGTGGCTTAGGCGCCTGGAAGGAGAACGGGAGGTTGGAGAGACGATGAGAGAGGATGAGAGAAAGACACTGACAGGACAGGACCATTGAACCAACGTGTGATCTCACGGCGGACAAGCACTTGTCCTTTTCGATTTTGGCGCAGGATATCCTTTGACATGGCTTTGCCATGTCCTTTTCTTAACTCCGGCCGCTTTGGCCTTTCGGGGTTTTCCGCGGCCACGCTGCAACCACGCGTTCTCGGGGATTTCCGGTGGAAAAATGATCTAAATAATGATTTGCGGCTCTTGAGTTCAGTTTGTCGTAAAATATTCTTGGGAACTTGCCAAATTACAGAGGCACTACTATAGTATAAGGCTACAAGAAAGAGCTGAGGGAAATGCAGCAAAAACTAGGCGGGAACAGGTCTCGAACACAAATAATTGGAGGCTCAAGTTTATTCAATGTGACGATTCAGGTAGGATTTTGTGGGACTGTCATATCTCACCGGCTAGCGATTTTAATTATTTTTTTAGGCCCAGAAACGGAGTTGCAATGGCTGCTGTGGGGGGCGCATCAAGGCGAGTGTGACGGTTTAAATCGTGCCGGGCGCTGCCGGGGAGTTTGAAATGGTCACATCAATGTTCAAACCCACCATTCCACCCTCTGCCACCCTCTATTGGGTCGGAAAAAAATGGAATATCGTTCTACAGGGGCTCAAGATTGCTCCCGCTGAGTTTTATGTGAGTTGGGTTAGTGGGATGCAACAGAACGGGACGTTATTTCAACTCGGCACGCGTTCTTGGTGGGTTTTTGTATGTTATCCTTCAAATTTTCTGCACAGTGCTGTGCCCTATAGTAGTACCTCTTATGTCAGCAATATTTGGGAGAATTTGAACTAATACTCACCCCAAGAGCCCAAAATCATTATTGAGATCACTTTTCTGTCGGAAATCCCCGAGGATGCGTGGTTGCTAGTCTCTCGTAGACAGACGCTTCAACCTGCGACGCTCGTTCCTCGCTTGTTGAAGTCTGTTGATTACCGCGCCGGTCCGATCGCAGTAGGCCGTTATTATGTAATTGCGGACTTTCAATTTTCACGTGCCCCATCACTCCGCGCGAAACTACCTCTTCGACGCATGCTACCGGAGCACCAGAGGACGCGACCCACACTCCCGTGGCCCACTAGACGTGATACCAGCAATAAAATCGTCATTTGGTTTGGACGGCATCGAGTTCAGCACTGACACCCAGGGCCAAAGTTCGAACCGGGGGTCTGCCAATCCAAGACATCTCAAGTTGTAATGAAGCTTTGTTCATGCACAGGTCATCAAGCGGTCGACTCGGTGCTCTAGTGACTTTCGTAGAAAACCCAGATTCAGATTGCTACATTGTTCACCCATTTCGGTGTATCAAGTGGATTTGAGAGCCAAGTACTTCGCGCAAGGAAGCATTGGCTGCCTTGACTTCCTTCAACTTTCAAGAATTCCTTCTAACTCAGTCTCTCAGATGGCGTTGTGGATTATGAAACCAAATTTATTCTGGAATCGTAGTATGGAGGGACACTAAGCGTATCAGCACGCCAAAAAAAGACGGTGGGGCGGCTCCTCCACAAGAACGATGCACGGGTACCGAAGGTACCAAAGAGCTATACAACACACGCGCATCGTGATCCGGGTGGCTGGCGCGACGCTTGCGACAGATCGCGCCATCACGAAATCGACCGGGAAGGCGGGCAATGATAGGAATGGGTACGACGGCGTTGGGCGGCAGTAGTGAGAGAGATGGTGAGTCCTCCGACGAGAAGGCGTACTGGGTGCGGAGAATGGAGGGGAAGGAGTGGAGGAGTGAAGGAGGAAGGCTCGGGAATGTACGGTAGCGCCGAGTTCGCACGAAGCCGAGGTGGATGCCCGCGCGCATGACAGCTGCGTGCGGAGGTGTAAACGGCGCATACACGGTGAAAGCGATGTCATTGTCGTGCGCCGATTCCGCACAGGCTCCTTGTGCGAGAGTGGGGGCGATAATGAGGGCGGCGATAGGGAGAAGGATTGAATGTAAGGTAAAAGAGTCAGAAGGCAAGCACGCACCGTGTTTTCCTTCTGTCAAAACAACGCTGACGACGTTCCCCGCGCCCAGCGTGCCGCATCGCGAGGTCGGGGTGTACGGGTGGGTAAGTGAATTATGGGAATGGGGCGGGTGCGCAGTACATGCACCTTGTTGCCGCGCATACTCGTTCCCTCGTCACTCCTCTCGATTTCGGCGTGTCCTGAGTGCCAATTATGGAATTGTATCAGGAGAGAAACTCGTAGATTGTGTCGAGGCAAAATTTCTACACGGCAGCGAGGTCTTTTCTCGGCCGTATACTGTGTGCTTCTCAAGTGCTTCTTGGAGGGCGGGAGGAAGTCCGAGGAGGAGAGTAGAGAAAGAAGAGTGGAAACACCGCCGGAGGTCCAAGTTCCCATTGGCGTCCGCTGGGGCTTGTAAAATGTGGAAGTGGGTATGGTGTGGGTGACAGCGATACAGAACACGGGTTTCGGCGTTTCTTTCAGGTTGGCTGGCCTGCAGAAGGTCTGAGAAGTGAGGGAAAGCATCTGGGAGGAGAAATAGAGCAAAGTCTGAGCGAGGGATGGAGAAGAAACGCGCCGTTGGTGCTGCGGAAAAGAAGCGCGTCAAGGCACGTGCCAATTCAAACTCCGCAATTACATAAAAATGGTCTACTGCGATCGGACCCCCGCGGTAAACACAAGACTACGTGGTTGCAGCGTGGCCGCGGAAAACCCGAAAGGCCAAAGCGGCCGGAGTTAAGAAAAGGACATGGCAAAGCCGTGTCAAAGGATATCCTGCGCCAAGATCGAAAAGGACAAGTGCTTGTTACGAGTCCTAAAAATAGAATTTTTAGAATCGTCCTTCTTGCAATCCTTTCTACCCAACCGGAAGTCCGGACATCCGAACATCGACTTTTTTGTTGACATCTCGACAAGTCCACATCTTGACATCACCTGATTTAATCGGCTCCGTTCTTTAGTGACCACAGATAATAATGAGTCCTCATGTGTCATTTGTTTGGTGGCCGCCCTCGGACAAAATTACATTTTGCTTTTGCTTTTCATTTTCCCGACGATTCCTTCTGAATCACAACAAATCATAGTGATTCATTGTGATTCACAATGGCCTGTCAACCGTGAGAGAGAATTGCCGTTGTGCCGCGCATGTTGCCCTGATCTGCTTTGGCCTGGCAATATCCTTGAACTCTCCGAATCAGTCTGTGACTATTGCTATTAGTGTTGTGTTATCCATTACCCTCAGTGTCACTATACAGCAGGATTCGCTTTCTTTACCTCATTCGGACCTCTTACGGTTAACACATGGCTCACGAGTCTATTTATTGATTTGTTGAATCAGTTCAGAGAATTCACGGCGCGTGGGAGTCCGCTGACTACATCTTGGGAGCTATTTGTGAGAGTACACCTTGGTCTCTGGATGCCTTTCACACCGACAAATCAGAACTTTCAGCCTAGCTCTTAGCGGCTGAAAAGGTTCCCGAAAGCAAGAGTTTCAACGGGGCGCTGATGGCTGGGCTGAAAGTTCTGATTTGTCGGTGTGTTTGGGATGCCTCAAAACATCTGAAAGGCAACCCGGATCAGAAGCTTCGAGTTCCGCCATCGCCGTCCCCTTTGAGCTGCATCCGTTGTTGTATTATGCAATTTCACGATGAACTGCCATGAATCGCTGTGGACTGACAGGAATAGTCATGGCGGCCATTATGTTTGCCTATGAATGGCTATGAACCATTGTGAAAGTCAGTGATCCTTTGTGATTCGTCGTGAAAATAATGCCAATTTATTTTTGTCCAAAGGCGGCCTTCATACATTTGACCCCTATCGACAGGCTTCCTTTGGTGAGCTTCTTAGGTTTTGCGCTCTCCGTTTACCAGTGTATCAGTGGTTCGAGTTTAGGGCAGGTAGCATCCTATCGCTATTGCAATGGTACACATTTTTTTTTTTGAGGGGGGGGGGGTTTGGTTCCGGTTCCAGTTAGTGAAGTCATCAGTCAATCCTTTCGGCACGCACGGAACAAATCGGCATCTTCTATCCAAATATAACGGCATATCTGCCGTTTTCGGATCATAATCCTTTTGAACCACAACCACCATTATCGACTCCAAACACTAATGGCCGCTACCGTTAATACTTGGCACAACGTAGGTAAGCCAACCTTTGATCGATAATGGAGGTGACTGTCGGGTGGCTTCAGATAACGACTCTTGTCCTGATGAGCCTGTCGAAAGGCGGACCAACCAAAGAGCATAAACTTGAAGTCCAGAATATATACGGAGTTTCCACAGAATGACGACCGTCTGGCCCTAAAGAAAGAGGACGTTAACAATAGAATATCCGGCTGCATAGGCTGACCTGGAATACTTGTTTGATGTCCGACTACCCGCTAGTGAAACTGTGTGCTGTTGCTGTGATTTTCTAAGTTCGACTCGACTCGAAAGAGCAATAACCGGTAAGAAATGGGTAATAATCAGGACCAAAAAAAAAAAAGGACTCGTACTGCCATGTGCAGCAATGGCCCTCAAACACTAGTCCGTTGTGAGATCTGTCACTGTCAATGTAACATGATGGTACAAACACCGTCAAAGTGTCCACAATAACCAGTGTTGCGGTTAAGGGTTAAGGGTTAATTAAGGATAGGCCTTAATAAGGCCTTAACATTAACCCTTAATTTCTGGCCGAAAACATGTTAAGGGCATAATAAGGGCATGCTAAAGGAGAATGATGGCCCATCACGCAGGCCAGAAAGGTATTGTGAAATGCTACGGGGTCGTTCTAAGTGAGAAAAACATGGTCCTGGTGTCAGTTTCAACTCCGTCCTCCCTGTTTATTTCAACGATGGGGACATTCATTGCAGATAGGTCAATAAGATAGCTTTGACGAGGAAAAGTCATTTTCCCAGGGAGAAATGCGGAAACTTTCGGTCTGGGATGAGAAAGAAGTCCGTGGTAGGGTGCACATATTTTAATCTGGGACCATTTCAACTCTATGTGTCTCGTTGCGAAAGTTTCGATAGACTTTCCCATTTAAGAAATTAAGCCTTATTAAGGGGCACCCTTATTAAGGCACTTAAGGGTCCTAAGGGCTTAACGAAAAATTTTACCCTTAATAAGGCCTTAATCCGCAACACTGACAATAACAACGCGTCTGTTCGCGAACTTCGACAGGGAACGCGAAAAATAGTGAACCCTGTAAATTGACTGAGCTCTAGAAATTTCAACAAAATGGGCAGGATCTCATGATGTTTCAGCCTTGTAAGTAATTTGCTGCTCCAACTTGAATTGTTGCGCACTTTTTACGGAGTCCGAATTGTGGTGGCAGGTACTAAGCTCAACTCGGACCCTCTCTGGCCTTCTTCGCGCAATTCCCAGAGCACAAATAAACTGCACTATTCTCCCGCAGATAGAAACCGCTCTTCAGAATATTACTATGATTATTTTGAGGAGTTGAATGCAGCTGGCGCATAACCATGTCCGACACATAGCTCACCAGGTGGTAGACGGCTGGAAAGTCTAGATGGCGGAGACAGCCGGTGGCCATATAGCTACCAGCTGTGGACACATTTCGCTGCATGTGTCTGCGAGGTGACTGCGCCAGCTGCTCCCAACGTGTCGGCACTTTGGTGGTGTATGAGGGCAACCAATTTCGTGTACAAAGGTAAGCTAGACGAGAGCCTGGCGCCAGTTCCCCCGCTCTTGAGGCCAAATGAATATTCTTGCCGATGATGACGGTCCGCTGCAAGCCGCATTGATGCGTGGCTGTCCCTACACAGCCACGCACTGCGCATCTCATCCTCTCCGTAAATGTCGTCTGCCGGGCTGTCCCGCCGCCGCGCACCCGCCTCATCCGCCTCATCCGCCTCAACCAAACGACGATGAAGGCCCCAACCCCTCCTCCCCGCCCTCGCCTGCCCCCGCCCCTCCCACCACCTCGCCTAACGAGGGAACGGGCGCGGGCCACGCCGGCTCGGCGTTCGCAGGCGGCGCGCGCATCGCGTACGACCCGCGCGACCTCCTCCTCTCCAGCACCGAGTCCTCCGAGATCGGCGGCGCTGTGCCGCGGCTGACGCTCATGGAGGAGGTGCTGCTGCTGGGGATCAAGGACAAGCAGGGGTATTTGAGCTTTTGGAATGATAATATCAGCTATGCGCTGAGGGGGTGTATTCTGAGGAGACGGATTGGCGTTGTGCGGGATGCGGGCAGGGTGAGTGCGCGTCCATTACTTTATTCTTGGATTTCATCACTTTACTTTGCTTTTCCTTACGAGCTAATGTGTTAACGCAGAAACGGCTCCCCCTCCCCGACCGCCCGATCACGGTGCTCTTCACGCTCCAGACGGGCGAAGCCCTGCTCGACGAGACGCTACGCATGATGAAGCAGACGGAGGATGCGGGCGAGAAGATGGGCGTCGGCACTTGGGTCGATTTATTGAGTGGTGCGTACACCTGCCTACTTCTTCTTTCAGTTCGCTGCCTTCATTTTCCACGGCGTGGGACGGCGTGTGCGCGTGCCGACGATTCAGAGCGAACTTGCGCTGCCGAGTCGCACAACACACCTTCTCCCGTTCCGCAGCCAGCGGCGTTCTCCCCCGCCCGTCCTGTTCGCACCGGGACTCGGTATTCTGCGCGCACTCGCATTCTATCTATTTCCTTTCTTTTCGTGGCCTTCTGGGCCGGCTGCGCTCACAACCAACGAGTCCTTGCCCTTACGACTATGGACGTCGAGCTGACGTCGAGCTCTCGATTCTCTTGCTACTGGGCCAAGCGTCTGGACTTTGGCGCCCGAGCTTCGTCCTTTGACGCCCGGACTGGCGCCGCGCATCACCTCGTACACATCCTTCTCCCGCACGCCGTCAGCACGTTCCCGCACGCGGCGTCCATTCCCCTTGCCGAGGCGGCGTCCATTCCCCGTCCTCTCCAGAATTGCGTCGGAACGACGCGCCGGGAGTAGCTCGCGGCGTCTACTCCCCATCCGCGCCGCGTAAATCCTGCACACGCGCTTGTCTGCTTTTTTGCGACCCCCGACGAGCGCTTCGCACCTGCTCCGCACTTTCTGCGCTGGTCACGATGGGCCTCGTACGGCTCTCACAGCGCGAACTCAGCTGGCGCTGTCCGGGATACGTATGCACCGCACTACGCACCGGCGTACGCCCATCGTACGTCGCGCAGGCGTGCCGCGCAGGTTCCCTGGTGGCATTTCTGCCTCCTCACTGCGTTTTCTTTCTTCCTTCTTTCTTTTTCTTTCCTCTATGATTTATTCCCGGGCGTACGCGTCTCCGCCGTCCAGCTCCTTTCATTTCATCGGGATTCACGGCGGTCACGACGGAAGGCTCCTCGTGCCGGATTTGCTGGTGTAGACGGTCGCGGCCGGAAATGGGTTTCGGCTCGGAGGGCGTGCATTGCTCTCATGGATGACGGCGCGCACGCGGGGGCTGCTCGCTAATAAGTTGCTTTTGGGACGTCTACATACATCCACCTTGGACGTACGCGACGGATCTATGCGAGACGTACATCTCGGTTCTCCCCGTCCTCGCTGGGCACGGCGCGGCAATCTACCGACCGCGCCGTTGGGACGCGGACACGCGGCGCTCGCGCAGCCCTCTGTTCTTCGTATCCTTGCTTCGCCTCGTCCTGTTTGAATTTTTTACTTGATTTTATTTCGCTTCCACTTGCCTAATCGGGACAAATTGACTGACCAATTTTTCTATAATTCAGGCGAGACGTGGAACGTCCTCAAGATTGGGTTCCAGCTAAAGCAGGTGGGTCTGCGCATTCTCAATACTTTTTTCCCCCCTTTTTCCTCATCCGCTGTTCTTCGTACACGTCCTCCTTCCTTCCCCGTTTATCATTATTCCCACTTCCTCATTAATTCTTGTCTTCGATATTCCCTCCCCCTCCGACGCATATACCACCATGACGACTTTGCTTCTCTTTCACAACATGTTTATTTATTCGACATTTTATTCCTATCTGACTGTACTCGAGTCCCTTATTTATTCCGTTTCTTAATACCATGAGGCTCTCACTAACCTAATTTTCCATTTAAGGTCCGCGAACGCCTCGCGAAAGGCCTCGTCGACAAGGGGGTCCTCCGCACCGAGAAGAGGAACTTCTGGATATGGCTACGCATCCGGTGGTGCGTACATCTTCCTTTGATTTACTTCAATCCTTTGTATCGATGCCCTTGGTGGAGTCGACGAGTGTTCCAGCGACGGATGTTCTCGAGTTGACGCGTATCCGCCGCTGCTTTCCACGCACACGCGATTCGCATCACGAGGAGTGTGGGGGGTAGTCGATGCGAATCGCGATGCGCGGCATTTTGGCGCGCAAGATCGTGTTTTTGACACGCGCAATCGTATCACGATCCCATATCGCCATGCGATACGATGTGCTGGCCGCGCGCGCGGGTGGAAATGACCCGGTTGACCTTAGTGTACGTGTTTGGAGTCACTTTGTCCACCGAGACCCGCTAGTTGCGCATGCGGAGGAGGACGGTGGATGTGGCGCGGGTGGGGCTCGGTAGTCGCGTCCTCTCCCGCGAGACAAAGCTGCGGAGGTGTTATGTGGGGAGGGCGAGGTGGATGTCAAAGCGGCGCGCTTTGAGGTGGGTGTGGGTGCGGGACGGGTTAGGGTACTGTCATGTGGTAGAAGCAGTTCAACAGTTCGCCGTAATTTGAATAAATTTCATACGGTCATGACACGACTGAGACCCCAGTATATGCCTGTATTAGTGAGACCTGGTCAGTAAAAGAATGCCGGGTTCGTAAAGGACTAAACGAGGCGGCTGTCTCGAGATTGAGTGAACAAAGTGAGCGTAGAGTCAAGGAAAACAAAATGTCTAAAGCTAGCAGTACACGTAGAGCACAAGTTACAGCCGGGTTCAGTTCACCGCAGCGCCAGTTCGTCAGGGCCTCGCGGGTAGTGGGATAGTCTCTGTATTTGTTTCGTTCGTGCACAGTTAGCGTGGAATTCATCGAAACCGCTGCTTCATGGCGTGCAAGAGAGGAGTCTGCAGGAAAGGGAACGAGGCCGCTGGTGCATTAGTGGAACAGACCAGTGGCGCAAGAGACTGGAAATACGCCACCGCCGCGAGCGAAGAAGTGGTGAACCCGGCGAGGAAATTTGAACAGTCAACCCAGAGCAGCCTGGTTGGCATAGAAATAAGTATAACACCCAACACGCCTGAATTTTGCTCCGCGTAGATATTTCCAAAGTGCTTTCGCTGTTCGTGTTCGCGCCTGCCTTGGGCCTAACACCGATCCGGAAAACCTGAAATTTGTGCATGACCAGCGCGGGGACAGTTTCACCCTCTCGACGCCGGGAAATCGTAAATTCGTTCGGAAGTCGAACCGGAGAGCATTGTATATACCCAGATAGGCCGGGTATCTGAATAAGGCTCCAACACAGGTAATCCTGATTTGCGCGAAAAAAAAGTAGCGCGCCAGGGGATCCAAGTTTAAAGTTCTTCGGGGTATGAGGCGCGCCGCACATGCGGGCCAATCTTGCGGGAACGACGCGCCAAGCCTCCTATCTCTTGCTCCGGATTGTTCGAGTCGATTCGGCAGCAGTGAAGCGTTGGAATGAAGATTTACCTTCGAACGTTACTGGAGTTCGAGGGTGATTAAACGAGCGAGCTCTATTTCAGCGGACTAGTTGGCCCCAGTGCCAGTTGTTTAAGGCCGACGCGCGTTGAACCCCAGCGCCAGCTGAATGCTGTTTTCCCTCCGTTGATGATCGTGGATTCGGACTCCCGCGGAACACGCGGGTATGTACTTTCGACTTCAACCCTTACCATTCTTTTGTGGTTAGAATTGAAATCACCGTGGTGTGTTTGCGCTGAAGGAGTACTGATGCGTTGGGAACCGGAAGAAAGTTGAACGGAAATGAGAGGAGAAGGAATGATTCACAGTTCGCCAGATCGAGTATCATCAAGTCAGGCCAGATTCAAGTAAACCCAGAGCTAAGTGCGCTTGTGGTGGGTAAAAAGTTAAGAGAGTGGTCCACCACCGCGCTGGTGTCTTCGGGCTTGGACACGCAGCTTGATATTCCCGCCCTTGATTTAGGTCTTCACCATCCAGGGGAAGGAGACAAGGAGTTGGTACTTCCGTTTAAAGCAAGGTTTCTTGAAGTGCCGATAAACCTGATGTTATTTGCAATCGCGGTCGTGCGCGCGAGCCTCGGCTCTGGGATAGTGAGGGCCCCAAGATGGCCGGAGTCGGGAGGAGTTCGAAGGAAGTGCAAGAGAGCATGAGAGTTTTGAAGGGGCGGTTTCCCAGACTCGGTCTAACCACTTGCAAGTTGCAACGCGATCCCTCGCGCTCAAAGTCGAGGCCGAGTAGTACAACAGTGATTCCGACCCTGAGGTGCAACTGGAAGCTATATATCAAAGGAAGCTCAGATAGACGAGAGAATCCCTAATTCTGTGAGCCGCAGAAACCAGTATTTCGAAGGCGCAAGTGAGACAGACCAGCAGACGAAGTCGGAAGCCAACCCGGGAGTATTCCCCGGATTTCTTGAGATATTGAGGCCAGAAGACTCCACACCGGTCAAAGAGCATCTAGCAAGTCAAATGTCGAGGCATCCTGCCAAGTTCTTGAATTTCCAGCACCCGCTCGATGTTTGCTGCCCTCGAAGATGAGTCGGATGGGGGCGGGAAGTAAGGCTCGCTTAGCTCCAGTGTTGTATATTAAGGGTACTCCCCAAAATTAAGGCCTTAAGTCTTGTTAAGGCTTATTAAGGGTGCTCAAATTAAGGGTCATCTTAAGGGTTAATTCCTAAAATAGCTGTGCCTGGTCCCTGCGCAAGTATAGCGCAAAAACAGAGCATTAACCTTCCTAATCCTCCCCAGAGCCCTCCTGAGCACCGGAGGCAGGCTCATCGTCACTACGCTCAGCTGCAGGAGTAAGATTTCCGCGCTTTGAACCGTGGGAGAAAATATCTCACAACCGTTGAACAGACCATCAAGCTGTGAAATTACGCTTCAAAAATGCTATGGTTTGTGTTGGGTTTGCAAGACAGATGATACATGGATGTGAGAGCACTGACTGGACGTTTACGGCAGTGAGTACTGTTTGATGGGAACATGTTAAGGCTTAATAAGGGCTTAAGTTACGACCCCCCCGATATTAAGGGCTTAGTCTTAACATGTGTTAAGCCCTTATTAAGACTAAGCCCTTAACCCTTAACTGCAACACTGCAAGTTGACGATGGCGGTGGTCTGACGGCGTGAATTCTTGAGCTGTTGAGCCAAACGATGCCACGTCGTTCACACAGCACCCAGGGAGTCCAATGTCGAAGGGCTAGCGGCGGTTTCCTCTGCACCCAGCACCAGCTGAATATTCGATTGAATAAACGCTCGGTAGATCATCGCGGCCCGCTGCAAGCCGCATTGATGGGTGGCCGTCTCTGCACAGCCACGCACTGCATCTCCTCTCCCTCTCATCAACCTCTCATCGATCTCATCGTCAACACCGCGGGGAGCCGGCCGCCTTCCGATCCTTTCGATCCCACTAAACGACGACGGGCCGCCTTCTCCGCCTTTCCAATAACCTGGCCTCTGGCCCCGCAGTAATCATCAACGAACGAACGCGAGGCTTCGCGAGCCACGACTCGGACTTCTCTCCTCATCCATCTCCGGAAGTCCTTTTGCTGGGAATCACGGTTAAACAGGGATATCTAAGCTTCTGGACCGATTGTGATTGGGCTAAGTGTGCGCGTTCTTCAGTTGACTTTTATTCTATCCTGCCACTTTGAGCTTATTCTACCAGTTTGCTTCGTTTCATTGGGCTAACATATGGCCACGCAGAAACACCTCCCCCTCCCCGCCCCGCCAAATTGCCGTCCTTGCTCCGCGCCAGACCGGCGAGACGCTGCTCGACGCACCAGGAGGATGCCGGGAACAAGATGGGCGGGACCACTTGAATCAACTTATTGAGCGGTGCGTACACTTTATTGGTCCGCTCCTTTTCCTTCTGTTTTGGCTGTTTCGGGGCGTCGTATGCACGACGCCCGAACCGGTGCCGCTACTCGTCTACGGCCATTCCATTGTGGTACACGCCGTACTCCGTTAGTGCGCGTCCATCGCCACTCATTATTTTTAGTTTCTCGTGGTGTACCCGACCGCGAGTCGACTCAACCTATGCGGACTCCCCCGCGCCACGGCGCCACTATTGGTGGTCGAATTAGTGCTTTCACTTGTACCGTTGCCTCGCGCCGTGCGTGTCTCCCCTTCGACAGGCCCAATCGTTCCCGCACGATGTCCAAGCCCTGCCCTTTGCGCGCGTATTCGGGCTTGGCGCTGGTACCGCGCCGTTGCGTGCGTCGCGCACCCCAGCCCTCACGCAATATAAGTATTCCTTTCCCGTTGCGCACACGGCGTCCCCATGTGCCCCTACGCGCAGTTTATTCCCCGTCGATTTCGCACCCGGAATTGCGTCGGCAAGACGGCGCGGGGGATCTCCTTGCGGATCTTCTTGCTGTTGTGTCGGCAGCACCTCGTACGCGTACAAGAGGTCTTTGCTGTTGCGACTAGGCGTATTCGACTCGACGCCATGTATTTTCCGTGGCGGGTGTCCGTATTTATTCACAGCGCGCGCTCCGTCCGCGAGTTCTACTCGCAGCAGAGGGTCGCCCAATTGGTTACGGGTGCAGGTTCGGTGCACGGTGTCCGCGTCCGGATTTTTCTCTTTCGCTGTGTTGCCCCCTTTCGGACTTCTCCTCGCATGGCGCGCACGCGTTTCCTCCTTCTCTCTTTTTTCTTCCTCTCCTCTCTTTTTATTTTGTTTTTGCATGGTGTGTACGCGTCCTTTCACCTCCACACTCTCCGCAATCGGGATACTCCCTGTCCGCGAAGGTGTCAGGAGATCGCGAGGGCTGTCCCAGTGCGATTAGTCTTTTGGGGGTGGGCATTCACGTTGAACTCACCGTCACCGCACCTCAGTTGCGTCTGGATGTACCGTGTGCAAAGTGGGCTGGGACGATTATCTTTGCACATCCGCGATGCCGCATGGAGTTCGGCTTGCCGTCGTGACGACCTCTTCCACCAGGTACCGGGTGGGGACACAACTTCGGTTTCGGATTCGGAGCCACCGACCTTGATTGTACACTATTGGAGGCATGCCATGGACAAAAATAGTCAGTTTTGCGGTTGGAGAAGCAGGTGAGTTCAAATTCCTCGAAATAACTCTCGTTCAGTTCATTGTTCAGCTCGGCGGTGAAGACTTTGCCTGCAGCGGCTTTCACGCAGATATACAGCGCCAGACTTGCAGGTCCTCTTGTCTCAATCTTCTTGTTCTACATTTTCTTCCGTTATTTAATCTCATAAAAACCAACTACTACAAGTGAGTGTCGTTTTCATGAAAGAACTAACTATGCTCCCAATCCCGCCCCCTCGTCGCCATTAGCTCGGGTGCCTTCAAACCCAAGCGCAGATCATCAGAATCTCTGCGGTTCCGATGAATTGTCTCCAAATTGGCCGCGCAGCGGGCTTGACTTCTCTTCCCTTCGTGGGATGCGATGTTTTTGAATTGTGCAAGTGCATTTTCATACGCAACTCGTGATCCAGCAATGTCCTGCTTCGCTGCGCGGTTAAAACCGAGGAGCTCCAGATTGTGAGCAATACCAAGTGGGTAACCCATGGCCTGGGTGGTTGCAAGGGCTCGAGCGATTAACTCAAAAGCCTCGTCGTAGCGTTCAAACCACATTTGATTGGCTGCAAAGAGCCGTAGGGTTTGGTCGATCACCTGTAGATATCCCGCTCGCTCCGCGTATGATAGTGCACGTTCAGCCGCCAAGCCCGCTTCTTCCCGGTGTCCGCCCCAGGCGTGCGTGCGTGCGATGTAAGCAAGACATTCTGCTGTGCTTGCTGGACAATCCAATTTTAGGAATATCACTATCGCTGATTGGAGTGTCGTCAAAGCCTCCTCAGATTCTTCGGTCCAATGAAGGAAACGCCCATACGCGAGCAGACCACGGGCGACTTGGTATTTGTTGCTGGCATCAAATGACAGGTACGCCTTGGCCTCGAGAGCAACCTCACGGTGTCTCTCCTTGCCGCCAATTTCTTGGGAGTCGTCGAAGATCCGCGCCCAGGTGTCTGCGAGGCTCATTGAGCATATGCCTGCAAGAAGACGATCTGGTCCATCGCGTAAGCTTTTGTAGTAGCTACGGGCTTCTTCGAAATGTTGACGAGCCTCTTCGTGTCGATCAAGGCGATGAAGAATCTTCCCTAGGCAATGCTGGGCCGCCGCAACATGGCGAAGATCTTCCGCTTCGCTCGCCACCTCCAGTGCATGTGAGACCAGAACCGTGCTAGGCTTGGTATGGAGCTGGTAGAAGCTAAACCCGATCAGAGCGTCGAGAGCACGTGGGAGTATATTTCGAACGCTGACTTGCATGAGCAGACCTTGAATATTTGTCTGCTCACTCCCCAAAGCCACCAATTTATCCTTGAATTTAGCATTGTCGGGGTTCTGTTCGTGTTTGAGAACATAACGATAACAGGTGCGATGCACCTGCTCTCGAATGTCCTCTGAGATGCGATCCTGTTGCGCCATGTACGCTTGGACGGTGGGACGAACGAAGATACGAGAAGTCTCGAAATCTCCGTCCTCTTGTTCGACCAATGCCGCGGTCCGTAGGACTTCGATAGCCGCGATATGCGAAGACAGGCTCGGGGCCCACCACGACAGATTACGCCCCGTTGTTCCAGCCGGCAGCATGGAGAGGATGGCGAGGAGTGTGGATGCCTCGGAATTCGAGGCCACGACTGGGCGATTCACTGACATGCTGATCGTACGGTCCATACTTTGAGAGGATCCTCGGGACATCATGTCGGTGCCAGTTTTACGCCATTGCTCCAATAGATAGTCTGGAGAGGCTTGTGAATGTTTCCCCACATTTGCCATAAGCACTATTGCCAAGGGAATGTGGTCGATGGCGTCCAGAAGCTCGTCCAGCTTGGGTCCATCAATCACACCTGGATATATTCTTTTAAAAGAGGTGCGTGCCGCAGCGGGATCCAAGGAAGGTAACCCTCGGTGTTGCCATTCAATATCGTCGGTGGGAGGAAATGCCGAGGTCATGGTGACCAAGAGAGTGATATGTGGAAGCTTGGCCAGTCGAGCAAGGATATCACCGACTTTGTCCTGATCCTGGCCTGAGAGCCATGCGGTTTCAAAATTGTCGAGAACCAGTATTCGTCGATCCTTAGAGGCGTCAAGCTCCCTAATTAGAGGTTCGAGGGTATCGTAGGATTCTGCCGTGATGCGAAGCTGGGTGTAAAGAATGCGACGAAGAAGATCGACAGACTTGGCTTCGACGCAAGGAACCCAGAACTGATACTCCTTTCGAAATATTCGGTCCACAACGGCGCTCTCCATGACGGCAAGTGCTAGACTGGTTTTCCCCATTCCCCCAGGTCCGGTGATGCACACTCTGGAAGCGGCCTCGTTGGTGAGGAGGGAAGTAATATCGTCGATGAACGATTCGCGTCCGTAGAATGCTTTACGCATTGTTGGCATATCTTGTATAGTGACCGTTGATGGCGCGGCATGAGGTTTGTTGATATCGTTGATGGTTTGCTCAATTTTGTCAAGTTGCTTGGACACGGCAGAATAGTGCGATGTGATCCTGTCAAGCAATTCTTCTGCGCGGATCTCATGTGCGACCTACAAAGGATTGAAATATTGAGGGCCCGCATCGACAGAGTAGTGTTAACGTACATGGAATTGTTCCAACGCCGCATTCACACGGTCAATGCAGCTGTTGACCCTTTCCTTATTTATGTCACGGAAGAAGATCAAGAGGAAGCGGCTTTGCTGTTTGAGGTCGGCCAAGTCCTTCACAATATCGTTGAGGGTTCTGATGATGGAAGTGAGCATAGGGAGACATTGAAGACTGAGATGGACAGACCGGCGAAGATCTTCGATTCTGGCTTGAAGGTCCGTGCCCTCGCCATTGGGGACAAGGTCGATAATTGTAAGCGCAAGCCGATGGACACGCTTTTGAAGGCCCTTGACACTCTCTTCAATTACAGTTGCATCCTGCGATCTATGAGTATCGGTGATCATTCATTCGAGAGGGATACATGCCTCACAAGCCTCGATTACCGCGATAGCAACTTTGACAAAATCCGCTAGAAATGGTACCGGGATGACACTGGCCAGATTATCCAGCGTCGCAGCTAACTGCTTGCCCGCGCTCATCATGTACGCTTCAGCGGTCGGCGTGGCATGGTCATTCTGGAAACTAGTGAGCAGAATGTATCCTCGGGAAGTTGTAGCAGACGTACACCGGTGGTCCGTGTCTGCGGAACAGCTCTCGAGGACTGGTTTCGTGGCCGCCGAGAAAAACGCGAAAACAAGGTCATAGCGCTCGTCCAGGTGAATTAAGATCACAATTTAGAGCAGGCCTTTAAATTTTCGTAGAAGGCTAGATAGAATTTAGCTTGAGGTCGAGACAGATAGTGCTTGAGAGAAGCGCGAGGAAAGGTGAAAGCGATGCTTTATGGGACCTTATGGGTCCTTGTGTAGCAAGTTCCACGATCGACGAGGATCATGTCTTCCTGTCAACCCAAACTATGATCGCGATATGATGCCAATAAGTCATTGTTCCCGATTCACAGTAGTGCCGACAGTTTGTATGATCTCCTGCGTTTGACCAGGCCCCCGGTCACTCGCCCATAACTAGGTCCGCCATAAAGTAAATCAACGCCGAAAATTTCACTTTTTGGGTCCATCTTATAAGGTAAATCAACCTGAAATCCAGGAAACTCGGTCCGTTGTAAGGTAAATCGCGCTCGGCGCGAGAGAAATTTTTTGACAAGGATACTCGGCGGGAGGGAGTAAATTGCAATCTTTTGATCACTTTCTCTGGAGTTTGGCTGCAAACATGTTGAAACCAGTCAACCACAACAAGGCGGCTTGAATATGTACCTCCTGGGTTAAAAAATCGGTTTGTCGGCTAATTTAAGTGCCCAAACTCGGTCCCTCGGTCCGGTGTAAGGTAAATCAGGGCCCAAACGGCCCAAAATCGTAAAGTAAATCAACGGAAATTTTGGGCTTTTGGCGGACCTAGTTATGGGCGAGTGACCGGGGGCCTGTTTGACCTCGCTGAAACATTTCCGCCTGATGTCCGAGCAACAGGACCTACGCATGCCCGGTCCACTCGAAGCTCGCCTTATTGTCTCAATGTAGGACTCAAAATGTTCAGTTCAGGGGCCCCGTGTCACCCGTCACCATATGCATCAGGAAAATGGAGGTAGTTACACTCATCAACGTGCTCCGTCGTTACCCCCGTAAGGAGTCAAGTGCAGGGTGTTGTAGTCGGCAGCCGAAATTACAAGGTACTATAATGGGCTACAATACTGTGTTTGATCTACGTAGTCCCGCAGTGTCGTAGTTGTGTAGGCAACGCCGTAAACACCACTGTATTTTGGGAGCACGGCAGGTAGAGAGAAAAGATATGAGGATGGAATTAGAATGTAATAAATGCATAGAATGTGTAGCACCAAACTCGCCCTGGGTTGGGCGCCGTCGCCGGGGCCCGTAAGCGGGGTGCCATCCCGTCTGTGGCCAAACTTACGCACGGGACGGGGACGGGCGGCCGTGTACGGCTGCAGACGGCTTTTTGGTCCGTATCGAGCCTTTCCGCTGTAACTCCTGTCCAATTTGGCACGAAATCTCTGCCACCATCGTGGAAAGATTAGCAACTGCCAATACCTTGTTAATTACACGTGCACTAACCATGGTTGAAACTTCTTTGGAAACCAAAGTCAGTGCTTGAAAATACTTCTGTCGGCAGATATACACTTAATAATACCTTGATTTCAGGCTTAGAGGGGATAGTTGTTCGCGCGGCTGCGGCGCCGTTAATTTAGAGCCTCTTCGGATACCAGAATCTGATTCTGAAATAAATCAAGATTTCCTTTTATGGTACAATCAAAAATCGTGTGAACCTTTGAGCGTGACAGCAAATCTTTGACGTGTACCGCGACGCGTCGTCTCTTGCGATGCCTCCTCCCTCGCCCCGTGCCGTGCAGGTGCGCCTATTAATGGCTGCGGCATATTTCTGGCATATGATCCACCTTGCTATGGTCCTCTACGCCAGCCCGCTGTATTGGAAGCAGCCTTACCATACATCTGTCTTAACCGGACGGGGCTGGGTGCAGGAATTAATAGAGGGGAATCCGGCTCGGATTAAAGCGGAGCTAGGCATGAGACTCCACGTCTTTGTAGCTCTGGTAACCCAACTGCGAGTACTTTGCCGATTAACAGACACGAGATATGTCACCTTGGAGGAGCAAGTCGCAATCTTCCTCTACACTTGTGTCACTGGGCTTTCAGTGGTCCATGTGGGGGAGCGATTCCAGCGCGCCAACGAGACTATCTCCAAGTAGTTTGTTTCCGTCTTACTCGGCCGATACCATACTTATAACGATACAGGTACTTTCGACGAATTCTCATCGCCATTTCATCTCCCGAATTCTACACGCAATATGTTCGTCTCCCCTTGGTCGACGACCCTGTCTCTGCCTTAATTGCGGACAATCCAAAATTCTTTCCCTTCTTTCGAGATGCTATCGGCTCTATGGACGGTACACACATCAATTCTGCGCCGTCCGCAGCAGATCGACAAGCTTCACGCAATCGCAAAGGCGGTGTCTCGATGAACTGTCTTGCGTGTTGTTCTCAAGATATGGAATTTTTATATGTACTCAGCGGATGGGAGGGCTCGATGGCAGACGCAGCATTGTTTCTAGACGCTCGTCTTCACGATCTTACGGTCCCGGATGGCAAATACTATCTAGCCGATGCCGGCTTTGGCAGCTGTGATGTCTGTCTTGTCCCATACCGTGGAGTGCGCTACCATTTGGCGGAGTGGGGACGCGCAAGTGTCAGGTATGTCGCCGTTACGGTATTATCTCTAGCCTACCGCTGATAATTTCTTTCAGGCCTGCAACCTACAAGGAACTATTTAATCTTCGGCATGCTCAAGCACGTAATGTGGTAGAGCGAATCTTCGGTGTGATAAAGGCCAGGTGGGAAATCCTCACCCGTCCTCCCCAATACGACATGGATATCCAGGCCCGGATTCTCCCAGCATTAGCAGCCTTGCACAACTTTATCCTCAAGTTTGACTCTGTCGAGCGGGACAATATTCTTGACATGGATGTCGAGGACCCTAACCCTGGAATGCGTGCTGGTGATTTCGGCACTCTGGCAGACGGCACAACTACAACCCTGGAAAAGGAGCGGTCAGAGGAGCGGCGTGAGGCTATTGCAAAGGCGATGTGGGAGAGCTATCAACAGCTACTGCGGGAGAGGGGTGATGATTCCGAATAGATTTCGTCAAATTAGGTACAATAGCGGTACTAAGTAGGACTAAAATTCGAGAGTTGAATACTCGGGATGGAAAGGGAACACCCCAACCTTCTGCAACTCCTCGATGATCCACGGAATACGAATATCATCAGTAAGCAGTGCATTATACACCTCCGCGTTCTCGAGGGTCGTGAGAATGCGAACGAGTGCGACGCGCTCACGGTTGGTGAGCCATGTCTCGTTCTGCGCCCCCAGAATTGCACTGGTCCGACGTTGAGGGCTAGTCTGGAATGCTGAGGGCGGGAGTGTGGCTGCAGGAGCGGGGACAGCTGATGTGGAAGCCGCACTCGTTGCCGCTGCAGCTGGCTGAGGTTGGGCAAGGACATGATGGAAATCCTCGAAGATGCCGTTGAATTTTTCGGCGGCTCTGGCGATGTCGAAAAGGCCCTGGGCACCTGCAGAAACCCGCGGCTTCTTGGGATGAAAGGGGGCCTGCTGAGCGGCCTGTTTACCCTTGTTCTTTTTAGGGGCAGGAGAGGAAGACTGAAAAGTATAAATTAGTGGATGAACGAGCGGATGGGCGACACAAACTATTGACATACATCACTCTCGTCCTTCTCGTCATCGTCCTCGTTATCGCGAAGACCGCTACTCCCTGGGGCTTGGTCGTCGTTGTCACCGCCGCTGGCTTCGTCCTCGTTGTCTTGGTCACTGGGGAAGTCGTTGTTCATACGCTCCTCGTCCCAGGGTGGGCTCGAAGCCTTGGACGGTGCCGCCGGGACGTTGGCACGGAAGACATTACCCCCCTTCGCCTTTGTCGGCATGAGGGGAGCCATGAGGTCGTAGAAAGGCCAGCCTTGATTTCTGAATCTGGCGGCCTCGGGAAACTGCTTGACGAAGGCGTCCCAAGCACCTTGCGTAGAGGCGTCGACAGTAACACCATGCTGGTGGGACCAGGTCCACCCTGAGGTATCTATAATTCGGTCCACGAGGCCCCAGGATTTACGATGCTAGTTCACTGGATTCAGTGATGCAAATGCAAGGGGAATTGACACGCACCTGTCTATATTTTTGCCCGCACCCTTGATGCGTCTTGGGTCCTCCTCTAGTCCGGACTAAATTCAAAGCAGCTGCAGCCCCACGGAGGGTTGCTGCTTTAAACTGTCCATTGTCGCCTGCAGCTGCTTTTTCGTCGACGAGGTACACCAGCAAGGCGCGGTCGTCAGCCGGGGTCCATGCCGCATTGCCGGAATCTGGGAGAGGAAGCTGGACTGCCTTGTCAGGCGCGGCGTTATCCTTATCAGCCGGTGCCATTATTAGAGTCGACGGGGTGAATGCAAACGGGCCGCGACGCGACGTGCGGGAGAAGAAAAGGACACGTCAAGTCACAGAAGTCACAAATATCAAAATCTTTCGGAACTACCGCAAAAGGAAATCTTGATTTATTTCAGAATCAGATTCTGGTATCCGAAGAGGCTCTTACGATTACTGGCTTTTTGCGGGACCGTCCCGTATCGGGTCGAAAACGATTGAATAGACACCTTTCTGACGGCTGTAGAAGGGTAGGCCCTCAGCGGGCCTCACGTAGACCCGAGTGGTGTCAAGTTCGTGCTGGCCGGATGTTGAGCTTGAGGTGAAAATGAGAGTTAGTCTCTTGCAGCCAGACACTGCAACCATGACGCTCGTACCTCGCTTGTTGAAAGGAATTTTGGCACTGAATGAGACGTGGTTTGCTTACTCGCAACTCGCCGTTTCAATGGCCAGTTTGAGGCGGATGAAAGCCCAACACTAACTACGAGAACTATAACAATAATTGCGGCCTGAAGTTTTGATCCTTGGCAATATGGAGTTGAACGAAGTTCTCAAACTCAACCGTGGGAATTTGTTAGGCGAGATGGGATCAGAGAGGACGTGTGAAGTCATTCAGCTACAGTTATAAATTTTGAGCAATACGCTGCTGTCAATACATAAGTACATTGTAAATACCGCAGAATGAAAACTAAAGTGTCCTATGTCGCAAAAGTCCGATTTGGATTGTACGCGGGTAAACCCCTATCACTGCATCCAAGGGGCACCTACGCTGGGTCAATAAAGGTGCACGTAGGTGTAGGTAGGTCGGCGTAGTCGGCTACAATAGGTCAGCGTAGATCACCTACGTCCACCTTGACGGAGATCAATAAAGGTGCACGTAGCTCTGCGTAGGTGTACATAACTGATCTGAACTGGGTATATCTAGATCCACGTAGGTCGGCGTAGGCGATCTGGATCACCTATGCCCACCTTTATTGATCTCAAGCAAAATAGCACAGTGAGTTCATTGGAGATAGTACTGTACCATTACGTTCAAATCGACAGGGGGGGTGACGCGTGACTGGTTCAACCATTTCGACATTTCGACAGCTACCCGAAAGGTGCGTGACAAGGGAAAAAATTCGACGTCAGCCGCAAATCTTACCCTGCTGTTGAAGGTAATTTCTTGGGATAGTACCAAAATTTTGCACAATGTGTTGAAGTCTTATTGGTATTTTATTTCCAGTTCTTTTACAGGCTACTTTAGGGTGATTTTAGGCCAGAAACCCAACCACGCACTCAAATTTCAAAGTTGCAGGTACAAATGGTCCAGGGATTGGTGTAAACCACACTCAGCAAGGGTAGGGAGTTGAGCAATTTTTTACGCTGTTTTGGGCAATTTTTCGGTGGCGTGACGAACCGCTGGACCTATTCGACACCGGCCTCCGTGATGCGTGACCACGACCAAAATTCGACATCGACAGGGGGGTGCGTGACGCGTGACTGTCGATTTGAACGTAATGGTACAGTAATTGGATATACTGCTAGTACACTGCTCTCGGCATAGGTCACTATGTAGACCTATGTTCACCTACATTCACCTTGCATAGGTCACTACGTTGACCTACATTCACCTACATTCACCTTAGCTGACCTTGACTGAGCTACACAGACCTACACAGACCTGCATAAACCTACACAGACTCTACATAGGTGGGTCTGAGCGTAGGTCCATGTAGGTTCATATAGGCCCCTGAACTCAGGCTGAGTCTAGGAGGTCCTTGAATGCAGTGTATAAGACCGTATAAGCCTGTAAGATTTTGGAGGGGTCAGAAAGGTATCACAAGTAGTTATAAATGCTTACAGACGTTATAGTGTTTATAGGAGGTTATTGGGGCTTATAAGCAGTTCCCATGGAAGTGGGCAAAGCCTTTTCCCCTCTCACTAGAGGGCTTAGGACGTAGTACTATCGGAGTAGTGGTTATTCTATTCAAGTACGGTAATGAAGTTGGTATTGGTATAGGATATAGAAGTATAACATTGTAAGGAAGTTTATAGTATTGTACTCAAGTCAACTAGGTAATTATCAACCTGCAGACACACGCATACGCAGGTGGGGTCCACTAGAAGGTCATCAGTTGAGTTATGTACCACAACGGCTCCAACGCTCACAAAAATACCGTAATATAATTGTTAAAAATAGTTCAGATGAGTAGGTAGAGTACGGTGTGAGTATGTTTGAGGATTCTCAAAGAGAATGGGGAAGAAGAGGAATGAGGGGAGGGCTGGAAAGCGGGGAGATTTATAGATAGTTACAAGTGCTTATAAGTCACCTACAAATTAGTTATAAGGTGCTTATAAGCCTGTAAGCCTCCCTAAGCCCTTATAATCCAAATCGGACTTTTGCGACATACCTAGTGAGATTCATTTTATGTAAACTACCGTAGCCCGCGGAAGCCGAGATATCCGAGTTCCCAGGTATCTGGGCTCCCACTGCCTTTATTCCGTGCCAGTCTTCGGAAGCAATCCGATGGGTCCTGACATGACGCATGCAAGGGGTAGATTTCGCGGGTCGTTCAAGTTAGCGCGACAATTCTTTTTCTGAACCGTGGGAATTATTTTCCTCAGTTCGCAATCGTGGACACCGACTGGTTCTGACTTTATTTTGAATCCATTTCCGCAGAGTCACGGAGCTTCAGGTTCTTGGCCATAAGTCTGTCCATGAAGGGTTCATGACCGCACTTGATTTTTTCTGCAGGTACTACATTTTTTCCCTGGGCCGACGTCTGCATAACTATTTCGACCGAGATCTCAATGACTTAACTCGCTGCTTACAGGATTTCTGACGCTTGAACTTGTGAAGTTTCAACCCATCGATCACCGATCGCGACTGAGTCGTCTTTGTTTTCCGAGTCGGTCACCTCCTTGTGTCTCCTGTAGTCAGAAGAAAGAACTACGTTCTCCTTCAGCGCGTATAATGCCCCCGCACAACGAAAACACTTGTACTTGCTCCTCTCTCCTCAGGGGCCGCACTCTCCATCGATCTAGGAGTCAACCCAGAGCATCGCAGCCCCAGCTCTCAGGGGTGCCCAGACTGCCCTCCTTTTCCCTTTCCTTTCCCTTCTTCCACCTCAACGCAACGCAATGTCAGGGCCGACGCCCAAACCCCCGGGATCCCAGCACTGGATCATCGCGCTCGTCCTCCTGCAAGCCGTCGTCTGCATCTTCATCCTGCAGTCGCGCTTCTGGGACTCGGCGCATGGCGGGCAATGCACGCCGCCGATGATGGAGGTGGTGGTCGCCCCGATGCCGTCGGTGGCGGTGGAGAAGACCGCCGCGAGCGCGGATGAGTTGCTTCAAGGGCCGTTGTTGGAAGGTGAGGCGCCGACGGCGACGTTCCGAGGTGCGTTTATTCGTTCGCAAAGGGAGGAGGAGTTTTGACCAAGAACGCAGAGAACCTGCGAAAGGAGGTCAAGTACATTACTTCGTGGCCCGCCGATGAGTGGTGTGCGTACCTAAAGTAACGTTCAGTGGTTTGAACTAACGAAATAATCCCACAGCAAGTCAAGTTATCCAATTCGTGCGTCCCGATCTACTTATTGTTAGTTTATTAACCGCGGTGTAGATGAACTTGCTATACCTCGCGCGGCTCACGGAGCGTGTGCCCATCGTCCCGCGATTCCAACCGGTACATCTCAAGGGCAATGTATCAAGCATTGATTTCGGCGACGTCTTCGACCTCCCGGCCCTGCGAAAAGAACTACGAACGCCCATCCTACAATGGAGACAAGTAAAAGTGAGTTTCGTGCTCTCGTCCTCGTCGATACATCGCTGAGCGCACCCAGGACCTCACAAGCGAGGCAGTCGAAGACGTCGGGTGCTGGGACGTGCAGCACAAAACCTGGGAGGCGGACAGCTCCTACCTCGAGCCCCCCACAGACCTCAACCTCGACATCTCCTACACCCCCGTCCCCACCTGGGTGCACGCCTCCCTGCACGCGCAAATGGAGCGCACCGAGCGCAGCATGCTCCTCTGGCCGCTCGCCTCGCTCATCGCGTTCAACAGGCGCGCGACGGGCCTCAAGGTACTACCCAAGCCCGCGTTGTCGCCCCTGCACCAGACGCTCCGCGCGCCGGACGACCAGCTGTTCTGCACCAACAGCCTGGTGTTTGACGTCGGGCTGCAGCTGCTTGAGAGTGCGCAGGACTTGTCTCCCGCGTGGCAGGCCGTGGGGCGCCACATGCATTGGACGCCCGCTATCGAGGCGATCGGTGCCGATTACACCCGCCGAACGCTCGGTATCGAGCCGACCGAGCATATCCCGCCTGTGCGTCGTCCATTTTCCCTGCGGCTACTGAATTAATTAACTTTATCGTGCGTAGTACATCGCGGTACACATCCGCCGCGGCGACTTTGCGCTGCAGTGTAAAGCCGACCGGATCCCGCTCGACAAGTGCCTCGCGCCCCTGTCCGCATACGTGCGGCGCGTCAAGGAGGTGCGGGCGGAGATCATCGAGGACACAGGCGTCGCGGTCGACCGCGTCATCGTCACGAGCGACGAGGAGGATCCCGCCTGGTGGGAGCCCGTGCTGAAGCTCGGGTGGCTCAAGCCAGACCACTCTATAACCGCCGCGGTTCATGGGCCTTGGTGCGCTTTATCAACTCCAATTTATCTTGGACTTTGCTGAGATCGGACGCAGGTACCCGCAGTTCATCGACGCGGTCATCCAGGGTGCAGGGTATGGCTTCGTCGGGACGGACAAGTCGACGACGTCGATTCTTGCGCGGAGACGCGTGTCGTCGAAGGGCGGCGAGTCCGAGATGGTCAAGTGGGGCAAGCCGAATGCGGACCAGCATTGAGAGCCTTTGACGTCGTGCAATGCAGGAATTCGTTAATTCGTTTGTGTATCACCATGGTTTATGTCGCGGGTCGTCGTCAGAGTGGGTCCGGGTTTTAGGGTATTATCTCGGTGTAAAAGGAAGCATAATAGAAAGGCGTTGAGCAATAATTGTCCGCGCTCGTTTTGAGTGTAAGAAGCCCCTTTGCGAGCGAACGAAGGACGTCGTCCTCCAGACGGCGCGGTGAAAAGTAAAGGTTTACGGGTTGTTGTGGTCGGAAGCAAAGACCAGACTGGCACTGCCACCTCACCCACAATTTCACAAATCGATAATTTAGCCTTGTATCATTCACATCGCTACTTTTACTATGTACTACGCACTATGCACTGTCTATCCGGATCCTATCATATGTATCACATCGCAGCGAAGGAGAAGGGTAAAGGCAAAAGAAGAATGAAGTCGAAGCCGACATTCAGGTACACGATGCAAGGAGGGGGAGAATAAATAGCAGAGGCGGGGGCGAGGTAGAGTATGTTGGGTGGTGGGTTCCGGTTTGCGCACCGCGCGCGGGTGGGTCGGTAATACGCTGAGTGATGATGGCTTTTGTGCTCTCTTCCCCCTCTCCCTCCCTCCCGTCTACACCGCGCCCTCTCCCCACCCATCCCGTCTCGTCTTTCCCTCTTCTCCCAGCCGGTCTTTACGACGCCCAATTAAAGCAACGAATCCAATTTACTCAGTACCTCCAGCACCGCGGCCACGAGCTCGAACCCCGCGTCCTCATCTCCGCCGACCGCCTCCCCGCGCGCGGCCGCGACCAGCCCGCGCACGCTTTCGCGCCCGAGGTCGACGCCCGCGGAGCCCGTGGCGATGCGCGGCTTGCGTTTAGAGTCGGCACCTGCGAGGGAGGGTAAGTTAGCGTGGGTAGGGACGACGTCGACAGGAACGTGGAAGACGGGAAGAAGGGAGGAAAAGAGACTTACCCCCAGTTGCACCGCCGCCAAACGGCCACACGCCAAACTCGCCCAGGATCTCGTCGCACCTGAGGAGAAAATAGTCGTCAGCGTCGTGCGGAACGGGCAAAGGTCGATAGAAAACAAAGGAGGAAAAGAGAAAGCGACAGTCCTGCCCACCGGCATCGGCACTATCCGGGGCGACGAGAAAGCCGAGCCGGAGGCGGAGGCAGGGCGGATAGCTATAGATGTCGCCGTATAGTCTCCGAGCCCAATGACCCTCAGTCGGCGAAACACGTCAAGCAAGACCCGCCCACGACCACTTCTGGTCGCGCTCGAGCAGCCTAGCATGCGACGCCAGCATCGTGCTCCATCGGCGGTGCTCGCAATCCCGCCAACACAGCGCCACCGCGACCTCGACTCAGTGGGCGAAACACGTCACGACGACTGCCTCTGGTCGTCCGTACGGCAGCATCCCGCCAGCGCACCACCATCGCCAAAGGCCCGCGCACGACGTCCACCCTTTTCCCTCTTCCCTCTCTCGCTCCATCCGCCCCCCTCTTCCCTCTCCGCCTCCCCTTACCCGCCCCACCCTGTCTCCTCGTCTCCTTCCTTAAACAAAAACAACAACATAAAAAAAACACACCTCCCAAACGCCGCCTCCCTTTCCTCATACCCCAGTCTTCCAAACGCATTGTCCAGCACGCTCGCCGTATACGCTGCGCACGCGAGACACACGGCGCGCAGGACGCGGCATTGGGTGCCGTCGGCGTCGAGTGCGGCGGGGGGGACCTGTGGGGAAAGGGTGTGAGTGAGGGGGTAAGACGAGTTGCCACAGGTAAACGGGCGAAGGGATAGGTAGGGGAGAAGGGGACGAGAAGGTCGGGCAGCAAGGGAAGAGAAGCGAAAGCGAGGTGGCGAAGGGGGGGCGAACGCAGATCGCGATCCGCGACCTCGATCGTCCGACATACGATGATCACGTCCTCGATCGTCCGCCATACGATGGTCATCCGCGGGGTTAGTCGCCCATGTCGCTGGGATGACGGTGGTCTGCTCCCGCCCGATGACGGTCCGCACCTGGGCAGCGATGACGACTCCAAGAGCACGGCTCTTCTATCCACCATTCACGTCCGGGGACAAGGACCCCTGTCGTTCGCCGTACACGCGTTCTACAGCCCACGCCCGGGGAAGCATCTGCCCCACACGCACGAGCGCCGTCGGTCGACGCGCTCGTCCTCCTTCTCCCAGTCGATGTAGAGCAATCGTCGATGCGCAGATGACTCCGTAGCCCCATCGCGCAGTCGACGCGCACTCGTCGTCCGCCACACAAGCCCAGGCCCCTCTCGCTCTACGACCCCAACACCTTCGCCTGCGCCGCGCCGGAGGCCGGAGTATCTGCACCCGCACACGCAGCGCCCGCACAAGGACCACCTTCCTCCGCTTCCCAGCCGACGCGAAGAGAGACTCGACCGCACAACCCCAAGCGCCTCGCGTTCGAAGGCCCCGCCGCCGGAAGTACCGACGCCACATGCACGAGGGGCGCCAGTCCCCGAACCCCATCCCGCAGGTCGACACGGACTGCGGGCGCACTCGCGGTCGAGCCCCTCGTCCACTCTCCATCCGCCCGCACGATAGCAGGGATGACGAACTCGCCCGCCCGCACGGAAGCAAGCAAGTAAGCGAGCGAGCATCGTCCCATCGTCCCTGGTGCTCGCTGACGGCTGTAGTAGCATGCACTGCATCCCGTCCGTTCGCGCGCCATCCAGTCCAGCATCCTCCCCGCCGCGTCTTCGCCAAGACCAGTAGAAAACGACGGCGCACCCGCCGAGCATCCTCCCCGTCTTCCTCAAGTCGACGTGGGTCCGACCTTCCCCTCCCCCTACCCTGCCTCCCCCGCACCAAAACCCCGCGAAGAAAAACGCAAGACAAACACAACGAGCAAGCAAAGACGCACCGCACTCGTCCCGCTCGTGAGGAGCGCCACCACGCGGTTCACGACGCCCGCTTTGACGTGTGCGTCGGCCTGCGAAAGAAGAAACGTCAGTAGCGAATAACAGAAAGCCGAGGGAGAATAGGGAAGTAGAGAAGGAAATACAAGACAGAGGTACGAAAGAATGTCCGGAGGGTGCAGGTTAAGCACTGACGCCCGGCGACAGGAGGGCACTGCAGCAGCCGCACGTCGCAGTAGAGCGACTGCGCGGCGTACCACACACACGACGATCAGCCTCTGCCCGCGTCCGCCGCGACGCCCTCGTCCACTCGCGCCCGTACCCCAGAAAGCAAGAGCCAGCAAGAACTCCGCAGCTGCTGCCTGCTACACCTCCGCGCGCTGACCTCCTCGTCCCCGCGTACGAAAAGACCCCTCGTCCTGGATCCGCACCCACACGTCCGCGTCCGCGTCGTCCAGCGCCCCTGCACCTCCTTGTCCGTCGCGCGCGTCAGGAAACCGCCGGCGGGCGCTGACGCACGGACGACTCGGACTGCGAGATGGAGATTGTGGTCCTGTGCGCTTTCACCGCGCACGCCAAGACGAGACTACCGACTGCCGACGGCCTCGTTCGTGCGTCGCACGCACACGTAGCCACCACGTCTTTCCTCCGCGGCACCGCCTGCAACCTGCAGCCCCATCTCCCTGGTCTGCTTGCCGCGCACCGCCCGATATTAGCCCTCTTCCACGCACACCTCCGCCGCTCTCTCCAGCTTGCCCCGCGCGCAGGTGCTCCTCCGGGATCCGCGACGCACGATACGGGTGCCCGCAGACAGAAACGCAAGGACTATGAGACGCCACCACGCCGCATCGTCCCTCGAAGACGACCCTCGCTGCGTCCCGCCCGCCTTGACGCCAACGCGTTCCGCACCACCGCCCTCTCCCCCCACAAGCAACGACGTCGAACTCCCGTTCTCCACGCAAGGCCTCCGCGTCCACATCCTCCGCATACACACCACACCGCAGTGCGCTACCCGGGCGCGACACCTCGGCCCCAAAACGTCCACGTCGCGCGCAGAGCGCAGTACGCGAGCCAGCAGCTCCCGCGTCTGCCCCACCCGACCGCGAATCACGCTCTCGCCGTCCCTACCCAACGACCCCCCATCCTCGTCCTCGTCTCCGCATACACACCCCCGGCGCGGTACGCCCGCATCTGCCCCGCACGCGCGTACGCGAGAGGAGGCACGCGTACACCTCGGCCCCCTCGTCTCCTCCGCGTACACACCACCACCGCAGTGCGATACCCGAGCGCATCACACAACCACCACCCAAACGCCCGCCACTTCCACGGACGCCAAGCCCTTCAAGGGTCGAGTGCCACCGCACACGAATGCCGAGGAGACGTGCATGGCCCACCTCCTCGTCCCCCTCCGTAGGCGCCTCGCCTCGCCTCGCCCACCTCCTCGTCCCGTGTCGCGCGCGCTCGAAGCGAATCGCCTGCGTCCGTCTCGCCAAAAAAACGGCGCCTCCCGCTCCTCCTCTCGTATTCGTCGCGCGCAAACGCTTCGCGCACCCGCGAAATCATCGCAACGTCATCGCAGCAACAAGCAAAGCAAAGTGCTAGATAATTGAGGAGGCAACGCACCACCGGATGCGTAGCCATATCAAAGAGCAAGAAATTCCTCTTCTCGGTGCGCAGGACGCCCTTGTCGACGAGGCCTTTTGCGAGGCGTTCGCGGACCTGCGGGGTAAAAAATTGGGTGAGTAAGAGAGAAGTAAGATGTAGCAATAAGAGTCGTGGAGGGACGATGACGAGAATGGGAATCGAAGGAGCGCATGCGTTGTACGTGGACGAGGGAGGGGAGGAAGGGGAGCACGACGTAAGGGACGGGACGCGAGGAGCGAAGGACGGGCGGAAATAAGCAGCGAGGGACAGGCAGAGTAAGGAATATAATGGAGATAAAAATAAAAAATAATGGGAGAAGAAAAGGCAGGGAGACAATTAGACGAACCTGCTTCAATTGAAACCCTATCTTGAGGACGTTCCATGTCTCGCCTGAATTACAGAAAAATTAGTTAGCCAAATTGTCCCGATTGGGAAAGGGTGGAAGTGAAGATGAAATTAAGGAAAAGAAAGAGACTGGGAGAGAAGGAAAGGAAAGACGATTCAATAGAGAGGAAATCAAGACGGGTCGTGTCCGCGCGAACGCGAGACGACAGGCGTCTACCGCCGCGAGCACGAGTGTGCATACGCGTCCGCAGCAAACGACTCGCGTATGGCGCCGCGCCGCGCTCGCGAAAGAACAAGCGCACGGACACGCATACATGCGTTCGTCTACCAATCGGGGACGCGGGATTCGGGATCGCGGGAGTGGGAGCGGGGTGGATAAAATCGCGTGAAGCGGGAGGGGCGTGAATACGTAGAGCACGTCCCAGATTCCCGCAGCAAAGACGGCCCAAAGACAACGCAAAGAAGTAAATCCCGCGCGCTGGCGTTCCGATGCAATGCCGGAGCGCGCGATGGACGGGGAACACCGTACGCCGTGGGCCGTGGGCTCTGAAACCTCGTACGACACGTAGCGGACAGCGCTACGCGCGGAAATATTGGCGCAGCCAGCGCCAGCGCCAGAAGGCCTTACACGCAAAATTCCCCATTCCGAGTCCCGGGGTGTACGGGGACGGGCGGGGATGGACGCCGTCTCGGGAAGACGTGCGGGAACGTGGCGACGGCCTGCGGGAGAAGCATGCGTGGTGTGCGGACCCAGTCAAACGCAGCGCCAATTCGGGCGCTACAGTCCGAAGCTCGGGCGCCAAAATCAAGAGCTCCCCCTTTACAGTCTCCCAGTCCCAAAAAGGCGGGAGTAGGCAGCCCAGAAACGCGCCACAAACGAAACGAAATGAAGAAGATAGAATGCGAGTGCGCGCAGAATTCCGGAGTCCCGGTACGGGGACGGACGGACGCAGTATGAGAGTCCAGAGAACGCGCAGGTACAGCGCCAGTTCGGGCGGCAATAAATCGTGCGTGGCGAGGCGTGTGAGGGAGGGCTTTCCATGCGAGGGCCGCGAAAGGCGTCCACGGTGGCCCGAGCGCATGCCGCGGGCGTGATGTCCACCACCACAGAAACCGAGTGCGAAGTAGAAGGGTGCTGCGGAACGGGACAAGGTGGGTCGTTACAGACGCGACCTGGAATCGTGGCGTGGCGTGCTGCACACGTTGATCGAATACGCTGTGCGACGCCTAGTCCGTTCTCGCGCCCCAAAAACATCGCGGCGAAGTGCACACGCCCAGCATACCAGCCAAGCAAAAAGGAGAAAGGGCAATCCCGGCGCGTCTTCCGGAGAGGACGGGGAATGGACGCCGGCTCGGGGAACGTGGTGACGGCCTGCGGGAGAAGGATGGGATGGTGCTGCGCAGCGCTAACCCGGGCGCCAATGAATCGCGGCGCGGCGTAGCGTACTGCACACGACAAATGTGTGAATGCGTCCGCGCGCGAAGTAGCGATACTGCGAAACGCGCGAGATGCACACGACGATCCCGTACGCGTCCCAGCGCAGAGTACAAAGGAAACGGAAATGAGAAGCATACGCACCACTCAACAAATCGACCCAAGTGCCGACGCCCATCTTCTCGCCCGCGTCCTCCGTCTGCTTCATCATCCTAAGCGTCTCGTCGAGCAGCGTTTCGCCGGTCTGGCGCGTGGAGAGGACGGTAATGGGACGGTCGGGGAGGGGGAGCCGTTTCTGCATAAACAGTCATTAGCCCACGTTGAAGTAAAGTAAAATTGAAGCAATAAAACGGGCACTCACCCTCCCCGCATCCCTAACAATGCCAATCCTCCTCCTCAACGCCAACTCAATCAAAATACACCCCCTCAGCGCATAGCTGATATTATCGTTCCAAAAACTAAGGTACCCCTGCTTGTCCTTGATCCCCAGCAACAACACCTCCTCCATGAGCGTCAGCCGCGGCACAGCGCCGCCGATCTCGGAGGACTCGGTGCTGGATAGGAGGAGGTCGCGCGGGTCGTATGCAATGCGCGCGCCGCCTGCGAAGGCCGACCCTGCGTGGCTGGGGCCGTCATTGGCGCCAGTGGAAGGCGGGGCGGGGGAAGGGGGGGGCGGGGAGGAGGGATTCGGGCCGTCGTCGTCGTTTGGTTGGGTTGAGGCGGATGAGGCGGGTGCGCGGCGGCGGGAGAGCCCGGCAGACGACATTCACGGAGAGGATGAGATGCGCAGTGCGTGGCTGTGTGCAGGACAGCCACGCATCAATGCGGCTTGCAGCGGACCGCCATCATCTACACAAGTGGGTCAGAAGAGAAGCTACTCTCTGGGCAATGGAACTTCTGGGTGACCCCTGTACGACGTGGAGTGGTGCGGCGTCAACGGCTCAAGCATCCGGATTCCGGAAGTCCACCATCATCGGCGAAGAATATTCAACTACTTAGTTGGAAACGCACGCTACGCAAGATTCGGCAAGAAAGCACTGGAATCCATAGCTAGTATTCCCTTCGAGTTTCTTGCCGCATTGCAGTCCCCCTCCGCATCCCCAGTCCAAACCCTCCAAACCACGACGATAAGGAAATTCGAAATTCGCCTGCGCTACTTCGGGGGGCATCCTGGTCTTTCTGCTTGAGTGCTCCTCGCAGTATCACAGGAAATACTGAACAGTGGATTATAACTCCCTCACCCGATTTCGTTACGGCTTTGAACGCTTCGCTTAGGGAACGCCATCATCGACGCAAGGCGATATCCAGTTGATCTCGAGAGCGGCGCTATTCTCTCCATATTTTTTCCCTGCTGGGTGTTTTTTTTTGCCGACGAGGAGTCGTTTTGTCTAAATAGCCGCTCAAGACGGACTCCGCCAAATGTTTCGTCGATGGGTCGTAGCATTTCTCTTAAATGTGTGCATCTGAATCTGGTGGAATGCTGCTAGTTTCGCTGATATTTCGCTACTTTGAATGGGTTTCTAAATCTCTCAAGTATAAACGGCGAAGACAAGGATCATCGGAGGGAAATATTCGCCCCGCTGGATCAAGTGCTTCAGGTGTTTTCTGGTGGCCGCTCTCTCACCTCCGCAAATGCTCCTGGGGTTTAACAGCATCGTCTCCCATCCGACATCGAATACTACAATCATTGACACGCACAACATCCTTGAACCTCCCTGGAAGTTCAGCGCTCAGCGTCAAAGTGAATCAACAAAATGAATGTTCATCTAGCGGTCGAAGCCGCAGAAATTTGACTGAGAGCGGACCGCCATCAGGAGAGGGAAGGAAATATTCGTTCGCCTGAATCGACGGCTATCCGTGCCAGTGGTTGGTATGGACTCTTGAGTATCAACTTGAAGTTCCTCCCTCGAAAAGGCCCTCTCGTCGCTTGAGTCTTGACTCGTCGGACTTCTATGTTCTGGGGCACTCAGTTCCTGTACACGAAGCGCGCAATTCGAGTCGCGAATCCGAACGCCACAACTGGCAAACTAACCTACGCCTCTGATTTCGTTTTCTCGCTCTCAATGGAGTCGACTCCGCACGCTATCGGGCAACATGTTCATCGAGTTTCAACGCGCCTGCCTGACGCTCCAGTACATCTTACATCATCAAGAGCAAGAAAAATATTCGTATCGCCTCAAGAGCTGGGGAAACTCTCGCCAGTGGACATCAAGATTTAAGGCCAAAAGAATTCTCGCTGGTGCAACTATGCCATTCATTGAGTGGGGCGATACATCGCTCGAATGCGTCTCTGGACTGCTGCTCATCTGAAACTTCTGCTTGGTGCTGCCCGGCCTACCGCTCACGTCGAAACCACGACAACAACATTCACCGAAATATCCACGGAGGCTTCGAAGCGGACATCGTCAACGGGTGAAAATAGCAAGAAATATTCAACTGGTGTTCCTGTGGCATTCAGTACGCGCCGAAACTCGAGAAATCAGCGCTGTGCTCTAGAGATCTCACCTCTCTGGCTGTAACAACTCGACTTCGGTGCTATGTAATTCTGTTCCAATGCTACGGGCACTGCGCGTTCGTGCCTACGCTGGCGGCTCAACTCACGAACCGTTCATCAATCATCTTGTTCCCTTGTTTTCCCTGGATCGCTCTGTGGGATCTGAACTCTAATGAGCAACGAAATATTTGTTTCGCCTCAACAGCGCTGAAGACATGGAGCGCTGCGGTTACCGTCAACATCTTGCGCGCGGAACTACTCATGCGCTAGTCTGTGAACATCTTACCTGCTGAATACTCTTTGTACCACATGAATTTGTTTGGCCTCAGAGCTCTAGAAATTCGGCCTGCCAACCATGTCGGAGAGATCTTTGTTGACCTATCAGATCTGAAACCGTCTAACGACCTGAAATGATCTGATACTGCCGGGGCGCGAGCAATATCAGGCGTGGTAAGACCATTTATGTTCAAATATTCTACCCTCTCCCACCTCATTCTTCTTGTCCTCAAAGCTCCTTGGGAATCCTCAAACTTATACTGTGCAGTCTCTCAACACCACCCATCCACCTGGAATATCTCTCAGAATTATATTTTGGCACTTATGTGAGTTGTGGAGCCACTGTGGGGCCTCCACCCGTTGCCCAGAGCGAGGTACATAACTCAAGTCATGACCTTCCAGTGGGTCCCTCAGGTGTATGCGTGTGCCCGCACGTCGATAACTGACTTAAGGGCTATTAAGGTTGTGAATCTAATCATTGTGCTTTACTTACTTACTACTACCTACGCTGCAATACATACATATGTTCTTCTAGTCAAGTTGACATCCTGACAAGCCCTTGCGTCAAATGGTAGAAAGGAAAGTCAGAGTTAACGTTTGCCTTCTCTGAAAGAAACATCTAACCAGGCCTTATATTGTCGATATTATCTGGCCAGTCTGATATTCGAAAACGGTACATTTCTGGATCATATTGACCCCCCGGCGGTCTGACGGCCTGGTATGGCAATATTTGAGCATATTTTCCCTGAGCAGGCAGTAAAGATTTTTCCGACACACCGTCAAGACGGAGGGAGATATTGAGCACGAATTGTGCAATCCCTCGCTCTAGGATGCATGCCTCTGGTGGAATACTCAATACTGCTTGTCTCGCGGATCGCTCACTGCTTTGAATGGCTTTATCAAGATCGCCGCGAGGGAACAAATATTCGCCTGAGCTGCACTCGACATTTTCTCTTCTCTACTCTTCAAATGAGTGTCTCCAATAAAAGGTACTCGACTCGCTGTCTGGTGTAGAACTGGGTGTCGAGTCCTACAATCGCGCCGAAAATCGAAGTTCTGAATCCTCGAATCGTAACATCATCGAGACTGTCTCCACCCAGATGATGCAGTATCCGGCGGGGGTCAACGCGTGAAGAAACTGCGGTAAGTCTTTCGAAATTCATCCCCTGTGTTTCTTTCACGGCTAGGAAGAAAGTCACCACCCGCGAGCGCCGATCGGGAAAACGAGACAAAATCAATTTAGCCTGCCGGCGTTGGGGCCAAGGAATTCGTGTCTCGATGGATTAGTGCGGGTCGGTCTTACGGATGTCTTACTGCTCTGAATCTTTCTTACCCACAAACCCAATCGACAAAATACCAATGAAATATTCACCCGCGGCTGCATTCGCTATCTGGTCTTGAATTTACTCGGCAAGTACTCCTTAGGTTCCACAAAAAGGAAAGAGAAACCTGACTAGCTGTCTGTTCTGCCACTCGACGTCAATTATCCTTGAACCTCCGTCGAACCAGCATCAAAGGAATCAACACCAAGAAAATTCAACTGCCCGCGGTAATCGTTGGACCGCCATCCGCAAAGGGAATAAAATAATCCATCTGCCTAGACAGACGTGGATGCAGCGTCGCCGTGGTACTTTTCTTCCCGCGACTTCTCGACCAAAAGCTAACGGTTATTCCTGGTCTCTAGCATCAAGTCGAACTTCCTCGCTCGAAAATGGCCCAGGCTCTCGCCGCTTAGTCTTGACTCATGTTCTGGGATGTGGATCCGCTCCACACGGCGTACAAAACTCAAACCACGCGCGAGAATACCGCAATACTAATATCGATCAACTTGCTCGGCGCTGATGTGAATCCCTTCTCTCACCTTTGGACCCAGAAGTTTAGCCCTCTTCCTTTTTCTCAAGTCCTTCCCTCCTTCACATTGCGCTCCTGGGCAACTTCGCTTCTCGGCGTCACTGGAAAGTCTACGACTTTATGACTCTCGCTGCGCAATAATGTACTTGATGGTCTGATCCCTTGGTTTCTAAACTAAACACCTTGTTGTTCTGAATGGACCACGTCAACATTTTCATGTTCAATCAATTTACATCGCGATACTCCAGTGCAACTTCACTTGAAATGCGGACCGCCATGATGAGCTGGAAATATTCGCCTGCCCTCGAGTGTGAAGCAACTGGGGCCATCATCGCTGGACACTTGACCCGCTCGCTGTGATTCGAACGATGTAAGTATGACATTTGGGCTCAATAGCTCAAGAAGTTCGGGTTGTTGGACCACCGTCAAAACGGAGGCAAATATTCCACTACTAGCCTAGCGGTGGATGCTTACTGAGATCCTACAACTGCCCTCAAGTTCGAAGTTCGTTGAACCCTTCCTCGAAGAGAGCGGAAGAAAATATTGGGCCTGGCCTCAACAGCTCGGTATCCCGGGAGAACACTTCACCTCCTAAGTCTCCTTCTGCACCTGCGCCTCAAAATCTGGATATTTCGCTCACTCTGTAACTCGACTCGGAGCTCCTGTTTTGCGCTCAAACTGATTCCGCAAAATCGAAGCAAGTACCGTTCGCAGAACATACAGCAATGCAATAGTCGAAGTGTTTCTGTGTACCGTCGATTACAGACACGAACAACGCTGGGAAGGTTACTTCCTCTCAGAAGGAAATATTCCTCTTTTGCGTGGGATGGATCAAGAGATTCTTCGAACGTGTCACTCTAGTGAAAGTTGAACTACTGCTGCCGTCTGGTTGCCCTGCACTGGTTGAACATTTCAAGTTTTTTGGTGAAGAAACTGGTGAAAAATGTTTCCAAGTTTCCATTATTAATAGTCTTTGAAGCGAAACTCAAGTGAGAAACTTGTAACTTTTTGGTGGATTTCTCGAATCTTGTCAAGTTCTCTTGAAAACTTGGTGAATTTTTCTTAGAGTTCAAAAAATCCACAAAGAAGTTCAAATTTTTCACCTGATTTTTGCTGCAAGAATTGCTACTATCAGTGACCGGTTACCGGGCCACCTTAGCATTTTTAGCCTCTGGTCGGCTGATAAGAGGATGTAGCGGCAAGGCTTTCTGGCCTGGAATAAAGGTAGACATACTAAGAGTGATATAAGATAGTTTGGACCAATTTTAGGTGACCATTTGCGCCCTTGGTGAATTTATTTTCGGCGCTACCCCAAAATGGGGAAAAAACGGCTTAGCGGGCCACCGCCCTAAATCGCTCTGTGTCCTTCAAAATAGGGATCTCGGTGCATTCAAAATCGTTCACAAGGTTCCAATACCTCATTATGGGCACTCAGAACATTATTTTAAGCCTTACAGGGATCAATATTATCGGTCACTTTCGGGAGGGAGGAAAGGTGAAATTGGTGTATTGACCAAATACTGTGCACTACAAGCGCAGAGATGGGTCTTGCCTCGAGCAAAGATTCAAAATGTTAACTAGTAAGTATGAGGACATACTTAGGTAGATTTCATGTCTCCCTCATACCAGTAACCCCGCGAACAAAATCCATTTCTATGTGCGACGAAAATTTGATGATTTAGCGTAACGGTGGATGGTGACCGCCAGGTAAGATAGTAGAGCACTTGGGGACCTGGGAGAGGACTAAAATACATGTCCCCAAGGTACACACCAAAACTCAGGGGCGAGACCACGTCGGGTGCATCCCCATAGAGTGGTCTCTACTTCGCCACCCAGCAACAGATTTGGCCGTTCTCAAACCGTTTATCCGGAGGCTTTGGGTCGTTTGACAGTGGAGAGCTCCTCTATTGATACCTACCTGATAGCGGGAACAAAAAGAGCCCTCAAACTCGTCAGTCGGTGCAGAATTGGTCGCGGAAACAAGAAAAGAAGAGCGGGGGTTTGGCGTGGGTTGGTTTGGAGATAAGAATTGATGAATTCTCACCCATTCTCGGGAAAAAACGGGGGCACAGCTTGTGATCAACGGATCACCCGGTGTCAAAATTTGATGCACATCATCGTCAAGCATCCCACTCCATCCCACAAGTCCCAAAGCTACATGTCTCTGCACACAAATGCCTGTAGTCCTCAAGTGGCCCACTAACTAGTTCGGCCCGGTAAGCAGTCGGTGATAGTCAAGGGGGCACCGGCATTCAAACCGGCGACTATGGGCCGGTCAGTTAGTCCGGCCGCCAGGCCGGAAAAAAATTAAATCAACTACCACTTTTGGGCCGAGAACCGCCGTTTGATGAGTCCTCAAGAGGTTAGTTTGGGCCTCTGAGTATTGTATATCTTCAAGCTAGCATGTTTACCCATCTGCACTTGTTGCCTGAGTTCAAGTCCATATATGGTAAGAGAGATGCTAATTCTTGAAAGATCAAAAATTGTCTTGGGAGGTTGTTTTGAAGGTTCAAATACTCCAGTTGGTGTCCTACATTAAAGTGGGCTCAATGCCTGGATACGTAAGTATCTGGGTCTACCACACCTTTACCTTCCTTTTATAGTAATTTTGTGATTCCTACAAAACGAAAACCGTACAGCCACCCCCTAACTTTGTTGATGCACCTCAGTTCATTACCTCTTTTGTTGTTCTGCGGTTGGATGGGATCCACGCACTTGTCTCCGCAAGCCAGATGCGAGCCCTACGTCACAATTCTGGGATTCCTATGGAGTTCTGTCAAATGGGGCCGAAACCAGATAAAAGTCCTATGACTGAGGGTTGGGCCTCTTCGAGGCGGGGGCTGAACCTTTAGGTCGAATTTGACTTTCTACAATCCGACAGATTGAGTAAAGAGAAAGTTTTTGACGGCAAAATATAATTGACATTCCGCAACACTCGCTCAATCGGCGCCCCAGCGTTGACCAGCTTACATTGGGCAAGAAACAGAACAATTTTTTTCCCCCGTTTGGAGTGGATTTTCTTACTCAGGACTGTTATCGACCATAACTTGAAGGGTTTCCTCATTTCGAGTGGACAACAAGTCCCGATGATCTCGGCATATCGGCACCGCTTCGGAACACTCGGCTTTGCTCAACTTATTCAAGGTGTTCATGCCACCGGATCCTGCCAGCTTGTAGTTTCACAAGTTCACAATGAAATATCTTTTGGATGAATTCTGCCCTATTCCAAGTCATCATTGAAAATGACCCTAGAGAAAATGTAGTTTGTGAGAAGCCGGCAGTGCCGAGTGGCAGTTCCCCAAGACCGGGTCTCCCAATCATTGACACACAATATTCTGGGGGCTTTTTGCAAGAAACTAGACCTCTCATCAAGTCCTTTTTGCAGGATCCTCGCAGCATTGGTGACCCGCAGAAGCATTTCACTGCCATCAGTCTCTCATCCTGCCGGCTTGACTCCTGAGGCCTGATCCGCGAACCCGAACAGAATTGTAACTGAGTCATTTCTGCTTACAGATACTGATGTGGCCACAATTTTGATAGCGCGCGATACCTTGCGCAAGTTAGGGCTTTTCACCAAACCGAGTTCCTGGAATGATTCTCTGAGGTATAATAAATTGTTTTCATAACTACCACAATATTTGAGTACCCTGAGCTATCGGTACATCGATACCCTCATGACTAATATCATCTTACTCAATTTGGTTGTACATCCTATACACTAAAACACAACTAGCCGAGAGTCATGTGATATATCACATGATATGTCACATGCTTTCTCCCACGAGATGCCCGAGCGTTAGCGAGGGCCAAAAACAGGCGAGCGAGCAATCCACAGTGTCTTTTCGGACACGGAACCTACTGTGGACCTACGCGCCGAAGGCGGGTCCCACTCAGCTTGTGTAGCAAAATTGCACAAAACCCAAGTGCCCTTTCCCGTAAGTAGCCGAACCTAAAGGTCCAGCAATCATGCGCCATCCGTTGCCTATTCGCTCATTTACTGTGTAATACTGCACCGAAGTCAGAGGAATGAACTGGAAGAAATCTAATTCAGTGTCTTGTGGCGGGATCGAACTCACGACCTCGCGCGTTCGGACAAAACTTGAAGTCATGTACCTTTCAAAGTACACTAAAGTAGCACAGAGGTTCCTACGCTTAGCTTCACTAGGTGAGTACGCGCGAACTGGTAGTCACTTTTTTCAAAATGGGCGCGAAGTAGTCTTTCTGTACTGTTCATATTTGCGAACAGATTCCAGCGGCCTCATTCGAGGACAAATCTCTTTTGTTGTTTCAGTAACTCTTTTTTCTCGGGTGTAATACTGTAACCTTGCTTTTTTTACGGTAGATATTGATCTGTTTGCCGGTCCAGTGTTCTACTGTCCAGGATATATTATGGATGAGGGTGAAGGCAGAATCATGTTTATGTTGCATAGTTCCAGGAGACGCGCATAGTGTTAGAACTTGTGTGATAAGTAATGTCTGACTTGCGACACGACATTTATGGCATTCAGTGATCTACCTTCATGAACAGGGTATCCAGGTCACGCCCGGAGGGCCATACCGCACGAATATCGATGGTCTACATTGATTTCCCAGCTCATCGGCGACTTAAACACGTAATAAATTACCATATATGGTGCGTGGGAACGATACGTTAGTTAGTTAGTCCAGTGGTCGAGTCGGAAAAAAGAAAAATGGCCCTATATAGTTTTTTGGAATGCCGGTTCCCCCTTGGTGATAGTATAACCTTCGAAAGATTTTTCACCTGTTACCTCACCAAAAAACTCGAGATGTTCAACCAGTGCTGAGGACTAAAGTTCTCTCTCTCTTTCAAGTCCGATGTATTCCCCGGCTGCAGAGTTGCGGACCGCCATCCGAAACAAGAGCGAAATAAAATTATGCTAGGCCTGCATGGTATACTAAGTCCAAACAATGATTTGACAGAACAATTACGGAAATATTTCCGCAGTGGGTGAGCTCCTCTGCGACTACGTGGCATTGGGGTCTTTTATCTTTGCTCAAGCGCTCATGGATGATCGATGATCCGTGGGTCGACAAACAAATATCCGACTTGCTAACCTGATGTGGGTCGGCTTACCACCATCATCACGAGGAAATAAATACTCCCTGGGGCTGCACTGGTCAAATACCTCTGGTGGAATTGGGTCTTGAGTTTGTAGGAAATATTTGACTTGATTTACGGAGTATTAAATTTTGTGCCTCTGATCAGTGGTTTACTATTATTGTTGACCTTCGACCCCTTCACGAGCTTCTGCAAATTTCACCGTGACAATTATGCATGCCTCTGGGTGTACCATAATTTACTTACTACAGGTGAACTCCTCAAATCTCACCTCACCATTTCATTAAATAAATAAAATTTCAAACAAACAACACACAGAGCAGGTACATAAATATAAAATGAGCTAGGACTGCATATAATGGTTCAAAAGTCAGGCCACAATCAACTCGGCCTCTTCCTCCAACTCAAGCTCTTCAGTATCACCATCCACTTCCTCCACCTTCCCTGTAGGAACATTGAGCTCAGCCAACCGAGCCAAGTTCTTTCGGTTCTCCTCCTTCACCTTCTCACTCATCCCACTAACCCTCTCATTAATATCCTGAACTTTCTTGGTCTGTGACGAGCACTCAAAGAGCGGCCTTGCAGTTTCCCATAGCTCCAGTGCCTTGAGCAAATCCCCATTCTTCTTGGCTATGTCCCCGAGTCGGATCATGCATTCTGCTCTGCTGCGGTGGACATCCATCTCCGTGAATCCCTCCAAGGCAATAGTGAACAGGTTGACAGCAGTAACTTCATCGCTCTGCATGAGGTGAACATCTCCAACGAATTGCAAGGCCTTGTGGATTCCAAGCATTTCCTTTGCTCTGAGGGAGTGTGCAAGAAAAACTGTACTCCAGGAGAGCTCATGATCTGTGCCCCAGCAAGTGACATCTGCCAGTCTCTCCAGGCAGTAGCTCACTACCTCGTTAAACTTCCCCCACCCAAATTTGAGGCATTTGCAAAAGAGGAAGCATGACATATCTCCTTCTCTGAGATTGAGATCAGCTTGGACCATGTCACAAGCAGTCAATAGCCGTTTATTTGCAAGCTTTTGAAGGATGTCCTGTGATGTGTCAATTTTCTTTTGTATCACATCATATGAGACCCCCATGAGGACCTCAGTTCCAGCAATGTTGATCAGGGCGATACTTTCACCCCCCAGCTGTCCCCCTTGATAGGTCTGTAGGAGTTGGCTGTGCAAGTTCCAAGCATGAATATACTCTGATTTGAGTGTATAAAGTTCTGCCTGACAGGTTATCAGGCTATGGTTCAGTGCTCCGCGGGACAGACCACACAGCTCTACGAGGGAAAGGGCCCTCATAACAAGAAAGTTGCATTCACGAAAATGACCCAAAGCTTGGCAGCTCAAAGCCTCACTGTATAGTCCTGCTGCCTCATGTTGCAAATTACCAGAGACCTTTGCAAGTCTCTGCACCTCCTTTGCATAGGTCCTACTAGTGATATATTCAGCAGTCAACCATTTAATCCACGCAAGGTGAACTGAGGCTGCACATTGTCCTCTGATGTTTCCGTGTGACTTTGCCAAGGAGAGGCCCATTTCACAGTATTTCAAAGCTGTGGAAGTGTCAACAACCGAGTAATAGTGACTTAAATTGCCGAAAAAAATGGCTATGGTATCTGTTCTCAGTCCACTTCATTAACAGAGAAAGTGGACATACCTTCCAAATCAGGATCATCAAACATCTTCAACCACTCAAAAGTCTGAGCAATTAGTTTTTCGGGATGGGGGATTGAATGAGCATCTTGAAGACCAAATAACCTAACAGTGAATATGTGTTTGCCCGTTGATCCTCTGAGTGTGGAAGGAGGGTGATTACTTTGTTCATCAGAGGTATTACTTCTTTACGAATGTTTGCACTTTCACTGAATCGGATGAACTGAGATGTGTAGAAAATACTATCTGCTAGATCAGGATGCCCCGGCTGTAGTCCATTTTGAATGATGTTCAGGATATTGTTGCAATTTGGGCTGAGTCGGTCAACATAGAGTGCCAATGATTCCTTCCCCCAATGGAGTTCATACGCTTGCAGGAGCCCCTGGAAGTGCTTGAGAAGTGATCTGATCATTCTATCTGTTGGTGGGAGAAATTTTGCCATATATTCTCTGATGGGTATGAGAGCTTTCAGCCGTTGATGGTCATCAGTGTAGGCCCAGAGCAGTGCGGACCAAGGCCCTTTTACAATCAAGGATATCTTGAATTGCAAAGTTACTTTGCATCAGTTCTGCATCCGAAAGCCCATCTGGGAGAATCGAGAGCAGACTCAACAGTTCTTGCGAGTGAGGTGTGGATGTGATTCTGGGACTTGCAAGGGAAAGCGAGATGGATAGTTCAAGATTAGATCTTTGGTCATATCCCTCTGAGATAACTGAGGTATGCTCCCTCTGCCAGCGTGTCAAGATTGCAGTGCAGCCCTCCACATCAACCGCATGAGCAAGAAGGTTGATTGAAAGCGGCATATTGTCTGTGAGGCCTAGGACTTGGTCCATTTCCTCTATTGAGTGCCTGTCTTCTGCAATATTAAGAAACACCTTGCGTGCAGCCTCTTGTGCTAAGGGCTCCAGAGGGGGCAGGAATGGCCGTGTCCACTGCACTTTGTGGGGTCTTTCTGCTCCTCGCATTGTGATCTTGGACCTAATGAGTAAAATGGCAGAAGGAGACAAGAGGGTACACACTATCAATGCTAGACCAGCTATGTCTGTGAGTAGCGAGAGGAATTCCTCAACTCCTTTGCGGGATTCTGCTGGCTCCCAAGCAGTCTCGAGGTTGTCAAGAACCAGCAAAGTTGGTGGACCCCCTCCAAGGTGGCGAATAACTGCTTGAGTCAGGTCTTTCCCAGGTTTCATTCCGAGATGGGCTCCAATGAGACCTGCAAGTTCCACCTTGGTTGCTGCAGTATCACAGACAACAAAGAGTCGACTTCCTTGGTACTTTATCATAATGTCCTGGTGATGGAGGACAGTTTGCGCCAAACTCGTTTTTCCCATGCCACCAGCCCCTAGGATGGCTATCTTCGGGGTGCTTTTCATGAAATGATTGAGAATATTAGCAAGCTCCGATTCACGTCCATGAAATATTTTCGGCTCTGCTGGTAACATCGAGATGGAGTTGGAGCTATGATGACCATGAGCAGTCACACAAAAGAACCAGGCTTATCCAGGATCACCTTGCATATGAACTGGAATACATCTTGCTAATCTGTGCATCTGTTATTATTGCTCTTACCGACAAATGTCCCCACATACAGATGATGCTGAGTCTGAACTGGATATGGTCTCAATTGCATTGAGCACCTCCTGATGTCTCATTTGGGCTTGTTTTTCCATTTCTCTGGCGGTAGACACAGTATCAAAAGTTTTGATCTGCAAATCGCCTTCAGTGGGTGAGTCTATTTACTTGGATGTGTGAAGTGTTTCACCTGAAAGAACTGGGTTCTTTGCTGCAATCCTGCCTTGCAATCCTTTAGCAGCCCATTTAATTCTCCCTGTCGGAAGAATTTCTTGACTTTGCTGCCACTTTGCTGCGCCTCAAGAAATGTATGAATCTTGTGGAGGGTCCTAAATGTGTTGTGTGAGCCCATGTGCATATGTATGGGAGTGGAGGGTTACTGGGTGAAATTTCCAATTTCATTCAATATGCTAGGTGGTAGTTCAATACCGGTGTCTGACTTGACATAGTACACCAATAATATTGCATTGAGGATGTTGTGAGTCTGCTCCATCAACTCAGCACACTCATTTTGTTCTTGCTTGATAGTCTAGAACATTATTTCAGAGCCATGCCAGGCCCAGTGACTTCATTCCTGGAGCCATACCTGAACCATGTTTAAAAGCGACTGGGTGGTATTGATCATGGCTTCTAGCCCATGGATTTTCAGGGTGTTGACCAGGACATTGAGTGTGTTGACTGTGATGGTAACAGATGTTGAGATATTCTCCAAGCGGATTTTGGTTACCGTTTGTTGATGGGGCATGCTAGGAAAGGGTCCTGTCAAAGGAGCCCTTCCACATTTTATATGTCACAAGAGCACGCGGGGGTGATATAAATCTCGGGGCCGTTAGGCTTGAAATAAAGCTGTTGAGGTGCAGTGATAGAAATATGTCATGTGTACCTTCGGTGCATCATCGGCATGCCTTGGATAGGATAGGCTATATTACACGGCCGGTCCGAACCACGAGCTCCGGTTCTGGAATTCCATTCACACCGCCGGGGCCTCAACTGGCCTCAATTCAATGGGGATTTTAATTAGCTTCGCTAGGGATCAAAATGACGGGCCCGACACGTAATTCGATTTATCTTATTTAGGACTCAACACTATCTAATTCACAATCCCATGTCCCCCAGCACATTACGGTCCAAAATGCGCATCTTGTGTCGCCCAAAATGCGAACGTGCACGTGTCTCCACGCCGACCGCAAGTGTAAAAGCAAATAAAAAAACCCGCGCAGCAAAAAATAAGAGGGTGAATGAAAAGAAAGAGCCGGACCTTCATCTACTGGGTATTATCTGCCAATGGGAGTATCAAATACTTACTTGGAGCTTCTCTGTATCCGTCATTCGCACAATCACGAACAACGCGGGAAATCTTACTTATCCTGATTCCTCGGAAGGAAAATATTGATTTGGCGTTAAGATGACTGCAGGAATCACTTGAATGAAGTATCCACCTGGCCACCGAGCTGCGGACCGCCATCCGAATCAAGAGCGAAATAAAAAACTGTACTAGGCTTGCCTGGGTCGTGAAATCACGACACTTCATGGACGGTGCCTCTGGTGGACTCCTACCAGCCTCCGAGCCACCGATTTCTCTCGTTCAAACTGGTCAAAACGACGACTTTGCAAGAATGACCACCGAAAATAATGGTGCAATGGGAGAGCTCCCACACTTCAGCAACTGGTGGCATCTGGTGGCATTCTTCAACTTGCTTGGTTCGCTAGGGCAATGTCCAACACCCTCAGTGAAATATTCATGATCAGCCGGACTCTGGAGTCCAACGCGCGAAGAAACTATTTTGTGAACAATGTGGAGTTGTTTAGGCTCAATAGCTCAAGAAAACTCGCACCGTCGGACCACGATCATCAAGACAATAAAATATTGGCACTAAATGAGCGGAGCAATGCATGGAACTCGTGCCTCATGCCTCGTCGAAACAGCTTTGTCTCCACTGAAATAGTTGCCTGGTTCGGGAGACTGCAATTCACTGCATTCAGCCGCCGGATAGCCGTGGCCCTGGCTAGCTATTCTTAGCTGAGGCTATATTCGGCTAGCCGGCCAGCTAGCCACATCTATGGCCCGCTTTCGTCTAGCTCTTAGGCTAGCCGACCCTCGGTAGCTGTGGGTAGCTGCGGCGGCCCGACTCAAGGGGGTAAACTTCTGTGAAAAAGTGAACCAGACCCACTTTTTCAACTTAGGCCAAGGTCGCTGAACCACCCTACCTCGTAAGCACAACATTGTCAGCACACGGTCCCCATAAGGCAATTTATCACGTGTTCGGCATCTTCTGCGACGGATATTTGAGCTCCAGAGAGCTCCCGATGCATCCTAAATGTCCTGAGAGCCCAAAAAAAGTATAAGACTCCATTCCTATGCCCACGAACATGTGTCCAAAACGAAGAGGTCAGAAACAAATTGCATCTCGTTCTGGAAATGTTGTGGGTGCACTGCGGTAGATACCTTGCAGTCTCACAGTAACATAAAAAACGCCGTCGCAGCGTGGTGCACAGGAGGTAGCGCGAGCAAACGGATGAGAATGAGAAGTGTACGCACCACTCAGCAAGTCGACCCAAGTGCCCACACCCATCTTCTCACCCGCGTCCTCCGTCTGCTTCATCATCCTAAGCGTCTCGTCGAGCAGGGTCTCGCCCGTCTGGCGCGTGGAGAGGACGGTAATGGGGCGGTCGGGGAGCGGGAGTCGTTTCTGTAAACCCAGATTAGCCCATGTCGAAGTAAACGCGAAAAGCAAAATCAAAGTAATTCATAAGGAAACACAACGCACCCTCCACGCATCCCGCACAACGCCAATCCGCCTCCTCAACGCCAACTCAATCAGAATACACCCCCGCAGCGCAGAGCTGATATTATCGTTCCAAAAACTCAAATACCCCTGCTTGTCCTTGATCCCCAGCACCTCCTCCATAAGCGTCAGACGTGGGACGGCGCCGCCGATCTCTGAGCTCTCGGTACTGGAGAGGAGGAGGTCGCGGGGGTCGTATGCGATGCGCGCGCCGCCTTCAAATGCACTTCCTGCATGACTGACACCTTCGTTGGCGTTAGTGGAAGGCGGGGCGGGGGAGGGCGAGGGCGGGGAGGCAGGATTCGGGCCGTCGTCGTCGTTTGGTTGGGTTGAGGCGGATGAGGCAGGTGCGCGGCGGCGGGAGAGCCCGGCGGACGACATTCACGGAGAGGATGAGAAGCGCAGTTAGGTGGCTGTGTATGGACAGCCACACGTCAATGCGGCTTGCAGCGGACCGTCAACGTGGAGAACGCAGAAGATATTTCGCCTCGAAGAGCATTGTTCTCTCACGGCCTCGTAGCTCAGGAAATCCGCGCCGTCGGGAACTGGTAAAGGCAGGTCCGAGTCTCTCGGTAAAGGAAGCGGTCTAATGTGTGCCACTGACCAAGGGGATCCCATTACCCGAAATATATACCCCGACTCAATTTTTTTTTTCAGCTCAGTGGCTTGCCCCCCCCCCCCCTCCCTCGTGGGAAATTGCCTTTTTGGGAAGTCCCCTATGTACCGTTTCGCCTCAGAACACACAATGGGTTGGAAGTTTGGGTGCAGACACAAAGTATTCAGTGCTTGCATCACAATCGAGGTGTTTCCAGACCATCTTAACTCATTTTCAAGTCACTTTTATTTTTCGGACTGCGTCGGCAGAGATTGATGGATTGATGGCGACCGCATTGGGTGTGGCTATACACTCACGTACACATTTCCACGCCCAAATATAGGAATAATCTTTTGCTCTCTACCTCAAGAACGGCCTCAAATGAGGCCGGGATGCCCTATACAATTGTGCTCAGAGGGTCAAACTGGACCATCCTGGAGGTACATTGAACCACTCTTGAAATGGGAGCCCCTTGCCACTGACGGACTACTACTCGTGCCAGCAATGCTGCCTTTCAGGCTTTTCTCTCAAGTCCTAACCATTAACTTCCACGGAAGTATCCGCCCGCCTGCGGGGCTTGGAGCGTACCGCCATCATTCAAAGACAAGAAAGATCGCGCGAGTCGAAGCTTCAACGCACTCGGGAAGCAGTGGACCTCTTTAGTCGCAACCTACCTCATTCTCAAGCAAGCTGCGTTGTGCCGGTGCTATTCTCTGGCGAGCGAATATCCTGGGCACTCCTTCCACGGCGTGGAGTTGTTTGGCTCATAGTTCACTAAATTCGTGCTGCGGTGCGCCGAAGGAATCACTAAACTCTGGCGTCATCATCGTGCGGCAGGAAATATTCGTTTGGCCTCAAGAGTGGACCCTAGTATCTCAAGGTTCCACCTGCTGGTGCTCTTGGAACAAAATGGAGTCACTTGGCCTCAAGAATTCAATCAGAAACTCGGGTTGTGCATCAAGGCAAAAAATATTGTATTTGTGGTGGCGCTGGAATTCGGCGAGAAAGCACTGGAATTCATCGCTCTGGTGGGCTACTACTCGCTTTATCTTCTTATCGCGTTGCTCTTGAGAATCCTTCCTCTAGATCTCAAGTCCAAACTGCGACCAAGCCCCCGATCAACAACAAAACCATTCTCGCGCTGCCCTCGGTTCTGTTGGTATCTAGGCATCTAGTCCTATCTCTGCTCGTATAGTGCTTTTTGAGTTGCAAGAAGAAATCTCGACCTGTCGGAGCCCCAGCGTGCTGAATCCGGCGGAAAAGTTGTATCGAATGTTTGGTCGCATACCCCGCTTAGGCTCGAGCTGGGAAGAAAATTTGGGCCGGCTCGGAACACAGGTCTCTCGCTTTGCGTCTTCCCCTACGCCTTAAAATAGGTGGATCCCCCTCCCGCGCCAACTTAGACTCAATCACACTCAAACTCAAACTCCGCTTTCGCGCCAAAAACAATTCCACGAAATCCAAGCAGGCACCGTTCACAGACTTGATCGTATTTTGGTCCACGGATTTTGCTGCAAGTCCAAACGACGCGAAACGTTCGGAGGCTTATGTTCTTGTGGTCCGCCTAGACGTTCGTGTTTCTTTTTGTCCTTTGTCTCGTTCTCCATGCCATCCAAACGATATCCCTCATCCGGGTGCTCGGCAGCACTCTGAGTTCCAACTCCTGGGCGTTATCCTCTACACAAAGATTCCGACTCGGATAAATCCTGCTCCAGTTGGCTTAGGCTAATGCCGTTTTTACCAGCATTTTCTTAAGCCGGCTTAAGTTGGCTTAAGCCTTCTATTATCAACTAGTACACTACTACACCGTAAGCTACTGATATCTGGCATATTCCCACCTAAGCCAGTGTTAGCCGCTTAAGCCCACTTAAGTGTGAGCGAGACTAAACCCCCCTTAAGCCTGAGCGGAACCGAGCCGCGCTTAAGCCTTCCGCAAATTCTTCATCTAACCCTACCCGGCGCTTCCCTGCAGGATCAGGGGGCTCAAATCAGGAAAAGAGGAATAGTATGAATCACAGCTTTGCACAGCGACAGCTGCACGCGA